>CM034535.1:61339049-61737828 GCA_020002185.1 Paraescarpia echinospica
TGTCCAAACACTTGACCTTCGCGAGTTGTTTCTCAGTACTGTACAACCTCCTATTGCCACACCCAAGCAGCGTGAAGATGGGTAGCGTTCTGTTTACCAACATAGTTATCAGTCATATGCGGATGGCCGCAGATTATCAACTTTCACTTTCAGGTTCGGCATTGGATTACAGCAAAACAGATTAATCTTGATAATCTATATTGAGTCAGGATACACGGTAAACAATCATAAGTAATAATATACTACCGTGATTTTTGGTTCTAGACAAGTTTATAGACAATACAAAGTGCAACATGATTGTAACTATGCGACACCGTAATAAAGCTTCATAGCTAATACTCTAATAGTAATAATAATAATAAGTATATATATACGATATACATATAATATATATATATAATATATATATATATATATACATATTATGTATATACACACGCAGCAACGATGTGAAATACGCCGAGAATAAACGTTCTTTTTATGACTAATTAGTTTTAACCGCGTGTTGCCTGATGTAAAATTTCACTGTGCTCCGTTACGTGTCGACAAAAGCTGTTGGTTTTAATTTAGCATAACTGTTACTACTTATTGATGGCCTTTGTTCAATACCTATGCACTAGACACCCAGTGTTTCCGCTAGCTAGACAACTTTGAGCCAATTCCAGAAACATGTGACGGAGGCCAACGAGAACATTACGTCACCAAACAAACATAATACAGCTGTCAGCGATTCGGGTTTCGTTTAGAATTTCACCATCGGTTTCCGGAAAACATTGGTAAAGTGTTCCGTCCCTTTATATACATGACAGCATTTCAAACTTCCTCCCAAGTATAAATGTAACAATCAAATAGTTATAACTTTGTATAGATGGCATGCGAAATAAAACAGATGCCCTATGTCTTATTATTGATTATGTGCGTGTTCAAGTTGTATTTCAACTCGGCCAGGTTACGCAACTCATCGGCACATATAAATCTACAAAAAACGATGTCTACATTAGCATATAATCTGTGCGTATGGCTGTTAAAAGTAGCATACCAAAATCAGCTTCTTGTATGGTAGTGCAACGTAAGCAGGACCATTAGCGAACTAATCCGCATAGCCTTGAGCTGTTGTCATTTGTGTGGTGTTGGAGATGTGGACCCCAGACGCCGCACCCAGCCACCAGCATGATCAACGTATAAAAAGTGATGCCACCTAGCGGGAATTAATTGCGTCTGGTTCTAGACAGACGCCGTGTTCTGTTATCACTTCACGCTTCATTCAGTTATTACGCCGTATCTTGTGACCAGTACTCAGAAGCAATCCGCGGCGTACAGGCATCCTGAACGGGGATTATTAATGTGTCTAATCTGTCTACAACGCCGTCGCGGTGTTAGCAGACATGTCGGTTATCAGAAGATCACTTGCACAACTAATAGAATTACACTAATCTTAACAGCCGACTCTTGCCTAGCCGACTCATGCCTAGCCGACTCATGCCTAGCCGTCGTATGTTCGCACAGCAAAACGTCTCGGGGAATCCATTGGCATTAGAGAGTGATAGAATGTTTGGGATATATTATAATGGTGATGGTGATTGTATTGTGAAGATGTTAGTAACGATAGTGTCATCATCGTTATCATCGTCGTCGTCGGTATCTTCGCCGCCATTGTCGTCGTCATCGTCATAAAAAAACACTAACAGCAAAATCCCCATAATTCCCATAAATCGTCAAATAAAACGTCTTTCCTCCTTGCGCAAAAAAACAACAACACTATTTTGTCCTAAAAGAAGATGCTGCATCTCACTAAGACCCTTGAGTTATCACTGTTACACTCTCGTTGATACAATTACCATGTCTACGTCGCACGCAGACTGGACCGCACCAGGACCCGGCGACCGACGGACGGACAGCGGGCGTGGCCGACAACGACGGAGCACCAGGCACCTCGGGATCCGCTATATCCAGGTCCTCGTCGTCACGGACCAGACGGTCGTCCGCTTCCACGGCCGAGAAATCCTCGAGGAGTACATTCTCACCCAGATGAGCATCGTGAGTACTCTCCATCTGATGGCATTGGCGTAGTGGCTAGTGCACCGGACTCTCAATCGAGAGAACCCGGGTTCGACTCCTATGGTGTCGTATCAAACCTTCGTTCATTCTATGTTGCTCCAGTTCACTCAGATGCATGAATAAAGACTGTGGTGGATATTCGTGTGCGAATAGTATTCGCGTATTCATTGCAGCGTGCCTGAATGCTTCCCATAGAAGTCGAGATGGTGTTCTATTGAACAGGTCTGCCAGGGAGTAAAGAGTAAAGCGCCGCGAACAGTCCAAGTGCCTGGATACTGCGCTCTATTAGAACTTACCATAATGTTTGATGGCACTGGCATCGTCTTACATTGAGTGTAACGCCCGTCTGACGATGATATGGATTTAACAAGATTGCCACCCTGAGCAAAAGCGCCAGATGGCGAGTGGATAGGGAATCATTCGGCTTATCAAGTGTACAACTTTTGTGTTATGCTACTATTTGTGTATAATCCGCCTTTCTGATACAGTGTATATAATTTTACATTGTGAGTGCTATCCGCCTGACTGTGACGCAATGTTGCATTGCGATGTTGTGTATAGTGTCCGTCTGATGGTGATACAATTTTGCATTGTGACGATGTGAGTAGTGACCATCATATGGTGACATTGTGGTTTTTAATACTGTCCAGCAGACGGGCATATTATCATAGTGATCTATTATTTTTATTACGTAAACGAATCTATTTTTGTTTTGCCTTCGTCTGAAGGTTGCGTTATTGGCACAATACTATAATTATATTAATGTATTACTGCCTAGAAAGTATCAACACGTGAATCGTAATACATAAAAAGACGTGTGTGTTTTGGTAGGTGAACAATGTCTACCATCATCCATCACTCGGAGTTGAAATGAACATCATTGTACCGAAGATCACAGTTCTGGACGAAAAGACGGTACGTTTGTGATATTTGCTGGACACCATTCTCATAAAAAAAAACATTGAACTCTTACCGGATTGGTCAAAAAGCAGGGAGTTACATTCTCAGACAATAATATTCATGTTCTGTGCATTTGCAATAGCTCAATTCCCATTATTAAAACATCAAAAACGGTGGAGATGGACATCATATGCCTGCAGCGCGCCAATCTCGTAGGCATACGTATTAAAATCATAACTGTTGTCGTCATACTTGCAGTCGTCGTCGAGTATCTTTTTATCGCCTCCATCAGCATTATCGGCGCATTGTCAATGTCGTCGTTGATGTCGTAGTCATGCTCACAGTCACACATTATTACAGCGACATTGAATATGTAACTATAGTTGATTATAGTTATGTTTCACTACACTACAGTTAAGCATAAATATACAATACATGCAAGGTACATGTGTTGCCGTATTCTTTATTTCGTTATCTCTCGCAAATAATAATAGGAATTGGACAAGTTGGCTCGTAATTGGGTTGACTTGCCACAATGCCCCATGCAACTAAACTGTAGTTATTACTCTATAGAGATGTTACTTACTCGACAGATGTCAACGTTTCTCTTTAAACTTCTTCCGTTATCGGGTAACGAAAGATCTGTTTAAGCAATCAGATGACGCGCCCGCATAGATCTATTAAAGAGCACCCTTTTTATATTTGCGTTGTATACGTTTTTATACGAACACTTCTATTGCGACTTGTGATCAATAGTCGACTAGTTACGTAAACAACTCGCCAGCGCGAAGTGTCGGTGTAGAAAGTTCATATCTTGCAACCTCAAAAACACTGCGGTAGTGTTCTGATTACATGTTGTTTTCAACATAGATTAAACATGTGGCCACTTCATAACTTATCGTTTTTGTCTTAGACTATGACGCCTACACTCACGTTATATTATATAAGTTCGGTTAGAACGCCTGACAACAAGAATCAACACTACTAATAATAGCTGTATTTAGTAAGCGCTAAGTGCTGCTCAGTTGATCAACATGCTGTACAATACGGTAAATGTATATTAAAAAAACACTAGTAAATAAATCTTTAAATATAGAAATAAATAAAACAAACTAAAAGAAACACTCGTAAGACAGACACTAGTAAAATATGAAATTACAAATAATCACGAAAAAAATAAAAACATTATAATAAAATGATGAGTCTTAAAGACTTCGAAACATGTTTAGTGTTCTTGGTGCACGAATATCCATAGATAGTTCGTTCCAACACTAATCAAAAAAAAAAAAATAACAACAACAACAACTACTACTACTACTACTACTACTACTACTACTACAACAACAACAACAACTATCTGAGTGTGTCGTGGATTCTTGCAGACGAAGACGATTGTGAAGGCGAACGACGGCATGGGAACTCTGGGCCGCTTCTGTAGCTGGACTGGCCGGGAGAAACGGAACCTCTACGGCAAGGAGCAGTTCGACGTAGCCATCTACCTCACGCGCAAGGAACTCGGCTCGGCGGGTAGGTTCACGCGTTCAGTCCCTCCTGAGACAGGTTTCATGAAGCTTTCTTAAAGTTACACAATCACTTAGCGTTACGTGTTTGCCTAAACTCCCATGTTCGCCATATTTAAAAAGACGTAATTTACTAAGACAATCATCTTAGCGTTAAGAACGTTCTTAGCCGCTTCAGAAACCGGCCACAGGCGTCATCTCATTACAAACAACTAGATAAATATTAGGGGTGATCTCGTATGTTCGAAAAGTAAATCGTTTTGCGTTTAGTATTGGTCCAACGCCATCCCCAATAATACATTGTGAGGGATTTTAGACTGTTAGGATCCAAAATTGCTGTTAGCGTCAATTTGTGTCAACATAATTATGTTTCACTCGCCAGGTAGTGCAACTGTAGCAATGTTTTTTCTCGCGATACCTGATGCGATGAAACCGCCCCCGCTCCTGTGTAATACTCAATGTATACACCGAGACTTTGTGAACTTAATGAATGATCGTTAGTCTATAATGATCGTAGTAATGACCGACGGACCGATCGATCGAACGAACGAACGGACGACGGACGGACGGACGACGAAAACACAAAGGGAAGGAAGCATGTTTATGGAGTCTTGGGGATGTTTTATCAAATGTCCTCACGCAACGTTTGGCTGCACATACAGTGTAATAGTGGTTGTTTGCTTGATATTTTCTTTTAATTGACCCATAAACTAAATATTTGAAAACGTGAAGATGTCCAATACTTTTAGAAGACGGTTAAAATAAATTAAATAAATTACAGATAATAGCAACATCAGTGCTGAGACAATAATTTATATATGAATTGTCTTATAATCTTTTTCAACGTATATGCTCGTAACTAAATGCAAACCAATCTCTTTGTATTTAAATGACATACATTTAGAGGTAAAAAGTGTTGTTTGTCCATGTTGTGTTTAAAATACGGTGCTATTCTCTCAATATGTTTGGGACCACAGGCGAAAAGAAAAGACATCTATTATATGAAATGATATGTGTATATGACACGGAGGGATTGGTTTATTTATGATAAGCTACTGAGTATCTTTAATAGATTATTTAATGAAGGAATAGAGCATGGCGCAGATATAGCATCCCAATTCAAAAAAACGGTGACATTCGACTAAATACAAAATACACGGGAACCAGTATATCACACATATATGCGAAAATATACAATCGTATTCACAGAAACATAAGTATAACACTAGTTTTTTCTTGCGCTTTTAAGCTCACGTTACTGAGCGTTGTATAAATATATTTTTTATATCGATCAAATAATTGGAACAAATAAGGTTGGCTTACAGGGAAGATCTGTAACCACCAACATTATTGCATCACGACGATTGATAGAGGGCGTACGTAATTATTGTCTTAAATTTGCACTCTGGGTTAAACTACCGTATCAAAACTGTTTTGAGAAGGCGCATGGACAAGGAGAACAACATTTACTTATTTTATCATACATGCTACCGTAATGATACGTCACTTGGGATCTGACGTTATTCGATAAATAAAAAAATTGATCAAGCTTTTTCCAAAAATACCGGTCGCCTGGTAAAACCAGGTGAATAATAACTATATGGCACGGATGTAATTTGTCATCCTCTGCGCAGTTTTATCTTAAAATTGCACATTATATAAAAATAAGTTTACACGGTATTACGAAAATTGGCATAATTGTTATAGTGTACGGGCACTGAGAATTTATTTTTAAAAAGAAGGATCATCTCAGAATGCAACTTTAACGACGTTCACAGATTTACTGTTTTCAGTAAAGTGAAGAAGATGCTCTATACCTATGGCTTTCCCATCCCCCATTTGTCGAGGCTCATGGCGAGAATTCTGAATCAGTTGTCATGTCTGTAGATGGTGGAAGTGGTGGTGGTGAAAGGCGTTCAGCGGCTGGCGTACTACAAGGTGACAAACTCCGACCTCGCGTGTCTGCAATTATCTAGTAGTCGTCACGGCACTAGTATTTATAACTGCACGTCGGCAGAGCAAAATGCATCCTGCAAAGTTCTTAACTGATAGCGCTTTAGTACCCAACACAGTCAACCTTCTTGTTTAGGTAAGATACATAAAGCAAGTGTAACTCATATTTGTTAAGATAATCTTCATTTATGGCGCATTATCTTGGACGATCGCCAGAGGTATGGAGCGCTGATTAAATGGATGATTACTATGAAGAACACCCAATGTGTCATGGACCAACATGAGTTGAATAGATCATCGTACCTGAAAACACCAACTATTTCGAAGACCATTAGGTGGAGACGATGTCTATTGACTGGTCACTGACCCAGAAGTAACAAAGTGGCGAGGGAACTGGTTACGTAGCACGCAGAGTGAATGATCAGAGAGTGTCAAGCGTAACCTAGCCGGAATTACGTTCTTATCACTGCTACTGAATTTGGAAAAGTGATACAAAACATACATCTATGGAGATATAGTGTGAACACTTTCTATGGGGTCTGACCTACGGAAGACTGGAAGAAATGATGATGATATTAAGCTGGAAAAGTAATAAACATATTTAACCGCCAGCACTTTCTTGCAGTTAACATTTGCACCTACCATGCACAAGCACCGCCTTGCCTTGAGATTGTTAACACAACACTTACCATGGGGGCGGTACTAATGTTTGTCATAACAATTTCGCAAAATACTACTAATAAATGGCGGTCTGGTAGGTAGCATGCTTTATGTGTTTGTCACATGCAATCTTGCACGGTGACAAACATGTTTAGACCAGTTGTTCTTGACGTAATCATAACACGACATAACCTCTAATCCCTTTACGTCACATTTGTCCAGATAGAGACACACTGCCGCTTCGCAACCAGGCAAGAGGTTCTAACCGGCAAAATGTACTGCTTGGCCATTGCACCATTGAAGGAAGCCATGATGTACATGGTGTCGTACGAAGCCTTTCGCTTTATAGTGACCAACCACGCGCAGTTTAGATCATAATGACGTTATATATATATATATATATATATATAATATATATATAATATATATATATATAGTATATATACTGTATATATAAACGTCATTATGACCGCTTGTTTTCACTATCTCCCAAACAAGTTCTATAACAAATTCCTCCTCTTTTACACGTCCTCCCAGAAGGTTAGTTGAAATGTCAGTTGTCACATTTATTCCACATGAAGGTTGACAGTGTTAGTCATTTGTTTGAAATAGATCAGTCTAATGATTGATGTGATGCAGGTCACAAGAAGTCACACACTGGTGGTTTCTTCTTCACTAACACGTTATTTCAGAATCTTTTGATCTGTGATTTCTGCACTATGATTCAATTTGCAGTCACCTCCATGGTGTGTACATATGGAATGTAACCAAAATGAACTTCGTGTCGATCTTTGCACAGCAATTCCACCATTCATTCGCAGACAGTGTGTATCTGGGTAACTTTTTCTGTAAATATTTTAAATAATTGCTGTGAAGTTGATGATGACGACACGGAATGCGTTCAATGATAACTCAAGCCTGCATAAACAAATGGTGTATCTCAGATGCCTTAATACACGTAGCTTTTCCTCAAACCACATATCACAAACCAAAACCATTGTAGATTTTGGGTGATCTACACTGATGCAATCACTAATCATGACAGCTATTTCTATTGACCAGATACTTTGATGTAAATCAATAACTGAAAGGCAGACAACACCATGTTTGGCAGAGGAATAGGAGTATGCTTCCTTAGTAGGACATTCACTGCCCTAGAAGTTGGCCCAAATAGCACAACGTCTTTGCTATGGGCCATATGTAGGACTACTGGATTCCGTCCATTTACAGGATCCGCCACCCTCTCAGGTGGCCTACGACCAAAACGTCTGTTCCAATATGTGTCAGTCAGGTGATCAGGAGCATACTTTTATTACCTTTGTGTTAAAAATGGCTACCCGAAACAACGTGTTGCTAGGGCTTGGGATATGGTTGCTGAATAATGTGTTTGAATGATAGTGCATGGATTTGGAAGATATATATATATTTATGTAATTTTCCAAATAAAATCATTACGGCAACACTTTTCAACACAAATAGAGTAGACTTAGCAAAACTGGTTTATTGTGTTAGACATAACGCTTAAAACGAAATGTTTGGAATTATAATTGTGTGGTACATTAATTTTTGCACACTCAGTGACTTTATTAACTTTGATGACTGAAATTAACGTAAGTTACTGATAGCACATTGTTTGGTTTTAGCTCAATAAAATATATAATTTACAGCAATCATCCATTGTAAAAACAGTACTTCTGATAGAAAGGACACCCGAAACGTGGCTAGTGTTTTGTAAGTATCAGGTAAGGTCCTACAATCAATGTAAAATCAAGAAACACGTTCTAACGGTGCAACGACCTTCAACATTTCCAGAACAGTCCCGGAAGTAGTCGTCAGCTGGTGACGCCTGTTGCAGGTGTGCAGGGTCTTGCTCCTCCATTTCGTACATTCCAATGTGTCTTCATTCATGTGTCCAACCTTTCCATCACGTGACCTATACATTATCCTTGTCTTTACTTGATTTTGTTCATGATTTGTTTAGCGATAACTGATCTAAAAGATTCTTGTTTTTTCCGTTTCTGTCCGCGACGTTCCGAGCATTCTTCGCGAGATCGAAACGTTCTGTTCCGTTTGTGTTTAATTGTTAAGTAATTTACCACGGTTTCCAACCATATAGCTGTGTAGGCATTTACATTGTAATACTTTTCTTTCCAACTTGAAGTAGGATTAGGAAGTCAACAACAACAACAGCCCGGAACTAAATGCTCTATATGTCATAATTTTGAGATAGAAAACAACACAAAAGCAAACTTAAACTTCACGAGGCAAGAACCGATATGTTTTCTTCGGGCCAACAGCAGTAGGCCCGTGCACTGGTACGACCGGAAGTCCCCTTATTGCGCCGTTGCCGGGATAAGATAAAACACTTAGGAACTCCCCAGTGCTTGTAACCTCACAGAACTGATCTTGCCAGTAGGACCTTAAAAACGGCCATCATCTTGCAGGAAACTCAGAAATATTGTTGAACACAAAAGCGAGCATGCGTAACGATTACGAAAGTTTACGACACAATGCGAGCAAGAAATATTCGTTACCGCATTCTTTATTTCGTTATCTCTCGCAACCAGTAATAGGAACTGGTCGCGTTGGCTTGCAATTAACTTGACTTGCCACAATGCCCGATGCAATTAAACTGTAGTTATTGCTTTAGAAAGATGGTGGTTTTCCTGACAAATTAAAAATGGCTCTTTTAACGTCTTCCTTTATTGGGTTACCTAAGACCTGCTTAAGCAATCATATTACACGCCAACATAACTCTAGTAAAGAACCGGTTTTTATATTTCCGTTTTTATGTGTTTTTATACGCGTACTTCAATTGCGACGTGTAGCCAATAGTCGACTTCTTACGTAAACAACTCGCCAACGCGAAGCACCGGTGTAGAAAGTTCAAAACTTGCAACTAAGAAAACACCACGGTAGTATTTTGATCACAGGTTGTTTTCAACCTAGCTTAAACACATTACAATTACCACTTCATAACTGATCGTTTTTGTAGTAAAACGTGAGCGTTTTTATAATGAATACAACAATGTTATATAGTTTTATTTATGTCTATTCTAACACCGTGATAGCCCAATCGTGTTTAGTTCGTTGAGACGCGACCGATTGTTTTATGAAAATCGGCTTATTTTCAACGCGACAAGGGTGTTTTGAGTGTAGGATCAAACACTAATGCAGTGTCTCGAACGGGGAATGTTTTGAGCGGCCTGCACCGACGATTTAACACATGCTATCCAGCAACAAATGCAGCTTAACATCGATGGTGGTTTTGCGCTTCAGAACACCCGATTACCCAACTTAACAAATGGTACGCTAAAGGAAAAACACTGGATGAAATCGTGCACGATGAGAGAGGCGCGATAATTTAGTGGATATTGCACTTTTGCTTTTCATGCCGGAGTGCGAGATCAAGACTCGAACGAGGAACGGTATTTGTTTGCAGTAAAACCTGGCTATCATCTTTAGGCCCTAGGTATCCATCACAACTGGCATGATCGTGGTAAAGTTTATCCGGAATCTTAATTGGCATCTAAAAAGAACCAGTGAGGACGAAATGCATCCTGGCATTGACCACCATCAGCACCATATCGAAGAGGTCGGCTTGGTGGTGATGTTCTTAAAAAAGGTTTTTGCTTTTGACGAATGCGATTAACGGTGGGTGGCGCCGGGGGGCACATTATTGCTGGTTATAGCAAAGAGATAACTCTTTCGTAGGATACATCAGTGCCAATCAGAGTTGTAACTTACTTACTTACTACCCGTTACGCCCACTGGCGTTTAAGGCAGCAACGAAGTTTCTCCAACTCTGTCTGTCTCCGGCCATTCGCTGTGGTTCATTTCCCGCAACTCCGCCTAGAGTTGTAAGATGAACATTTATTGTATGGTATAAGACAGGCAAGCAAATAGACAGGCAAACATACATATCGTCAGAGAGACACACAGACAGACATGCATACAGAGAAACAGAAAGACAAACAGACACAGAGACAGAAAGAGAGACTTACAAGCACACATAATGTCGTTGGTGACGTGTGTTCCGTCGTAATCCTTAAGACACGATACATTTAAACGTCATATCACAGATCAACTGATATACGATTTATCGATTTTTAACTTCTAACTTCACGACGATACGTGCATATACTCGTTCTCTCGCACTCTCCGTCTCTCCCTCTCCCATCTCTCCACTTTCCAGCTCAACACACACACACGCACACAAGCACGTGCGAACAAACGCACGCATCCACGCATGTAAGCACATACACAAACATATAGACTCGTACACGCATGCACACGTACACTCACACGCAAACACGCACACACGCACGTACACGCGCACACAGGCGCACACGCACACACACAAGCACGCACTCTCGCAAGCATGCACACACACACACACACGCACACACACACACACAGACACACTCATGTGTACATTCTTGCGTGAATGAATGTACATATGCGTGTGAATGTCCCTTAACCCATCAGCAATTTGCCATTTTAGCACACGAGCGCTCGAGCTAAATTTATCCTGCCGACAGTTCTTTGTGCCCACATTCGTGTGTTCCTGCTGATCCACCGACGGCGAAATTTCGTCCCTCGAGGCTTTGTCAGCAGATAATGCCGTTTGTATATGTGTTCTGTTACGACCGCTGTCGAGTATTCCCCGATAAAGTGATTGTAGCATAAATAGTTGTGGGATCACTTTTCTCTGGAATTTATTTTTTTGCGCGTGTTACGATATATTGGATCAAAGGCTGTTCTGGGACAGATTCGCTGATTGTTCGGAGTAGGGGCGTAAACAGAGAGTCGGTGTGAACATTGCTGTATTATCGCCCAGATATGCTCTTGTTTGGTTTAGATAGTGTGACCGCTTTGCAACTTGGTCGCCATCGGCAACATTTAGTTACCGCCCAACAAGTCACGTAGATAGGTATAGTCCATCGAGTCACGTAGAGAGGTATATAGTCAACCGAATCCACAGCTACCGTTCACCGAATCTCTTCCATAACTACTGTTCACCGAGTCACTTCCATAACTATGTTCACAGAGTCACTTCCATAACAACCGTCCACAGAGTCACTTCCATAGCTACCGTTCACAGAGCCATGTCCATAAATACTGTTCACAGAGTCACTTCTATAACTACCGTTCACAGAGTTACTTCCATAACTACCGTTCACAGAGTCACTTCCATAACTACCGTTCACTGAGTCACTTTTGTAACTACCATTCACCGAGTCACTTCCATAACTACCGTCCACCAAGTCACTTCCTTAGCTACCGCTCACCAAGTAACTTCCATAACTGCCATTCACCGAGTCACTTCCGTAGCTACCTCCCACCGAGTCATTTCCATAGCTACCAGCCACCGAGTCACTTACATAGCTACCTCCCACCTAGTCACATCGTTAGACATCAGCCATGAAATCAGGGCCATATTTAGTTCGGCAATTATTCTTCTTATTCATTGCGACTACCATCCTCTTTCTATTCCACCTATGATGCAAAATTGTCCGCGATCCATCTGTGAAGAGGTTTATTTGATCACGCCGCGTATGAATACATTATCAATGACTTCACACACAAATCTATGCTGATATCCCTGCGACACAGGATATAACAATCATTATAAAAGTAATATCAATGTACATCTGATTACAGTGTGCGGTTACAATAAAGGGATTGTTCCATGTTTTGCAGGTTTCGCGCCCGTCACGGGTATGTGTATGCCGACCCGCAGCTGCGCACTAATCAAAGACGACGGAATATCATCCGCCTTCGTCATCTCCCACGAGATGGCTCACGTGTAAGTGACGTCACGTACTCGGCGCCTCGTTTTCAATCAAATTAATCGCTACTATTGTTAGGGGCAATGTCACTATAACTTACTAACCGGTCAGGTAAAGTGTCAGTGAGTGTGTTTTGAGACAATGCCCTCTTTTTGTAGATTTTTACACTGTAATTTTTGTATACATATTATTTGATGACTACAGCAGTTTACACATAATCATTGGTTCCCACTTATGTCACGTCTCCACACAACATAGTCGCCGACAATGTATTATTGCGCGTAGGCGGCGTACCTAGTTGAACCAGCCGCGCGTATATACAAAAACAACGGTAATTGTTATTACGTTTCAGCTTCTCAACGGTCGCATTTGTTTGGTTGTGTTGATGTTGGGCCTGTTACAAAATAACATATATATGTTGAAGGGATTATGTTACATTTCGGAAAGGATAAAAACAAAATGATAACAGCTAAACATAGTGAAAACAGAATATCGCATTAACGTGGTATATAATATAATTGAAACTCGCATTACGGTCATCTCGATAATACAACTACCTCGCAATTAAGGTCACTCTAGGATTATTATTTCGTAGCAGTAAACTATAAGAAATTAGTTTCGCTAATGTGGCCACCTCGTCATTCATGTCACTTTAGCCCAGTACCGCGTGAGACCTTAATAGTGAGGTTCCACGCACGCACGCACGCACGCACGCACGCACGCACTCACAGAACCGCGTATAATTTTAAAGCGTCACTCCGTTATACCGTTGTCGCACCTTTTTTTCATAAACCCATCATTGGCAATATTTGTTTTGCAAAAACACAACAAACGCCCTCAGTCGGTCGCATCTGCGAATTCCTGTCGTGCAACCTAAAACTCATTCGTTTAGACAAATGACTAGTTCCCGGCCGCCGGGCGCGGGCACGAATTAAGTTTTTATTGCCCGATCCGTCAATGCTGACGTGCAGAAGTTTGAAACCGTTCCAGGCATCGCTCAAGGCCAATCAGTCTGGTGGGTCCAGGTGGGTTGAGAAACAAGTTTTTGTCGGCCGCCGCTCAGTGTCAGCGAGTGCTTTACCGGGAGACTAGGCGGCACGTGTCTTGGTCGACAGGCCGTGAATGTACGCTTGTGCTATCACCGGTAACCCGCTCACCGATAGCCCCTATTTGACCCGCACGCCGCGAGGAATTTTAAGTAAAAAATCAGAGTTACATCCTTAGCGCTAGCTCAATACGTTTGCCCGTATCCGCTGAGAGGAATTTTTGGTAACAAATCAGGAGTTGTATCATCGGCTGCAGTTCAGAAAGAGAATAAACCGTTAAATTGTTCGATAATGTATCGCACGTTTTTGCAGGTGCAAAGGGCTGGTTATTGGGGGTGATGTTTAGTATGGCGATATTATTGCGATAACTGCATTACTAGTGGAAGAGCACTGCGATAGTTTAATGACTATTTCTATTGTATTGCGAATATACCGGCTGACTTACTAACGTTAACAAAAGGACCATAAAGGTCCCAAAATCTTAGCAGACCAATGATTTTGAGAAATAATTGTACAACCTTCTCAGTACGAACTCAACAGAATGTGGAATCAACATATATGCAGACATACTTTGTTCCTTTGAACGTCAATTCGTCTTTTAAAAGTAAACTTGTCCAAATGCTGAAAACATAGCGTGGACCGCAAAGCAACCATGGTGTCTCCGGCTGTAGAAAACACCCTTTCCAACCCCCGAAGGCACTGAGGTGGCTAGACGGCACGGGTATTTAGCCAGGTGTGCAACCACTGAATAGCTACGTGGTGCTCTTTCAACGCCATGCCACGGGGATGTACGAGAGTTACATTGGTTGAGCAATAATGTACTGGGCAACCTCCGCTGACAACATGTACAACAAACTTGTGTTCTTCCACGACGACAACATACACATTGCCAAACACATCGCACATTGGCTGCGAGAAAGTGAACCTCGTGGTCATTACAACTCCTATATAACTCGATACGCCACTACATTTTGCATAAACATTGACAGTGGGACAGGTTGTATCTATTTAAACTAGATTCGCAGGGGGGACTCACAGAAAAGCCTGAAAATGGAGGCATAGATAAAGACAGCACAAATAAATTAGCAAATAACAGTGTGGAAAACTCTTCTGAAGCTGGATATAAATGTGTTTGTTTAAATGCAAGGAGTATAGTAAACAAAAGAAATGAACTAAACATTATGGTAGAAGATATTGACCCTCATATAATAGGTATAACCGAATCCTGGACCACCACCGATATATCAGATGCTGAATTGGGACTGACAGGATATGTAATGTTTAGAAAAGATAGAATAGGAAGAAAGGGAGGTGGAGTTATTTTATATATTAAAGAATCTATTCAGGCTTATGAAATAAAATTAGAAAGAGAAGCAGATTGCGAAGAAGCTGTTTGGTGTAACATAGTTACAGGAAACTCAACGTTAACAGTTGGGTTAGTTTATCGAAGTCCAAACATAAGCATAGAAGAGAATGAAAAAATACAAAACGCTATAAGGGAAGTAAGCAAACGGGACTGTATTATTATGGGGGATTTTAACCACGGGCATATACAATGGAAATCTCTACAGAGTATGGGGAGTGAGGACCACAAGTTTTTAGTTTTAGTTCAAGATACATTCCTTTCTCAACATGTGCTAGAACCAACCAGGGGTGAGAATGTGTTAGACATAGTTTTGTCCTCACAGAATGAATTAGTTGACAATGTCAAGATATGTGAGCCACTGGGGAGTAGCGATCACAACCAGATACATTTTATCATCAAAGTAAAATCAGAAAGGAATAGTAAAAAGCAGTATAGGAGAAATTTCCACAAAGGAAGGTATAAGGACATGAGGAAATATTTAGCAAAGATAGACTGGAATAACACACTGAAAAATAAGACGGCAACAGAATGCTGGAATGTATTAAAGAGTGAAATTAAGTGCATAGTCGATAAATTTGTACCCTTCAAAAAACAAGGAAAACTGTCCAAAAAGAAACACTTATCGAAAGAAGCCATTAGAAAAATTAAGTATAAACAAATGATGTGGAAGTCATATAGATGTACTGGAAATGATGAAGACTACAACAGTTATAAAGAAGCACTTAACCAAGCTACAGCTGAAATTAGAAATTCAAAGAGAAGCTATGAACAACAATTAGCTAGTAATATAAAACATGACAGCAAGAGTTTTTATGCGTATGTTCGAAGCAAACAGAAAGTTCAAGATAAAGTCGGTCCTCTAGAAGATAGTGCTGGAAATATAATATCAGAGGGATTCTTAATGGCAGAAGACCTGAATGAGTACTTTAGTTCAGTGTTTACCAGGGAAGATATTAGTTCACTGCCAGTACCAGAGGCTAAGTTCAAGGGGGCAGATTCAGACTACTTAGGACAATTAATTGTAACCCCGGAAATGGTAGGTAAGAAAATAAGGGCTATGAAGGATAATAAATCACCTGGAGTGGATGGTATTCCACCCAAACTACTATTGGAAATTGTAGAGCAAATTAGCATACCGCTTGCAACAGTTTTCAATTTGTCATTAGAAGAGGGAGTGGTTCCTTTAGAATGGAAAGAAGCAAACATTATACCGTTATTCAAAAAAGGTTCGAGAAACAAGTCAGAGAACTATAGACCAGTGAGTTTAACATCAGTGATTTGTAAATTGTTAGAAAGACTAATTAAAGATCACATGGTGGATTTTCTTGTTAAACAAAACTTGATAAACCCATCTCAACATGGTTTTTTAAAGCGAGGTCATGCTTAACAAATATGTTATGTTTTTTGGAAGACATCACTAAGTGGGTAGATGAGGGATCACCAGTAGATATCGTCTACTTAGATTTTCAAAAAGCTTTCGACAAAGTACCACATCAAAGATTACTGCTTAAACTAAAGGCCCATGGCATAGGAAATGGTATAATAAACTGGATAGAACAATGGTTGATTGACAGAAGACAACGTGTAGTAGTTGATGGGGAGGCTTCAAACTGGAAATCAGTATTGAGTGGGGTACCACAGGGATCAGTATTAGGTCCTATATTATTCTTAATATATATCAACGATTTGGATGATGAAATAATAAGCAAGGTGTTGAAATTTGCGGATGATACAAAAGTGTTTAGAAGGATTAAAAGTGATGGAGATAGACAGCATTTACAAGATGATCTTGACAGGTTGATCAAATGGTCTGAAAAGTGGCAAATGCTGTTCAATTTTTGGAAATGTAAATGCCTCCACACAGGACATGGGAACGAAGAGGTAGAATATACAATGGGGGGTACTGTACTAAGTACTACTGTAAAAGAAAAGGACTTAGGGTTAACCATTAGTGCTGATATGAAGGTTTCAGAGCAGTGCGGAATTGCAGCTTCAAAGGGAAATCAAATCCTTGGATTAATTAGGCGAAACATAACGTATAAGGAAAAAGAGCTAATAATACCGCTGTACAAAACAATAGTTAGGCCTCATTTAGAATATTGTATTCAAGCGTGGAGGCCATATCGCAGGAAGGACATAGATATGCTAGAAAGAGTGCAGAGGAGAGCAACTAAAATGATACCAAAACTGAGGGATCTTAGTTACGAAATACGCCTAAAAAATGCGGTTTAACAACACTAGAGACCAGGAGATTGAGAGGAGATCAGATAGAAGTGTTTAAAATATTGAATGGTTATGAAAATATTGATAGAAATATTTTTTTCTCAGTTAAGAAAGATAGAAGGACTAGAGGACATGAACTTACATTGGCAAAGGAGCAGAGTAGATTGGATATAAGAAAGTTTTCATTTTCACAAAGGACTGTAAATGAATGGAACAGATTACCTGCTGATTGTGTGGGTGCTAGTAGCGTGAATATGTTTAAAAATAAAATCGACACATACCTCAGACGGGCAGGATACACATAGATAAAAGGGTCGGACTCTCGATAAGCCAAAGGGCTTCCTTGTCCACCTGCCACCTAGAGTTAATTCTCTGGGTGGCAATCTTGTTAAATCTTGTTAAATAAACATCTAACGGCTAATTAAGCTCCTTCATTAACCCAATACCCTTTCCGAAATTCTAGATGCGCCACTGGTCGTTATCAGGTTGATTTGCCAGGTAACGAAATTCGCATTTTTACATAGGCAATAATTTCAACATCTTTTGATTCGAAATTTTAAAACGTGTTTTGCAAGACGACTACAAAATTCATGAATCATGTTCGAGTAAATAAATTGTTATAACGGACCACTTTTGGTCAACTTAACCGCAGTCTGTGGATTGGTTACAAGATTAATTAGTTGTATGACCGTGGGAAAGTCGGTCTTCCCTCCACACAAACACCTGTAACTGAACTGAATTGAATCCTACAAGACGCATGCGGGACACTTGTCAACAACCCGCAGAAGGACATGTAAACCAATCAACGTTAAACAACCCCAAAGTAAAACAATAATTATGCGTATATTGCACTTTTGTTTTCCCATAAAGTGTTTCATAAAGCAAAGCGCTCAATACATACTGCACCACTCCAGTGGGTCACCGTATATCAGCTTCTAATGAAGAGTTTGGCTGCGCGAGAGCTATTCTTTCTAATAGTACCATCAATGGAATAACACGACTGTACTCGTTATATACAGCTGCCCATTTTTTTAAGGCAACAGGTGGACTCGAAACCGGGTCATACAGATTGACATTTCGTCGTCCTATAATCGCCGTGCTACCGCGTCCTGGACACGGGTCATCAAGAACACGCTTGTCTTGACCACCTATGCCCCTCCATTTTCTTAGATTAGTGGAATTTGCCACGTTACCTGGCGAAAGACTATCTGGCGTGAAAGAAAGCATTTCGCGGAAAACCCAACCCTTGATAATTGGAGACGTCGGTTCGAGTTTAGTTCCTCGAGCAGAATATTATTCCGCGAAAGGGCAACTAAGCAAGACAGATCATCGTGCACATGACGAAACGCAATTATAAATCTGTCGACTGTTTTACAGTTCCTGTAGGTGCAGCCACGTCGTATCGGTTGCAATCCAACTGACTGCAGACTGGAGTCGCTATCAACCAATATTGGCCCGACGTCTAGAGTGCGGTGGCGCTGTTTTAAAAACACCGGACTCTCAATCGAGAAAATTCTGGTTCTGATCCTCCTGCTGCTCTTTCAATGCTTGGACAATTTTGTTCACTACACGTTGCCTCACTTCACCTTGGTATAACTCCAGCGCGGCTGAATGCTTCCCAGAGAGGTCGTGGCGGAAATCAAAGAACTGTGCTGTATAAGAATTTACATTTACCTTTAATTAGGCTAGGCGACGTGTGTGCTTTTATTTTCAATGTCTGTATATATGTTGTGGTTGATGTAATTTGATTGTTTTATGAAACCCCTTTAAACTAACCAGATTTGTTCCGGGACCGTCTCATTATGATAATGAGCCCTTAAGGAACATTCATCATTAGCATAATCCGTTGTTAAAATTAGGGAATTTTTTCTAAATGCAAAAACCGCCGTCGTATCACTGAGGACAGTATTTACCGGTATAATTCTATTATACAAGATCACTGGTTGTAAAGAGCACCATCGGGGGTTATGAGCGCATAAGACAGTCAGTGAAACGCCTCTGAGGACATCACGCCAATCCGACCTTTGATATGCTAGCACTAGGGGTGGTCACTGCTATTGTTCACGTCGTCCTAGTTGGTTATGTTTTGTCTGCTATTAACGAGACACATTGCCGAGAGCCAGGTTTTACACCAAAGTGCCGGGTTCGCGCACCCAGAACCCGGGTAAAACGGGTGTGCTAACCACTACATTGCCGCGCCCTTCTTGTTCGATACGTTCGTGCCATGTCGATGGAGGCATGACCAAGTAAACAATCGACAACAACCCAAACGTTCACCTTAATCCCTTGGGTTACCTTCAAACGCAAACGTTCCCTCATAGTGGCGGGGACGACGCAATTGCCCAACCGATGCCATAGCTTTGGCATTGCCGTGTCCCTTGATACAGTGTATGTCGACGTGGTTAATATTTCATTACCTTGCCGACGAACGATTCGTTCGGATGTTAGCTATTTTAATATATGTATATATATATATATAATTATATATATTAATACGCTAACTTTGGATTACTATAAGTTCAACTCCTCTCAGGCGCCGAGGTCCATTTGCCTATTTCTGTATTCATTTTCTAAGTTCATTCACTTCCTAGGACCTTTGGCCTTCAATCTATCAAGTGGCTATGTATCTGGAAAAAACGCTCCAATGGTAATTATTATGAGTTTTTACTTTTTCAGATATCAGCCATTCCCCAGATGGCACCAATATGTTATAAGCTAATCTATCATTACATCGATAAAATGTTTCGGTTTCTGTGCTCGGTATGTTTCCGCTGTTAGTCTTAGAACATGTCTGAAAGACGAGGCGAATTAAAAGCGAAGAAACGTAAAAGCGAAAGCGAAACCAAAACCATTACGACATGTTGTGTTTTCTTACAGCATGGGTCTGAGCCACGACGGTCTGGAGAACGATTGCGACGAGGACCCGTCTGACGGCAAGATCATGTCGGCCATGGTACAGTCGTCCTACAACAAGTACTACTGGACACGTTGTAGCCGGGAGAGGCTGGCACAAGTGCTCCCGTAAGTGTTAATCCGACCTTGCCTGTTCCGCTTTATTAATGTGATGTTCTTAATAATAGAATAACTATTTTAATGTATACTGTCCGTGAAATTATGTCCAATAAACCAGATGAAGTGTTCGTAATTTGACTGTTTTGCCACGATCAAATTGAATACAAAACTCTGAAATAATAGAAACCTGCTAATAACGGAGGCAGATGGGGCCAATGGTCTAACCGCAAGTTCTCGGAATTGTTTTTTGATATCGCTATGGTCCCGTAATAAAAACCGATGAAAACAGCAAGTGTGACGAAGCATGATTGATTCAGCGAATTTGCGTACATTTGCGTTGGCAATATACCAGGGTGTAGTCAAATTAATGATATCACAACCATTTGCTTGACAGGATAATTCCTGATAACGCATGGTCCTTTAACAGTTGCAGTAACTTGTATTTGTTTTCTTACGGGTTACAATTAGGCGTGGCTTTTAAACACCCACGTCCGTTTCGTTCCCGTAGCTTGTCAAATTGCATCTTAAGTGCAATGACACGTTTGGTCGCAACACAAGTTGCAGCAAGATTTTCAATCGATCGATCACTCGGTGGCTAAAGACGTTGTGTTGCTCTGGTAGTCTGCTCAAGGAACGATTTATTGTGCGGTCAGGCTTAGCTATTTGAAACACGTTGTTTAGTCCACCTTTCTGAGTCCCTTTATCATTAGTAGTTTGAATGTTTCAATAAGGAACTTCTTAAACATATGTTTTTTCTTTACATTCCCGTAATGGTGTACCATTTAAAACTATGTGGGCAGTTTTGCTCTTATTATTTTTGTTCTCAGTCAAATCGTATTTTGGTACCAAGAGTTCATACCGGCATATCATGTTTAGTTCATGTTATTATTGTTCATTAACGTATTATTTTTAGTTAAGATGTTGATTATCCCACGAAAGGTATCTGGAAAAGAACATTGTCACAGTGTTGAGTTTCTAAACGGAGACATACATTTATAGACTTCAATAAAATGTATGTCAGGTTTAGGTGACTGCCCCATATGATTTAGCAGTGGGTGTCTTCATAATCATCGTTGTCATTGTCATCATCGTCGTTGTAGGGGTCTTACCTGCCTGAACGACAAGCCCGACGACCCTCACTGGCCCGCCATCGAGCAGCCGTTCGGCAAGAGTTGGAGCATGAGCGAGCAATGTCGCCAGGAGTTTGGCGTTGGCTTCAGCGTGTGTGACGCAGTGAGTATACCGTCGTCCTGGGCCTTGTATCGGCTAACGTTATCCTTGTTTTGTTTAAGTACAAACTGCACAAAAGGCGGTATATTTACAGTTTGTTATATTGTTTTGGCGGTAGATGAGGATCTGACGCCATATGCCTCGCGTTGTTGATGTGATGGGGAGTGCGTGCAGAAAACGAATCCGCTCCATGGCCGGATCATGTATTGGTGCATTTTCTATGTGAAATTGTGGTCAGGCAGTATACTTTGATTCAAAAATGAGTAGTTATTTTCTACATCGTGAAATATTAATGGCGGTAGAAGAAAAAAGCGTGAGTTCTACCGCTTTGGACTTGACACCTCTGATACAACAATACGATACGTTTAACCTTATGAGACGTACCCTTAATACGATACGCCACAGACATCTTCTCGTGGTGCTTGGGAGCATTCCCGCAACATATAGCACGTCGATTTAGTGATACTGTTTGTCTTCGACAGTTCAAGGAGATGGAACCGTGCAAGCAGCTGTGGTGCAGCGAGACAGAGACCCCGCTCCTCTGTCAAACCAAGAAGGGCCCGGCGCTGCCCGGCACTAACTGTGGCCATGGAAGGGTGAGTACTGACAGACCGCCAAAGTATTCATCCGCCACAACATCAAGAGTCCGAATAAAATAAGTATTGTGCGATGCTAGGACTTGAGGTGGCGTAATCTGAGGTTGACAATGCTATTAGTATTGTAATAATAAATAATTACTATGTAGGCCCCTGGGTGTTTTCCATAAAATCGGGGAAGCATTTGTATTGGATTTAGACATCAAAAAGATGGGAAAGTATACGATGTTGTTATCCAACCTGGCTGATGTTAATTCATACTAATTGCAAAAGTATCATTACGACTTTGACATTTCGTGAAACTAGTAGGTTACTGAAGTAACGTTCGAGTGGTTCTACAGTGCGTGAACGTCGCGCAAAACTAACGTTTGGTTGAATAAAAATCACTCAGGTTAGTTTGGAATGACCACAGGTGTGTTTGAATATTCCATCGGTTATTCAACGAGACAGCGCGTGTGTTGTACGTTCAGCTGTGAAACAAATAATGATTGGCCAACGTCGCCATTTTAAAATCCAAGATGGATGACACAGACTCTTATAAAAAAAACTAAAAAGAATAGATCAAGCTTTGCTGAATATGTCAAGGTGTGTGTTTAGACATATTGCTATGATAATACATATCGGAGTGTTGTTTGAGCTCAAGGCGTATGTCGTCTATAAGCAGAAAATTATTACCTCGTTAGCGGCTATTTTGTATTTACTACGTTAGAGTGTAGACATAGAGCGACAGGACATCATATCAGACAGCAGGAATGGATTCAGCATCCTCTAACTATATTAAAGCGTTCCCACAAAATACCTCTAACACCATAATATTATTAGGTAAGCACATTCTGTGATATTCGACAGACTATGACCGACATTGGGCGTGCCCGTTGTTTCAGTGGTGCATTGACGGCGAGTGCCAGGCGATAGGACGGGTGTCCGTGGACGGAGCGTGGGCCTCCTGGATGGGGTGGGGACCGTGCTCCAGGTCTTGCGGAAGTGGCGTCCAGTACCGTATCCGGACATGCAGCGATCCCAGGTACGGAAGGCTGAAGCCATTTCCGGAATGAAGAATATCATTACTTGGTTGTAACGACGTCCGATGTCTTGGCTTATTTCAATACGTGTTGATAGTATCTATCAACAGACTTACAATATAAGAATAGTATTTTCTTGAGCGGTCAATAAACAGGAATGATGTTTAGTTCGGGCAGTGCTGCACTGTTCTTGCTGTTGTTGCCTGGCACTGCTCCGTAACAACAGTCAGGTTTCATCGTCCTGTATCTTTCTAAAATCTCCCTTCAGACAGACATCCCGTCTCACTTGCGATCTTCCCCTTTTCCTGTTGCCTTAGTGTTTCTCCTCCTTTCTTCTCTTCGGTAGTCTGCCGGCATTAATTCTTGTCTAGTGCTGGTGTTCAAAACCTGATGGACTGAAAGACCACCAAATTTCTAGCCATAAGGTAGTAGTCCAGATATATTAAAATCATATTCTCATGTACTGGTTTTATTTAATCTGAGGAGAAAGTGTTGTAATTTGATATGGCAGCGTACCGCTCTGAAGGACCGGAACCTGCTGGTAGTAGATGAAGATCCTGTTACTTTATATGGCCAGATTCAGTAGTAGCAGTTTTTCGTAATATTGTTTCTAGGGTTTCACATAAACACCACCTGCTAAAAATCAGTGATCCCATGTTTGCCATAGGAAAACAAATGCTTGGCGTCTGTCTAAAGATCATCCACTAGTACTCCTGATTTTGGACTAGTATTTTGCTTACACTGTAAGACGATCAACGTTTGTCTGATCAAGAGTTCGGCACACGCATGTGCTATGAGTGAAATGAATCGTTGGTAGCTAGTGGGAACTTAAGGTCAGTCGTTGGCATTTTACATGTTAGTAGCATGCGGTAGAGTATCAAATAGCTGTAATTTGGCCAACGACCTGTATATTCCAGGCAGCTTGTTTACAATTGTCCCTTGTAATTAAGGCATATGTCAGTGAGAATCGAGAGTTGACAGCGGGGAATCTGTGGTGGTGGAGACTCGGGGTTCGTTGGTATTTACATCAAATGCCATGTTTTCATACATAAAACAAGAGTGCACCGACACTTACATGTTTTGTTAAATAGCTGTGTGTGTGTGTGTGCGTATGTGTGTTTGTGTGTAAGTATGTGTGTGTGCGTGTACATATTTGTGTACATATGTGTGTGTGTGTGTGTGTGTGTGTGTGTGTGTGTGTGTGTGTGTGTGTGTGTGTGTATGTGTGTGTGTGTGTGTGTGTGTGTGTGTGTATGTCGGCATGCTGCATGCATATATGCATACATGTACATTGTATATACGCCATATAAAGTCATGCACATACGGATGCATGTCAACATCTTCAACATTTTCACAACAAACACCTCCCAGGTGTTCATATTGTATAACAAACACAATTGTCCGTGTGTTTAGACCCTCGCATGGTGGTAAGGAGTGCGAAGGAAAAAACGAACACTACAAGATATGCAATAAGCAGGTAACTATGAAATACAAGTTACTAATAATTAACTTATCCATCACGTAACGTATTGCCAACAAGAAATTGGATGTCACGTGGAACGTTCAGACATTCCGATATATTTTGTGAAAAAACTTGCCTCAAACGTTTTTATTTCCTTTTCTTTTCAGCACCTATGTTTGATGGCTTGACGGACATTTCTCCTAAAGGAGCGTTCTTACTTTCTTATTTTATGTCACCTGGCGGCTTGTCCATGGCTGGTTGGCAACATATTTAAAGGGAGCATTTCGTGTGTTGTTGATAGTTCAGATTTTTTTTTCAATTTAAAAAATGCTCAAAGTGTATAGTTAGGGTGCCATCATATTTGGATTCAAGTTTATACCATAAAAATAAGTTTTACCTTCGCGACTCCCTGTCTAATACGCGAAGTTCTAAAGTGTCGAGCGCGACACCGAAGAGTTATTGACTACTGTGCCTCCGAGGTACAGCATGTATCTACGAATTGGCGGAACCAATTATATGAACCTGCTCCGGTTTGTTGCAGGCTTGTCCACATCCGACAGACTACAGGGCCGAGCAGTGCACCGAACATAACCTGAAGACATTCACGAGGATGCGACGGCATCATTGGTTGCCTGTTGAAAACATCGACGGTGGGTGTTCTTGTTTGCCGTCAGTGCTAAACATGAGCTCGATTAGAGAAAGTTGTATCAGTGTGTGTTTGATCTACCGGGAAAACGATGTAGGTTCGTGATTATTTCTGGGAATGACTTCGCGAAATGTTCCAAGTTATGCAGGTAGCTGTCGGACGCAGTCAGAAAGATTGGATGCTTATGGAACAAGTATGTGTATAATGTATATGACTGAATACTGTCATCATATCAATGATGTTTAATATAACTGCCTACTTTAAAAGGTAGCATTGCATGCAAAACAATAATGTGTGTCAAACACTGTTATAACGCGTTACATAATGCTTATGAAATATCAAAACAACGGGAATCCATTTTCATGTTTTAGAAGTTAGCGAAACAGCATGGACACTCAGACATGTCGTCAACTACTTGCGAAAAGACGGAAAACAAATTATACTATAACTCCATCTGGCGAATGCCTACAAACCAACACAACTTGCTACCATGTTTACCAGAAATGTCCAACTGACATGTCCATCCACATTGTGTTGACCCTTCAACAACGATTTATGTCAGACTATGCCATCGATATGGCGTTCGGTGGTATCTGAAATCGTCTCTACTAGGGATGGTCTTATAATTTCAAGAAGTCAAAAACGTTATTCATAGTATTGACCCAACCGCACCCTTACCAACACGTCGTGTGGGTCGCGCAACTTTTACTATCCAACATTCCAACTGTCGTCAATTTCACTCTGCTGGCGCCACTGTAGCAATTTCCTCTACCCGGAATTAGCGGGCGTAGTAATTTGTAACACGAAGTCTGCTGTGTTGAACGTGGGAAAATGAGACTCTGTTGAACACCAAAGGGCACTGCAGTCCGGCTCGGCCACATTGCCAATAAAGCTTATTTTGAAATTATATGTTTTGTTTCCTATTTCAGCAAGCCCCGGAGTCGTACCTTCCATGTTGCGAACGTTGTTACGGGCTTACTAAACACAATTTGGCGGGCAGTATTCCTTCAATATAGTTAAAATAGTATTAAGAGAGCAATATATGAATTAATAAATAAAAACCTAAGACGAGCCTGCCTCCTTTTTAACGCGTAATCGTACGACGTTGTAGAAGCAAGAAAGTGCAAGTTGACGTGCATCTCGCAGGAGACGGGGGATCTTCTGGAGTCTGATGAGGTCGTCATCGACGGCACCCGTTGCTCCTACTCCTCCTCCTCGCCTCACGACATCTGCATCAGAGGAAAATGTCACGTAGGTGTCGCCACCTGTCAGACTGGTGCTGCCGTCTAGATCGTACACGAATGAAAACTGTCCCCAGCTAGGACTAATACGAATTGTACGGGTTGGATGTAACCGATTATCGGATAAATGGATCTGTTGTTAAATACGGTATATGACAGCAACAAACGGTCGCGAAATATTTCCCCAGGAATCTCAGATTATCTGTTTCACAACAACGTTTTGTTTTTAAAACTGAGCTTAGCATTGGTAAAGCATAAAATCTGGAGTCAATTCCCTATCGCCTTAACATAACGTTGGGATTTGATCAAACTGTTCCTTATATCCGACATTCCTTATGACCATGGGTTCTTAAAATAAAACTGCACGTCAGAACGGGGGTTTCATCAGGGGTCCTTTTAGCGAGAGGTCACTGTGTTTACTTACTTTATTTTCGGTTGGCTTGAACGTTGAACTTTGCACTTAAACACACCAGTGATTACATTAGCATCAACATGTGCAATGCGGCCATATTTTGTAGCAGTTTATCAATGTTTACACGTATGTTGGTTGGCAGAAGGTGGGATGCGACAAGAAGGAGAACTCGTACGTGGAGGACGACAGGTGTGGGGTGTGTGGAGGTCACGGGGACTCTTGCAAGGTCATGTCGGGCTCGTACAAGAAGAAACTGCCAAAAAGAGGTAAATATATCAATTAAGTTGTTTAATTTATTTATATATATACGCCTTACAACCTATTAACATTACAACATGGTGTTGACAACGTTTCTGAAGCCACAAGCAAAAACGTATTGCACCAATATAATTATTATGAAACAACAATGACCTTGTAAACAACTTAATTATTTAGGTTATAATATAATGTTCAACTAGAATTACCCAATGTTTATAATCTATGCTCAGCTTTGTGATGCTTAATTAAGTGTATGGTATCATAGAATGTTGGTGTCATATTGACTGAAATAGTTGAGAAAGTTAAAATTACTAATTGGATGGAATCCAAAATATTATAATATTTTATGATGCCCACAGATGTGTTAACAATGTATTATACGTTTTGTAAATTGGATAAACTTATTATTATCGTGGTTATACATATATTTGTAATGTTGATATTGTGATAACTGT
Source organism: Paraescarpia echinospica (assembly GCA_020002185.1). Classification (NCBI taxonomy): domain Eukaryota; kingdom Metazoa; phylum Annelida; class Polychaeta; order Sabellida; family Siboglinidae; genus Paraescarpia; species Paraescarpia echinospica. The sequence goes on from CM034535.1 coordinate 61,366,902, forward strand.
AACAGTTACCTATAGTCTTCTATCACCACGGCTTGAAGACAGTGTTGTTTACTTTCGTGGGTGATAATTCAATAAAAACGTTCCCGTTCCAGAATATCACTTGCTGCTGACGCTGCCGGCAAAAACTCGGAATATCGTGGTGAAGGAGAGATACTACACGAACCATCTTGCTCACTTCGTCGGTACGTTCATGTTGTCTTCAACTAGGAATTATACATTTGACACTACGCAATACTAGTGAGCATAGTTCGGCGAACGAGCTGCTCTCCTCTTTGCCCGTGAAATCCGGGAGAGGCTGGCCTCAATACTGGTCCTCGATTTGTTGTTTTCTCACGTTTATTATTGATCAGATTTCAGTGTCATTTCCACCACTTGTTGTGACCTACGCCCTCCTTGCTTCGATCTTGTTCACCTACTGTATTATAAAGAAAGAACACACTTCTTATTGACTGTTCCGTGTGAAAATGTCGTAACCGTTACATGGGTCGTCGGTGAGTACTATATTTTCGTGTTAATAAATTGTAAATAATAAACAAGATAAATATGGTTCTACATAGCATTGTCCCAACGATGCTTCCGGATTAGATATGGTGCCACGTCCCCCATTGCATATACTCGTCCAATGTCATTTCACTCTCATATTATGTTCGACGTATCATGGCAGTAATATTTTCACAAGGTCAATTATAAAATTGTTGGGTGCTCATCTAATGCGAAGGTTTTCATACATGCAGCTGTACGAGACAAAGCAACCGGTGAGTTTATGCTCAACGGCAATGAAAGAATGAGCTCGTCGAAGCGGTTCATCGTGCATGGGACTCGCTTCGTTTACGTCAAGAAAGGCCGAGGGGAGTCATTGACAGCGCAGGGACCTCTCATGGCGCCCGTCGAAATCATGGTGAGTGAAAATGGAGCTTGCCAATATCCACTTTTAAACCATGACTCTTTCGCTTACAAATTTGCAACTCTACTATGCTTATCATTCACAATGTAAACACTTATTACACACTCGCACACACACATACACACACACACACACACACACACACACACACACACACACATGCACGCACACACGCACGCACGCACGCACGCACGCACACATACACACACGCGCGCGCACGCACGCACACACACTCACTCACGCACGCACGCACGCACGCACGCACGCACACACACACACACTCACTCACGCACGCACGCACGCACGCACGCACGCACGCACGCACACGCACACGCACTCACGCACGCACGCACGCACGCACACGCACACGCACACACTCACGCACGCACGCACGCACGCACGCACGCACATACTCACTCACGCACGCACGCACGCGTTCACACACACACACACACACACACGCAGACACTAATGGATTTGCTAAGGTGATTATCATCTGTAGTACTATTTTGTGTATGTGTTTCATTATTCAGATCTATTCACTCTCGTCTACGCTGCCAACCAGCATCTACTACGAATACACCATCCCGCGCTATCTGGAGAACAGCATTGAGGTACGTTTGTATTGCTTTTCAAGTTTGTCTTTCATAGTCCTAATCGCGATGACATAATTTACCTCCTGTCTAGACGCGGCAAATTGGTGTAACCATCGATCAGATGGAAATATTCAAAACACCAATGGCTTTAAAGTGACCGTGTCTACTACGTTATCCGGAATCAACCTCTCAAGCTATGGGTTGTAATAGTATTAGCAGGAAGTTCATTGAATCAGCTGTTCCGTTTGCAGTTTAGATTGTAGAACCCGCCTATCTCCGATACTTCCGGCTTTTACTGTTTGAATCTTTCGTATACAATTTGAACGTTTCTTGAGCGAAACATTGAAATTACGAAGAATACTGTGGGCATACTAAGCCCTATTTGGCGGGCCTATGCGTTGATTTTAAAACAATGAAAATATGTTGTTTGGTTAAACAGTTTGATAATGAAACTGTATATTTTCGACATCCATTTCAGGCGCAACCCATCCACAGAGTCTCTAGACCGAAGTACGTGTGGCGCTACCGTGGTTGGGGTCCGTGCAGTAAGGCGTGTGGAGGAGGTAACGACATAGATTGGTCTTCGCATGCGCCTTGCGTTAGTGTGTTTGCCTGCTCCTACAGAATCAACGTAAATATCCATTTAGAAGGCACCACCGTGTCTTGTGCACTTGCGGCTTTTGTTTCACCGGAAGTGCGTCATTAAATTCATAACATTTTGATGGGAAGAGCTGGAATACAATCATTTTGTTAATGAGTATACGTGCAAAGTTATGAACCCAGAGACGGAAAGGAAATGTTGCGGAAAATTATCTAATTGATCCTTTATTAAGTTGTACCCGCGTGTGTGCGTGAATGCGTGCGTGCGTGCGTGCGTGAGCGTGTGTGTGCGTGCGTGCATGTATGCACACGTGCGTTTTAGTATAAACGACAGGAACTCAAATTCTCTGTTTTCATTCGATGCTCCCTACTGCAAAAACAAGGGTGTTTTTTAAACGGAGATTTACGAGCTTTTGCCTTTTGCGATATCACTAAGCTTTACATATTTCGATATATTTACCTTCTATCGTGCTGCTGGGTATAAAACATAACACAAAGAACGATGTTGCTGTGCTTTAGTCTGTATATTGGTACATATTATGTTAGGTAAGTGATGAAGAAATAAAAACACACCCATGTATATATATAATTATATATATATATATATATATATAATTATATATATATATATATATTTATACAGCTGTATGTTGCTTTCATTAATTCTGGCTTGAAATGAAATGGTAATGCTTTGCATGAAAATAAACGATGTGCATGGGATAGGAAAGTTTGTCTAACCTATTTGGCATACTGTGGCTGTATTAGCGTTAAATATCGGTAAAGAAAAAAACGGTAACAAACTCTACATAATTATACCTATTTTACAGGCTTCAATACTAAGTATGTATATTCTATCGTTACGATATTCGTAAGTACGTTTCCACATATATACATCCTTATGAGATTAATTTGCTGGTTACACAGGCGTACGACAAAAGGTGATTGTTTGCATCAATGCCTTGTCGAAGCAACCAGTTGACACGGGTCTCTGTACCCTGTTCACGCGACCCGAGAACGTCACTCGACCTTGCCACAAGCGGCGCTGCAACACCCGAGCCTACAGGTATATGCCGCACAACGACGCACATCAATTTTGACACATGCACCTAGACACGTTTACGGTTCAACTACAGAAACAGTGTATTGCCTGTATGTTCACTGTTGCAAATATTTAGAAAGTGGATGAAAATATTTGAGATATAATTAATAAATCTAGAAATAATGAATATGTCTCCAATCTGTACTTATTCTTGAAACCCCGAGTCGTTCGACATTGATTTAAACTTGCTTACTATGAATTGTAAAGTGTCTGTCTTTCGCAAATTACTTTCTGAAACCGAGATAATGAAATAGGACACGTGTAATGGCTGTGATGTTTGTGCTGGGCAAAAGAATAAATTTTAGTTACTGGCTGGTAACATGCAGGTATTTCAATGGGGGAAAGATCACTCGTGAACGAAGAAAAATCTGGTTGGTTTGTGCGATAAATAATCTGGGTACATTTTAAGGTTTTCTCAAAAAAGAAATGTAACTTTTGATGACAACTCTGCCGCTTGTGACATCATAAATGTAACTTTTGATGACAACTTTGCCGCTTGTGACATCATAAATGTAACTTTTGATGACAACTCTGCCGCTTGTGACATCATAAATGTAACTTTTGATGACAACTCTGCCGCTTGTGACATCATAAATGTAACTTTTGATGACAACTCTGCCGCATGTGACATCATAAATGTAACTTTTGATGACAACTCTGCCGCTTGTGACATCATAAATGCCGTTTCCACTGTGGAAAACACTATTGTTATGAAGCCTGTTCTGCAGAGTGCAAACTTGTAGAGTTGCCCGAAGTTCCATCCAACTACCCAACAATGACACGGAAAATCGAAAGTGAAACTGACCTGTAGCTATATGTGTTACCCTTAGGTGGAAGGTACAGAAATGGGGCGCGTGTTCGACAACCTGTGGTATCTACGGCTCCCAGACGAGACGCGTGTATTGTCTACAGATGAATCGCTACGGAAACAACATGCACTGGAAAGTGAACGCGGCCTATTGCAACACACAGCGCATGCCCAAACGGCAGCGTGCCTGCAACCGGAAAGTCTGTCCAGGGGAATGGACGACGACAGCTTGGTCAACGGTTAGACACTTATTATGTAATCACACGACCTATTGCACACTTGTACAAGATTTGCTCTCAAGTTAACTATTAACAAGTGTCTAATCAGCGAGCGCAGGCGATAATAGTTCGTAGAGCATTGTTTCTTCTTAGTCGTTAACGTACTTTATTCATTCAATCCTTTCTACCAGTTTATTTATTTATTTTTTACGTCTATGTCAACCACGTTCATATATCCGTCCCTAAATGTAAATCATTATTTTACAGTGTATATTATGCCATGTCTCATACATGACTATTTGGTTTACATTCCACCCCTGTTCAATCCAACCACAATCAAATTCATCTTCCAAGAGAGACAGCCACCCACACTACAACCCCCATTCAAGTGTTGCATCACAACCGATCCATAGCCCACCAATAACCCACTCACAATCCGCCCACAACCCACACACAACCCACCCACAACCCACCCATAACCTACACACAACCCACCCACAACCCATCCATAGCCCACCAGTAACCCACTCACAACGCAACCACAACCCACCCACAAACCATCCACAACCCAATCACATCCAACTAACAACCCACCCACAACCCATCCATAGCCCACCAGTAAACCCACCAAAACAACCAAACTCACCCACTCATCAAATAAAACGCGACATACCATACGACGGACGACACGATATTATTTTACCAGAATCCCACCCTATACCCTCTTCTCTACTGCATCCCTGCGAGAGAACATACGTCACGTTCTGTCGCCATGTTGCCAGTGTTCCGTGGAGTGCGGTGTCGGCCTGCAGAAGCGTCGTGTCTACTGCCAGAAGAGGAAGGACGGCAACAGATACCGCTGTCCGAGCAAGCACCCGAACGTCGTGCGCTATTGTCGCATGCCGCCGTGTGAAGGTATGCCAGTACATCATCGTCATTATTTTCGTCGTCGTCATAGTCATCATCGCCATCGTCATCCTACTACTGTTACTACTACTACTACTACTTATAATAATAATGATAAATACCTTACACACCATGGATATGCACCATATATGCTCAATAGGACGTTACCTCCTCCTTCCTCCTCGTGTAGTGCGAAAAAACACGAGTTTCCCGTCACACACAGCATGTCCGACCTCCAGCACTGCTGATCATTCGATGATATTCCTACCGAACGCCTCTGAAACGAACACGAGGAAGTTGTTATCATCACTTCTCCAGTGTTGAAGTCTGACATGAAAAGTTACTTTTGCCGTCGGTTGAAGAGCGATTTCTAGACTTGCACCATTTGTTGTTGTTTTAATACTTGGTTCGTTTCTTGTAATTTCTACATTTCTACCTTTCGTTGTTGTTTCTAAATTTGTCAGTTGTATTGTTTCTGTATTGGTTCCATTGGTTTCAGGGTCCACAGTTGCACCATTGGTTGAAGTTTCTGTTCCCCTGTTGTTGCAGTGCCTATACATACATCATTTGTTGCAGTTCCAACAACGACAACAACAACGACAGAAGCACCAACAACGACAACGACCACGGCACCTACGACACTTTCTCCAGTGACGACTCAGAGACGGCGACCGACTTTCGGCGTCCGCGCTCGCATGTACGTGTCGCAGGACGACATACCGCAAACGTACAGCTACGAATACAACACGTACGTGACGCCCGTACCGTCTGCACCAGTTAGACACCCCTATCGCAACCGCATCGCGAAGCCGGCACCAAAGTTACGCCACAGACCGGCTGTGGCTGCCGCGCCGATTCCGACGCGACGCAATCCGACGCCACGTCATAAACAGCGCGGCTACGTCAATCGCGTTGCCAGAACTCCGCTGCCGGATGCTGTCGAAGTGTGGTCGCGCAATCGACAACGAAGCTACACGCTGACGCCATATCCGGTGCCGACCGTGGCCCGGCGGCGAAACCGCGAGCGAACATACGTCACGTCACTGCCGGTTCCCGTAATATCGCCCGTACAGCGCTACGATATCCGACGCCCTTACGTCACTCCTGCGCCACCACGAACTGTCGTGCCGCGGAGATCTGCCCGGATGCCTGCGACACCACTTCCGCCCACAGTGACGAAAAAATCCAGCCACGTCACTGTGACGTCATACACGTCGCGTTGGCGCATTAAGCCACCCGCAAAGACGGACGGAAAGTTATGTCGTGGGGATAAATCCGTGTTTTGCCAACTGGGCGCGAACTCTGCTCATTGTAGTTTGAGGCCATACTGGGACATGTGTTGCTACAGTTGTAGTCGATTTCTAAGTCGCGCGTAGTCTAGGTTCCCTGTGATAAACTCGCAAAATGTATTCATATAGAACTCGTTCCCTTTCCCGTCTTACTGTGCGAATAATGCGAACCAACCTCAAGAAGGTGACCCTTTGACCCGAAAACGTCACAACTCGATACCTTCAATTCAACTTCCGGCATCATGCGTCGGCGCAGTCGTCACATCGTGACGCCATTTCCAGAGCGGTGTTAAATCTCTGCGTGTACGATAACTGACGTATGGCAAACACCAAGAATGGTTATGGTGTCGAATGGTATCTCATTTTTACAAGTGACAAACAACTTTGTAAACCGTCTGATCCTACACACAAATAAGTAACGTCAAAATGCGCGTCAGGTAACCGTGTTAACAATTTACGCAGGATTTATTTACGTTTGTTATTATTTGTTGATTTATGCTGTAAAGAATTATTCGGGCGTTTTCATGTGAAGCTCGTGTACAGTAATATGTTCCTTTGAAGCTTGCACTTAAGTGATACTCGTGTAATAATGTTTAAGTACCAGAGGAAACGAGCGAGAGAATGAAACTCAATGTGTCTGTATGGGTGAATTATCTCAATGGTTTTCGCTCGTATCATAAAACTAGCTGCTATTTAACTAGGCCTACTTACTTTAATTTGCTGGTTTAATGAATTGCCCAATATGTCGGGCGATATCACTATTCAAGAAGCCGTCGTGTAGACTGAGACTAATTTGTTGCTACGTTGGTGTCGGCCGAATTTTGACTGGTCGCAACGTAGCCGACAGTCGGCCGCGATTTTGAAACAGTGACCAATCAGTGCCGACTACAGTTGCATCCATCGTGTCCTTTCGTCAGAGTTCAAATTGGGAGAGGCGTGAGTCAACATGTAGGTCACAGTGCCTAGAGGTGTCGCTCATCTAAACGCCCACATAAATGCCATGCGACACGATGTCGATCGTGTAAACCGGTCTTCGGTGTGTAGCTTTGAATCGTTAGCTGTCAGCTAACACTGTTATCGGCATGACAGTACGGTGTCCACGATACGTTACACACCATGTGTGTGGAATCTCTCATGCGTGGCGGAAGAGTGACACCAGAAATGTTCTATATGTGTGAATTTAGTAACGCGAATCACCAACGGCAGCAACTATATTCGAACACGAATCCGGAAATTCGTAATGTTACAAGGCGTTGTTTGAATTATTAACGTGAACCGTGAAATAAGGTTTATTGGAGAGTACAATGATTACCTCATTAATATGTATCAGTAATTTAGCACACGGATTGAATATGTACGTTTACGTACATGTGTATGTGCATGAAATAGGTCAATTAGGTTGTTACTTGTATATTAGTTAGATGGACAAATAGATGTGTCTATTTGCTATTTTAGTGTTAGCCGTGCGCGCGATCATGGAAATGCAGGTGTATGTGTGTGTGTGTGTGTGTGTGTGTGTGTGTGTGTGTGTGTGTGTGTGTGCGTGCGTTGGCGCGTGTATGTGCTTGTGTGTACGCGCGTGCATGTGTGTGCGTGCTTGTGCGTGTGTGCATGATACAAATTTGCTGCTAAGCACATTTTGTAATGCTTATTTAAATATACAATTTTGCATATATAGGTAAATATTACGATGCTACAGATTCAACGGTTTATCACGCATGATGTAAACTTGTGTTTCTACTATTGAAAGATACCCTTTGAACTGTGGTTTTACAATACCAGAAACTAGGAGACTAAAATAAACCAAATGACCGTTTTATTGTTTAATATTGAATGGCTATGATGATTTATTCATAGAAATGTTGTCTTCATACCATAGGTAAACATTGTATTACCAGAGAGCTCAAAGCAGCTTTAATAAAGGGACAACGTAAGTTGGATATACGAATTCATTACCATAAAGGACGACACATGCATGGTTTGAATTATGTAATGCTTGTTTTGTGAAACCAACGGTTAGAAAACGTCTATAGATAACATGTATAGATAAATGATAACGCCGTCGATACAGAAATACACAATTGTCGGAATCTCGTTGAGCTAGTAGCTTCGTTATCCATGCCATATGGAGCTGGAAGCTTTACATGTAACAATTGCGTTAAGTCATGTTAAACCCAGCCTTGTTTGTGGACGCTACGTGCTCATCGCCTTAATGTTACTATGTTAAACCCAGCCTTGTTTGTGGACGCTACGCGCTCATCGCCTTAATGTTACTATGTTAAACCCAGCCTTGTTTGTGGACGCTCCGTGCTCATCGCCTTAATGTTACTATGTTAAACTCAGCCTTGTTTGTGGACGCTACGCGCTCATCGCCTTAAAGTTACTTTGTTAATTATGTTGTACATAATATACTTTCGTTTAGTTAATTTTGTACGTGTTCTAAAAAACGTATTAAATGAATTTGAATATAACTGGATATTTTGTGTGAAGGTAGCTTCAAAGCTGGGCCGGGGTTTTTGTTTTGTCTACATCTGTTATTGGTCCCGTTAGGCAGCCGCCTCACCATCCGTATCACAGCCGCCTCACCATCCGTAGCAGAGCCGCCTCATCATCCGTAGCACAGCTGTCTCACCATCCGTATCACAGCCGCCTCACCATCCGTATAACAGCAGCCTCACCACCCGTAACACAGCCGCCTCACCATCCGTAACACAGCCGCCCCATCCATCCGTATCACAGCAGCCTCACCATTCGTATCACAGCCGCCTCATCCATCTGTATCACAGCAGCCTCACCATCCGTATCACAGCCGCCTCACCATCCGTAGCACAGCCGCCTCACCATCCGTATAACAGCCGCCTCATCCACCCGTATAACAGCCGCCTAATCCACCCGTATCACAGGGGCCTCACCTTCCGTATCACAGCCGCCTCATCCATCCGTATCACAGCCGCCTCACCAACCGTAGCACAGCTGCTTCATCCACCCGTATAACAACCGTCTCACCATCCGTATCACAGCCGCTTCATCCACCCGTATCACAGCCGCCTCGCCATCCGTAGCACCGCTGTCTCACCATCCGTATCGCAAAAGCCTTATCACCCGTATCACAGCCGCCTCATCCATCAGTATCACAGCCGCCTCATCCAACCGTATCACAACCCCCTCACCATCCGTATCACAGCCGCCTCACCATCCGTATTACAGCCATCTCACCATCCGTATCACAGCCGCCTCACCATCCATAGAACAGTCACCTCACCATCCGTATCACAGCCGCCTCACCATACGAATCACAGCCGCATCACCATTCGTAGCACAGCCGCCACACCATTCGAATCACAGCCGCCTCACCATCCGTATAACAGCTGCTTCAACCACCCGTATCACAGCAGCCTCATCATCCGTATCACAGCCGCCTCATCCACCCGTATCACAGAAACCTCACCACCCGTATCACAGCCGCCTCACCATCCGTAGCATAGCCGCCTCACCATCCGTATTACAGCCGTCTCATACACCCATATCACAGCCGCCTAATCCATCCCTATCACAACCTCCTCACCATCCGTATCACAGCTGCCTCATCCACCCGTATCATAGCTGCCTCACCATCCATATCACAGCCGCCTCATCTACCGTATCGCAACAGCCTCATCACCCGTATCACAGCCGCCTCATCCACCCGTATCACAGCCGCCTCATCCACCCGTATCACTGCCGCCTCATCCACCCGTATCACAGCCGCCTCATCCACCCGAATCACAGCCGCCTCATCCACCCGTATCACAGCCGCCTCACCATCCATATCACAGCCGCCTCATCTACCGTATCGCAACAGCATCATCACCCGTATCACAGCCGCCTCATCCACCCGTATCACAGCCGCCTCATCCACCCGTATCACTGCCGCCTCATCCACCCGTATCACAGCCGCTTCATCCACCCGTATCATAGCCGCCTCACCATCCATATCACAGCCGCCTCATCCACCCGCATCACAACCGCCTCATCCACCCGTATCACTGCCGCCTCATCCACCCGTATCACAGCCGCCTCATCCACCCGAATCACAGCCGCCTCATCCACCCGTATCACAGCCGCCTCATCCACCCGTATCACAGCCGCCACACCCATCCGTATCACAGCCGCCACACCAATCCGTATCACAGCCGCCACATCCACCCGTATCACAGCCGACTCACCCACCCGTATCACAACCGCCACACCCATCCATATCACAGCCGCCACACCCACCCATGTCACAGCCGCCACACCAATCCGTATCACAGCCGCCACATCCACCCGTATCACAGCCGACTCACCCACCCATATCACAACCGCCACACCCATCCGTATCACAGCCGCCACACCACCAGTGTTCGAAATTACTGCCGACCCGGAGGCCTGAGACCGTCAAGTATTTCGTCAGCTGGTAACAAGACCGGCAGATGTTTTAAAAGAAAATAATGGAGGACTTGTCTAGATTCCGAGCCAACCTCGATTTCGTCAGTATATCTACACGTTTACCTAAATGTGATACCTCAGTGATTTATTTCTATCATTCAACATCATCCCGGGCATATTTATATTACGCATATAGTGAGTCTTAGCACACCTTCGAGGCCCAAAGAGCGACCCAGTTTGCGTCAGTCTGCGCCGCTGCGGCAGAGCGCGTTAACGCAGTGAGCGATATAGCAGCGTATGTTTTTTCCAATTGGGGCGCTCTTTGGGCCTCAACAGTGAGCTAAGATGCGATATTTTGATTGATTGAGTTTAGTTTCGTAGTGTTGGAACTTCCAGCGAGTTCCGCTGAATGTGAAAGAGGCTTCAGCACAGTGAAACGAGGGAAGAGTTCAAGACTGAGTTTCGAAACCGCGTGAAGCCATCCACCATGTCAGCTACCATCACCATCCAGCTGCATTCACCCGACATGACTTCAAACCCACATCCAGTGCGAGGATGCCCAACTTCAAATCCGAGTTGGACTCGGACTGTGACTCATATTTCTCTGTCAACAATAAACTGTTGCCAATGTTGACATGTTATATTCGCTGGTTCATTAATCTGAATATCACAAAATAATATGCAGGACAGACTTGGAACGAACTAGTTTAATAATTGTCATGCGTTACAGCTGAAAATGTGTAATTATGTTAATATTTGGACCACCAACTTTTCACCTAAGGTGTAGAACACTACTCACCACCCGTATCACAGCCGCCACATCACCCGTATCACAGCGGCCACATCACCCGTATCACAGCCGCCTTATCCACCCGTATCAGAGCCGCCTCATCCACCCGTATCAAAGCCGCCTGACCACCCGTATCAGAGTCGCCTCATCCACCCGTATCACAGCCGCCACATCACCCGTATCACAGCCGCCTTATCCGTCCGTATCAGAGCCGCCTCATCCACCCGTATTACAGCCGCCTCATCCACCCGTATCCACCCCAATCCCATCCGCCAAATGTAACATACCACAGCAAAATGGGTATAAAGTCGCAAAAATGCGAAATGCCGTCTTGTACCTTCATGAATTCCACAGATCACGAGCTTTAAATTGATACCTCACTTGTTGAAATATCTCCAGTAGCTTTCGATTTATTACTAAAACTAAATAAAACTTTAAAATGGCTGTCTTAAGAAACAATGTCATTGTGACACATATCGTCTATTGTTGTTTTATTTGGTTCGTACGTGTATTCTATTAGTTAAGGTTTGTTTGCTGAGGAATCTAAACTGGAGATTGAAAGACGAGGCTATAAGGAATGCATTTCTGGAAAAACACAATTGATGAAACGTGACATATACAGCTATTTTTGGCTCGTGTGCAGATTAAGGTTGTACGACTTAATACCCGGTTCGCTGTGTCGGGTAACGTTTTAAGACTTGCTGCAACGGTTAAAATTAAACGTAAGGTAAATCCATGTGACGTCATTCACCGCGAGTAGAACTTACGTCACCGTTGAGTGTAGGGTTGCGGCCATTTTGTTTTCAAAAGAGGCGTAATTGTCGAAGGTGTTAGCGAAGCGTGTCGCGTATCATTAATCACATGAACAAATCGCCTATGAAAGTTAAATTCAATGGTAAGATAGGGTGGTTTTGACTAAGTGGTGACGACATTTTGTAAATGGGCGCGTGGCGCAATGGACAACGCGTCTGCCTACGGAGCAGAAGATTCCAGGTTCGAATCCTGGCGCGCTCGGTCACTTTCATTATTTTATTCGTTAATAAACATTATAGTTTCTTATTCGCGCTACTACTACGATTTCCAGTGTTTCGCTCAGACGTTTCAAACCCCACTTTGAGTGTGTCGTTATGACACGAGTACCCAGTGATTGTCCGAACGTTCCTTCCAAGTTTCTTGGCACTTTCTGCCTCCCGGTTACTTTCCTACGAGTCCCTTTACCAAGCTTCTCCCTCGTGGACTGTTTGTGCTAGCGAGGTACGAATCCCAGGCGACGTCAACCCTATTCGAGTTCGCTAAATGATTGATGATGTGACGTGCAAACACAGCGTCAGCGGTACTCATCAAATGTGGTGATGTTGGTTAAAATAAATGTGTTTTTCTTCGGTCTGTCTCATCGGAAAATTAAGTAAAACGGCGGTTCAACGGGGCTAAAAAATAATGGACCCACCCAGACACGTGTAACACTCACCAAAACGTGAAATTTTATTTATTAAGGATGCAGCAAAAATTATGCTTTTATCCGGTCTATTCCATATATCCCATGGGAATTCTTTGTACCCGGATGAACTACCACATATTTGTTCTATGGGGGTGAAATTGAATGGCCCCATCCAACAAATTTGGTGAGTCCGAACAAAAAGTGAAATCTTACTGTTCAAGGAAACTGGAAAAATGGCGCTTTCATCTGGTCTATTCTATATTCCATGGGAACACTTAGTAAATTCCATATATTTGTTCTGTGGGGTGACAAAGGCTGACTCCGATCAAAAAATGTAATCTTATTGTTCAAGGAAGCTGTAGAAAAAAGTGGTGTTTTTATCCGGTCTTTAGTACCCTTATAAAACAAACACACACACACCCTTTAATAAGCATGTCCAGGCACATCAGATTGTCTAACCGAAATAATCAGCTTATTTACTGCTAGTAGCTACCCGGCCACAGCACCGATAACATTGGTACTGAGAAAGTTTATGTCAAACAAACACGGTGTAACGTCAAGGAGAGATGAGCTCGGTGTAGATTGCTTACTTAACAATTAAGTGACAGTGGCGGGATCGGAATGCCTCTCCCCGGATTGATATTCTGGCAGTACGGGGACTCGGACAGTACAGGCCTGTCCCTTTAACAGGGGCGGATCCAGAGACGGTAGTCAGGGGAGAGCCTCCAATTGTACCCCCTTGAGGCTTGCCAAAATACGTTTAGGCTTTCCAAAAACTTCCGTTTGCACTACCCTTGAGAGTCGCCAAAAACTTCCAGGCTGTCCAAAACCTCCATCAAATAGCATCCCCTCTTGAGGCTTGTCAGAACGGGGGCACATTCCAAAGTACGTAAGGTTAGCACGGGCATAACGCGAGCACATTCAAAAGGTTTAGGGGGCATACGAGCCCCATGCCCCCCGGATCCGCCTAAGCTTTAGTTTCATTGGTGACATTATTCTTAGCACATATAACAATTATTTGGTCAAACGGAACTTTTGTGATTAGCGGGGAGGGGGCGCCTTGATCTTCATTTCCACATGCAATATTTTGTTATGGGTATCCCTTTTGTGATACTGAATTTGAATACTGTCTCTACTAAAGGCACTTGACACATCCTTGCCTCCCTATCGGAGATTATACCCCCCGCCCCTTCTGAGATCTAAACATGTAACTCGCAATCACGGAGTTTCGGCAAATATAACTACCATAATATATATATATATATACATACATTATATATATATATATATATATATATATAATTTCTATGCACCAATGCCACAGTCAATTTAATTTCGATATCACTTGAATCATTCAAATAAACCTCCTAACTCTATCCAGTGCTCAGGGATATTGAGGGGCATTTCCCTTTGGCTTCTTGTGTGTTTGTATCCTAAGAGTTTACACAGCTGGAGACACATTGATTACGTGACGTCCTGCTGCATGGATAAATGGATGCATTAGTCCTTTGAAGTCAGTTCCTCCAGTGACCCCACAGCCTGGCTGCCCCAGGTCCAGCCCATCAGTCTTCAGTTATTCTTCTGTATGGTTCGTCGACAAATTGTTTTTGGTCTTGCCTCTTCTTCTATATCCTTGTAGTGTCCAGGCCAGTGTTGTTTTGCTGGCATTTTGTTGTTCATCATTTAGACATGTCCAAGTCATGTCCACCTGCTCTTTTTTAGGTTGATGCAGATATGCTGTTGATTTGTTGCTTAGTGGAGTCTCATGTTGTAAATCATCAGTATACTTTCATTATCTTTCTTAGGCATGTGTTGTGGAAGCTGGAGAGTCTACTGGTGTCTTGCTGTAGCATGCGCTGGCAATCTGAGCCGCACAGTAGCACAGACAGGACATTGCTCTGGTAGATTCTGGTAGAATTTTGTTTTTCGGGAATATAGTGAGGATCTCCTTAGACGTTGTAGATTTGTAAATGCTGACCTGGCTTTTCCCAATCGTGTTTTATGTCTTCTTCTGCACCTCCTCGGAGACTGACTTCAAGGGTGCATTAGACTGATAACTATTCATAAGATCGCTACGTCCAATCCTGTTGTGTCAATTCGGGGACCGTTGCCGCCGCCAACAAGTTGCTATAACTCCCAAGAGCACACGTTGTAAGACAGACCTGAACTACTCTTATAACATCATGTCGATACGCACCAGGGTTTGGTGCGTATCGAAAAACTCTCTCTCACTACTCACGACAACTGGCCGCGGAATTGGCAACAAACACAACTGTAATGCAATATTCGAGCCTTCGTTTTTGGCCCACAATAATTATGCTCTAATAAATGGGATTTGTTTCCTTCTGACAAAGTTTATATCACACTGATCTATAAAATTAATATAACTCTGGAATTTTTGTTAACAAAATGTTCGACGCCTTTAATGTCGTTTCTTGCATGTAATGTTGAAACTACAGTATATGTTTTGAGGTCAAAATAGAGCTCCGGGTTGAGTCAGTCTGCATCCGTCGTTGTTACCCATTGTCAACATTACATCAAACATTCGCGCTCGCTCGCGTGCTCTCCCTCTTCCTTTCCCTCTCCCTTCCTCCCCCTCTTCCTCTCCGTCTCCCTCTCACTTTCATTCTATCTCTCTCCCCCTTTCTCTCTCTCCGTTCCCCTTGAACCCTTGTTAATCCCAACTCTCGTTGGAATAAATAAGGGTTCCAACAACAAAAATGGTGTGCTTTTTTAGTGTTTTGAACCTAGCAATGCAAAAGAGCTCCAATATAAGGGCTTAATAGTTGTCAGGTGTGCTGTCTTATGCTGCACTGGTAGGCCTACCGTCTAGACAAGGCGCCCGTAGCGCTTACTACAGCTACACTGGTAGGCCTACCGTCTAGACAAGCTGCTCTTAGCGCTTACTACAGCTACACTGGTAGGCCTACCGTCTAGACAAGGCGCCCGTAGCGCTTACTACAGCTACACTGGTAGGCCTACCGTCTAGACAAGGCGCTCGTAGCGCTTACTACAGCTACACTGGTAGGCCTACCGTCTAGACAAGGCGCCCATAGCGCTTACTACAGCTACACTGGTAGGCCTACCGTCTAGACAAGGCGCTCGTAGCGCTTACTACAGCTACACTGGTAGGCCTACCGTCTAGACAAGGCGCCCGTAGCGCTTACTACAGCTACACTGGTAGGCCTACCGTCTAGACAAGGCGCCCGTAGCGCTTACTACAGCTACACTGGTAGGCCTACCGTCTAGCCTAAGGCGCTCGTAGCGCTTACTACAGCTACACTGGTAGGCCTACCGTCTAGACAAGGCGCCCGTAGCGCTTACTACAGCTACACTGGTAGGCCTACCGTCTAGACAAGGCGCCCGTAGCGCTTACTACAGCTACACTGGTAGGCCTACCGTCTAGACAAGGCGCCCGTAGCGCTTACTACAGCTACACTGGTAGGCCTACCGTCTAGACAAGGCGCTCGTAGCGCTTACTACAGCTACACTGGTAGGCCTACCGTCTAGACAAGGCGCCCGTAGCGCTTACTACAGCTACACTGGTAGGCCTACCGTCTAGACAAGGCGCCCGTAGCGCTTACTACAGCTACACTGGTAGGCCTACCGTCTAGACAAGGCGCCCGTAGCGCTTACTACAGCTACACTGGTAGGCCTACCGTCTAGACAAGGCGCCCGTAGCGCTTACTACAGCTACACTGGTAGGCCTACCGTCTAGACAAGGCGCCCGTAGCGCTTACTACAGCTACACTGGTAGGCCTACCGTCTAGACAAGGCGCCCGTAGCGCTTACTACAGCTACACTGGTAAGCCTACCGTCTAGACAAGGCGCTCGTAGCGCTTACTACAGCTACACTGGTAGGCCTACCGTCTAGACAAGGCGCCCGTAGCGCTTACTACAGCTACACTGGTGGGCCTACCGTCTAGACAAGCTGCTCGTAGCGCTTACTATATGGTCAAAACAAGGGTTCTGTCAGTAGCTAATAAAGCGCCCGTAAGGGATTTTCCATTTACATTACCCTTATGCGTTGTTCTACTTCCCATTTTAGAAATAACACTACTTGCAGTGTCTCTTCCGAAAGAAACAGGCAACGTGGAATAAACGAGATTGCCCAAATTTTTGAAACCGTAGCATGCCTCAGTGAACTTGAACCCCCCATCCAGAGTCCGTCGCGACTATCTGTGGGGCTACCGCCACCCCCCACCCGCTATTATTCACAACACCCATTCACAATGGGAGTTCACATGTTACTAATACAGGCTCAAAGGGGCGCCACGAGTTTGTGTATGGTCATAATGCAGAAGGCGCCACATGTTCACGCGTTGGTTCGTTACACAGAGGGTCAGGTTTCTAGCTGGAAGGACAGTAAAGTGGGTGTCTTATATATATTTTAAACACTGTATTAGCATCACCAGGCCCGTAGCGAGGTAATTGGGTGGGGGGGGGCATTTTCAAACAAGGTTGGATGATCGAATGAGGTCGCCGGAGATTTGACCCGTTTTGTCATTGATTAAGCCTAATTGATACACATTTGACAACCACAAGATTTCGGCAATCACAAGGCCACATAATTCATGGTTTCTGTGCGGCAGACTCATTTAAAAAATAGGCGTCACTATACCTCGTTTTGTTATTGTTTAGATATTATTATTATTCACGTAAATACGTGTTCCAGCGCTGCAGGTGAAAACTATGATTGTGTCTAGCTATAGACGAATGTGTCTACTGCTTTGGCATTTGGACGAAATACATTCACTACATGTATTTCCGTTGTTAATTGCTGAGAATAGTCCTTTTGACAGCCGACAGTTGCCACAAGCAGCCTACTAGAAATAGAAAATGTAATCTACTTGTTAACAGTTTTGATGAAAACGAAGAGTTTTTTGCGTTACGTTTCAAGGGGTGGGGGTCTAAGCAGTCCAAATTTAGCGTGACGTGTGCCTTCTATATTGATGGCCTCAGTGCAATTGGGGGTTCAATTTTTTCATACAGGAGGATTCAGATGCAATTTGTGGAGGTTCACATTTTTTAGAAATGGGGTTCACAAAAAGGGGGTTCACGTGAACCCCTTTACTACAGGCCTACGGCTGAACACTGAGCTCTGGCCCCTGCATTAACCCTTATTTGGCCTATATTCAATTTTTTAGTGGGGGCCTAATTTATTCTGCTGAAAATTAAACACTGGGTATGCCTTCCCCCGTATAAAATCGTGGACATGTGCTAGCAACGGAGTGGAACATTCTTTATGGGGCATCGTTTTTGTTGGCTTTCTATACCAATTGTCTATATTTTATGTTTACTAATAATATTAATGGAGCCACGTCATGCAAGATGTTAACGTTTGTGCGTGGGTTATGACGTAGTAGCGGTTCAGAAGAAAGTAGGGCGCGTGGCGCAATGGATAACGCGTCTGCCTACGGAGCAGAAGATTCCAGGTTCGAATCCTGGCGCGCTCGACTGCTTTTTAATTTTGTTCAGTATTGCACTTTATGTTTTTTCTTTCTCATTCGTGCCAACTGATGATGATATTTTATTATTATAATAGTATTAATGTTATTATTATACTTTAAAATGTTACTGGAGAAACCTTCTCAAAATGTGTCCCTGTAGAACACCCCCCCCCCCGCATGCCATTGCCTCCCCAAAACACGCCCACAACAGCCAGGGCTAGCTAGATTAGCTATATTGTTCTGCAAAATGTATAAAGTAATCCCACGACTACGGCGTCTAAATGTGTTTTTCAGTTGTTTAATTATACAGTCGCCGACTACTATCAGTGACTCAGTGTAATCAAAGGTCACACGCAGAGCTGTACTTGTTACAGACTTGTCGCATGTCTAGGCTCGGCGAGTAGGACCTGTCACCAAGGTCCATGTCACGCCGCCCGTGAAGCCCAAAGTCGATACACCACTTCCCAAAACCGTGGTCCGTCTTTTATTGAGGTCGCAGTCATCTGCAGTGAAAGTATTAAGCTAACTGTTAAACGTCTGCGATCTTCATATCCAGGATTCCGACACAGTATTATTCATTGTAAAAGCGTTTGTGAAGTAGTCGCAATTTGATACGAAACGCTGAATTCAATAGAAACCATTCTCACGCAACACGTGCCTGGAGCTAGCGCGTTATTCTGTCACGGGGCGGAGCCACGAGGCGCTGATAGACATCACGGGCGCGTGGCGCAATGGATAACGCGTCTGCCTACGGAGCAGAAGATTCCAGGTTCGAATCCTGGCGCGCTCGATCAATTTTTCGTATTTTTTTACGTTTATGTTTTTTCACTATACTTTGTAAGGCTGGTATTATGATTATATGTGTGGCATTATTATTATTACTATTATTATGCAAAATATATTGTAGTTATAACTTATCGGATAATTAAGAGTTACACCCATAAAACAATACAATTTCACCTCCTAATATTTCATGCAAATGCAAACCAAAAGAATCACATTTTTAATTAAATCATAAAAAAGATTTATTTAGACACCATACGTGTCTAAAATAAAATCAGGGTTGTCTACAAAATAAAAAAATAAAGTATAAATACATGACATCAGTGAATACAATATTATTATTATTATTTAAATGTGGTTTGTATAATTCCAGTTTTATATACGATCTGACAGTACAACAATTAAGGCAGTATTTGGATATTCACGGTCGAGAGATAATGTTGGAGATGTTCCAGGTCGAATGGTGTGAATATATTTGTACAAGTCGATGCCTTAATGTCATCCGTTGAATGTGTTAGCATATATTTTATTGAAGAGAGATTATTAGATCGCAGGGTATGCAAAACTTTTAAGTGGAATACTTTTGAAAACGTTCTACTGTACTGTCGCCGACTGTGTTCGCTAGGTGGCAGCATCATATTGAACTGATAGACGATAGTTGTCTGAAATACAGGCCCTATTTCTTTTGCAGTCCGCGGAGACGCCGGAAGCGGAGAAAGCGGAGAGGGTAAAAAAGAATAGACTTCGGCGCACATCGGAGATGGTAGCAACCGCCTTGTTATCGCCTATAAACAACATGGACGCAGAATCACTAGTCGAGTCATTTTGTTAGTTATTTTTTCTTAAAATACGATGATGCTTACAACATTAAATATGTTACATATGCTCACAAGTTCACATCATGTGCTGTTATGTTATTAGTCAATCATTTTTACTAAAAAATATGCATTAATATTGTAACAAAAATAAACACTATGTCGTATGTGTAACGCATGTGTCTGTGTCTGTGAGGCTGTGTCAATGCCGATGCGTTCATGTGATCTGTGTACGACTTACACCGCATTGTTGTTGCTTAATTTGCAGTGCTTAATAACGCAAGTGTTCGCCACGTATAGCAAGCAAATAGGGTAGAACAAATGGATACCCGAACAAATAAAAACATTGAGTATTGCAATAATATTTACATTAAAATATGTATTTATTCGTGTAATGCGTATCATTGGAAGGACAAATTGTAAAAAAATAGTGCGTAAACCTACTATCAGACCTGGGTTCAATTCACTTTTGTCAATTGCAATTGATGTATATTTACCAAGGATCAATTCCAATTCAATTAATTTTATTCAAATAAAATTCAAGCATATTGTTGAGAAATTAATTTCCAGTTCAATTAAGAATTGAACCCAGGTCTAAACATTGATAGTTGTGTGCGCAATATCATATTTAATCTGTAACTTGTTAAAATCATGTTGTGCTGTAGGTACCAGGGCATGGTACTTACACATCAAAGATGGGACATATGTTGTGTTTAATGATATAACTATTAGAAATAAATAAGAAAGAAAATTCTTATCCAATAAAAGCATGCATGGTATTGCGTGATGTAATCCCACATGTTCACATTACATGATTGTACATATTTTTACAAGACACATTGTATATGTCCTGCATCCATTGTACGGTCCTTCAACAAGCTGCAATGCTGGGTGTATAAAAAAATGTGGTTGTATTTGCAAGGCAAACAGTTCCCTTTAACACATTCCAATACAATAAGTAGTGTTTAATTTGCATTAGACTGATTCACGGAAACTGTTTGAGAGTAGCTGCCTAACCTGAAGGAGAAGAGAAACAATCTTGGATCATCATCAATGTCATGATCATAGTCAATGCAATATGTGTGTTTTTCATGATGTAATTTTTTTGCAATGGAAAAATAAAACAGTTGAATTGCATTATGATGTTACCCTTACTAAATAAATATATTTAACAAATGTGCATGTTCATATCAGTATGTATGCATTTGTTATCATATTAGTATGTAGGCATTTGTTATGCAAGACATACATTTTGACTGTCACAGGAGTGATATTGAGTAAAGAATAAAAAATACTTATACAATCTCTTCAGGGTTTAACTTAAATCTTCAAATATTGTATGTGATTGGTTTGTTTATATGTTTTGTATTAATCACTTAAAAAATACATCACCTCAGAAAGAAAAGTGGTAGGGGCGACATCAAAACTACATTACATATGCTGAAGGCATATGTAATGACTGACAGCAAGTTGAAATTAAATGCAAATAAAACTGAATTGATCAATATTGGTAATCCAATGCAGCGTAGTAAACTGGATGGTTTTTCTCCTATGCGTATTTTGAATCAGTATATCACACCACAACCTCGGTGCGGAATCTAGGAGTGGTCTTTGATAGTAACTTCAATTTCCGACAACGCATATCTCAAACATGTCGCTGCTGTTTTTATCATGTACGTGATCTTCGCCGTATTCGCCGGTATATGTCATTTTCTGTTGATAAAACTATTGCAACAGCGCTTGTTAGCAGCAGACTTGACTATTGCAATTCCTTCTTTTATAATATCGCTAGCAAGGATATCACAAAACTTCAGCGTGTCCAAAACTGTCTAGCAAGAGTAATTGCAAGATCTCCTCGTTTTTCTCGCTCTGTACCACTTTTGAAGTCTTTGCATTGGCTTCCTGTACAATATCGTATAATATTTAAGATCTGTACCATTACATACGAGGCACTGTCCAGTAAGCAACCATTTTATTTGCGTTCATTGCTTACTCCTGTACGAAAACCTATCCAGCTTCGATCATCTAGTTCTGACCTACTTTTTGTTCCTACAGTCAACACTAACATTGGAACTACGGGGTAGGACTTTTTATATTGCTGCACCAACTCTTTGGAATATGCTCCTTCTTATTGTTAGATCAGTTGAAAATATTACAAAATTCCATCGTCATTTAAAAACTTATCTTTACAACCTTGCTTATCCACCGTAGCTCCCTAGCGCCTTGACCCATCTGTTGACAACTGGAATACTACTTATGGATTTTAAGATTGACCAATCCCTTTGTTTTGATGCACATGTGAGCTAGGTTTCCAAAGATTTAGGCGCAATAGAAGTTATCTTATTAGTAATATTTAAATAAGGCGCGCGATAGTGTTGTGGTTAGCACATCCGCCTGACATGCTGGCGCCCCGAGTTCAATACCTGGACGGGGCAGGTACGGTATATTTGGTGTAAAAACCTGGCTCTTAACATTGGGGACTGTGTATCCCTCATGACTCGGAGATCACGTTAATGTCGGTCCCGTCTCAATTTGGGACGTAAAAGAACCACTGAGGACGACAAGCACCCTGGCAGTGACCACCCTCATAGAAAGGTCGGCTTGGCAATAATGTTCTGAAAAAGGCTGACTAGTTGAATGAGACCTCATAACATTGTAACCACAAAATTCACAGACTAGTCAGGTAATAGAACGTTGCCGAGTGCTGGAAACAACTAGAACTAGGCATACTCTGCATGTTTACGAATTAACGGCTATGTTACGTAGACCTGTTTCTGTATCATGCTATTTTAACAGAATGGATGCAGTATCATTCTCATCTAGACATCTGTATTTGCAGAGGGTTTATATACACACGCAGGTTCCTTATTTGACATTTCTAATTTCAATCATTAAATGTTTTGCCATCAATACATTCCAAATACATATTTATACGCTTCATCGTGTATATTGCTCAAGAAAAATGTATATCATTGCGTTATCACATGTACAAAGCAAACTGAAAACTACATATTTCAGTTTATATTTTGTACAATGCTACTTACCTTACCTTATCGTTTTACCACAGGGTACCGTAAGGGGTCAGGACACTGTTGGACTTCCTGCTTGGTTACAGGAAGTAAGATTTCCCGGTGTGATTGTAGACGCAGTTGACAGTAAAATGGTGCATTGGTAGCTGATTTTACTAAGTGGAAGGGTATTTGGCAGCAATTTGGCTAGTTGACCCTTTAGCCGGATTACTGTCTGCATCCATTCGTAAATATTGACGGGTGTCACACATACAGGCATTTTACGAGAGCTAGAAATATTAGATTTTGACTAACCTCGACCAGCATGTCAATGAGATGATAGTAACAGCAGGTGAGAAGTTTAAGAAACTTTGTAGGTCACGTTTTCTTATAATCACACAAAACGTTAACATGGTCGCCAATGGGAAAACTAACAGTGTGCTGAGCCCGTAAGCCGGTGCTAAACCATGCACACATTCATCTTGAAAGTGGTACAACTTGGTATCGGCAGCCAAAGCAACCCTTTTAACACAGCTGTGATGTGCCCATGCCTACTAGTGTGTGCCACTTGTCTGGCGGCATTGTTGTACACTCATTGCAAGCGAGCTGCCTGGGATGACGGTACGTTGAGCGATAGTAAGTTGTAGTAATCCAGGCGAGAGGTGACGAGTGCGTTGAAAGCGTCTTCAACTGTAAGGTAGTTCTGTATTGATGAAATTATATACAGATGATAGTTACATGAAACACAGTCACGTGATCTGCCATTGTCACGTGATGTTGGTCCATGTGAATTCCCAATTTGTATGTGCGGCCTGCTGGTGAAATGGTGTCGTATCCAATGGTCATAGAGCAAATTCCGTCTAGATTGAGTTTATGTGTTTGATGTAAAAATAATAATCTCAGTGTTTCATCATTTAGCTTCAGCAAGCGCAGCGCTATTTATCGTCTGACTCCCTCGATGCACTGTGTGGGTCGCCTCGCTGTGTCCACTTGGTCGCCCGGTACAGTCGGATATAATATAGTTGGTACAGTTGGATCTAATGTACGCATATAGCTGAACGTCATCAGCATATTTGTGGCAGTGTGTGATAATAAAATAATAATTCCGTTTCTTAATATAGCCCCTTTTAGGTAGTCCGTGGCTAAGCCATGCAGGATCTTAAATACTATGTAGGTGCACATATTTTGAAGGTGATTCGCATTCTGATCGGCGGCCGATGCAGTGATCACAGAATATTGATGTGATGTGTTCTCGCCGTCTGACGCGGTTGATGAGGCGAGCGGCCGAATTCTCTGCTCGATTGGTCTATCCATTGTTCATTTCGCCAAGTAGCACATTGCTGTAGTCGAGGCGACTCAACACTAGACAGCGTACCGTAGCATGGCACGCATCTCGCGTCAGCAGGTGAAGAATTCTGCCGATTAGGCGCAGATGGTAGTAGGCCGAAGTACAGTAGCTGGAGACAAGGCGGTCTAACTGTAACTGCATGTGTCGGTCAAAGTCGCAGCCCAGATGCTTCGCTGCATTTGGTAGAGGCTAACAGGCAGTAAGCCCAATTGTGCTCGTGTTAATAACATGTTTTCTGACTGTTTACGAAGAACTGAACGATCATGACTTCACTATTTACTCGTGAAGCTGCAGTGACTGTCTCGGTGAACTTTTTATATAACAAGGTAGTGTACGTTGTCTACAATCTTGAAATGTTTTAATATCGCCAGCCAACCGTGTCGCTGACGAAGCTGGTAGACTACACCGACAACGCCCTTGAGTTACCTAATTTGGTAAACTATAATTAGCAAGGCATTGTTAAATCTTGTTAAAATTGTTCTACCGTTGGCGGCGATGTGCCTACAAAACGTCTTTCGGGCTTTCCGTCCTGCCACCAGGGGTGTCACTCCTCGATTACCTGACAAAGTGTATTAATTGATCAGAGGTCTAGGACTATCCACGGCGCGTCCAACTCTGCGTGGCAGACGTGGGGGGCACGCGCAAACAGCGCGCGATCCGAACGCGGATTACCAGCCGTTTTGAAGATCCTTCACGAATTGTATGTCGGCAACGCAGTGTCAGTGTGAATCTGGTAACTCAAGAGTCGCCCCTGATATGCCACCCGATACGCCATTCGTCAATGTGGCATTACTGAATGCTCGTTCCGTGTGCAATAAAGCTCTTAAAATCAACGAATACGTCGTTGAACACAAATGCAACATCTTAGCGATAACCGAGACGTGATTAAGGAAGACCGGTGACGAAGTTGTTATTGCTGAAGTGACCCCACCCGGGTTCCTCTTCCAGCGCGTGGCACGATCTTCTCGTCGTGGTGGCGGTGTTGCAGTCTTGCACCGCGACACATTTACAACGAAGATTCTTCCTACTCTCCATTTGAATACCATTGAACTTCTCCGTGTGCAGTTCTCTGCAGTCCATTCTATATCATTCAACATGTGTGTCATTTACCATCCGCCTGCTTCAAGTGAGGCATCTGGAACTTCGTCTGAATGTTATGCTGAACTTGAATGCTTATTTACACAAGCATCTGTTTCCGTTATACCAACCGTCATTGCTGGAGACTTCAATACTCATTTTGATGATGCAATGAATCAGAACCGCTTCGCAATCTGCTTGATTCCTATAATTTGCTGCAACACGTCCATTCGCCGACCCATAAAACAGGACATGCATTGGACCTGGTAATAAGTCATGACAGCGATAACTTAGTATCTTCTGTTGTTGTTTATCCAGACTCCACATCGGACCACTATCGCATAGAACCGTCAGCTGAAACTTCAGTAATTGCCAAGCGCAACTTCCGCAACATGGATGTTGCAGCGTTCAATGATGACATTAAATCTGCGTGTTCTGGCATGTGTGCCCACGCTGACGGTCAGCAAGCGGAGGCCTTAGCATCCGACAATAACACCTGTCTCACTGACTGCTTAGACAATCACGCTCCTTGGCGCTACGTACACGTCAAGAACAACTTGCCGCACCCGTGGTATGACGCTGAGGTCGACGAAGCAAGAGAGAAGAGGCGAACGTGTGAGAATGTATGTGTGGGAAAGAACGAAAATTTAAATACACCGCCAATTATACGTCGCCGCTGGCGACGACTGCACTACAATGCTAGCCAGTAAGAAAACCGAATATTATCGCGGACAATTATAGAACGCTAATAACAAGAACACGTTTCGCATTCTGAGATCACTCGACGTACACAAAATGCAACTTCCTGAATTCTGCTCAGTGAAGGAAGGGTGTGATACATTCTCACGTTTCTTCCAAGAAAAGATCGAGAAATTACTGATTAACTTGCACTGCCGCATTGCCGTTGACCCAACAGAGGATGATACACCTTGTTTTACTGACCCAATTCAAGTGTTCGAGCCAACTACTACAGCAGAAATCACTAATATTCTTGGCACTACGGATAAGACATGCTCACTTGATCCACTACCAACTAAGCAACTAAATGACAACATAGAAAGTATCGTGCCTATCATCACACATATTGTAAACGCCTCACTCGAGGATGCAGTCATGCCTGTGCTGCTTAAGCACGCAGTTGTCCGGCCATTGCTCAAGAAACAATCACTCAACAAGGACATACTCAACAACTACCGTCCAGTTAGCAACCTAAGCCATCTGTCAAAAGTTATAGAAAAAGTTACTGCGCGAAGGATCATCTCTCATATTTCCGATCAGCGAATGGAGGACTGTTTCCAATCAGCCTACCGGGAGAATCATTCAATTGAAACCGCACTGTTGTGTGTAACAAATGCCATGATAGCCGCTAACGGCATTGTTGGCAAGGCGCTTGGCTGGCTGCAATCCTATCTGCAGCGTGTGGTCATTCGTGATGCGCCATCGAATACAACATCGAATAGCTGGGACGATTGCTATTCTCGATGTACGTAAACAACCCATTGGCGACATAATCAGAGCGCATGGACTTTGTTTTCATCATTATGCGAATGATCTGTAATTGTACTGCCATGTTGACCTCACTGCGACTGCGTTGGCTGCTACTCTGCGACGTATGGAGGAGTGTCTAGATATTGTCAGTCAGTGGATGACATCAAACTACATGTGCATGAACAACAATAAAACGGAATATCTTCCCGTAGTGCCAAAGACTGCCGCTGCGCTTATTGACGGCAGTGTGATATGCGTAGGAGATGTTACGATTACTGCCTCAAGATGTGTTCGTAACCTTGGTGTCGTTATGGATCGCCACCTCGATTTTAAGAAGCACGTTTCAAGCTTCGTCAATGTGTGCTCATTTCACCTGCGACATATCAACCAGATGAGTCGTTATCTCCCACCGACGACAAAGGAACGTGTCGTCAACGCCATTATTACATCACGGCTTGATTACAGCTATTCACTTCTATACGGCACTTATGTTAACAACGTCGCTCGACTGCAGAGAATGTACAACTCTGCTGCTAAGTTGATCCTACGCTGCCCACAGAGTGACAGCGCCGTGCCTATGTTGTGCATTCTTCACTGGTTGCCTGTAGCACTTTGTGGAACACTTTGCCTAATGACATTAAACGTATGATTGTCTCTCTACTTTCAAGGCACGCTTAGACTCATTTTTTCGGCTCTCATTCTTGTCCAATGTGGCATAGTTTAGTCTCTGCATTGATTAGTTTTATATCTCTTATGTATTAATTAACCTATTTGTATACTTATTTTACCTACATGTACATTAGTTCAGTTAAATGAATTTGCAATGTCTTCCCAGCGGGCACACGACGTCCGTACGACGTCGATTATTGGTTGAATATACATCGCGACGTCGTACAACATATATACAACGTCTTTACAACGTCGGTTCTTCGACGTTGTAAGGACGTCGAAACTTGACGTTGTCACGACGTTGAAATAACGTCGGCAACCAAATCCGACGTCTTTACAACGTCGGATCATCGACGTTGTAAGGACGTCGAAACGCGACGTTATAACGACGTTGAAATAACGTCGACAACCAAATCCGATGTCGCTACATCGTCGGGTAATCAACGTTTTAAGGACGTCGAACACTTGATGTTGCCACGACGTTGAAATAACGTTGACAACCAGATACGACGTCTTTACAACGTCGGGTAACCAACGTTGTGACGACGTCGAAACACGACGTTATCACGACGTTGAAATCACGTCGACAACCAAACCCGACGTCTTTACAACGTCGGGTAATCAACGTTGTGAGGACGTCGAAACCTGACGTTGTCGCGACGTCGAAATCACGTCGACAACCAAACCCGACGTCTTTGCAACGTCGGATAATCAACGTTGTAAGGACGTCGAAACACAGACGTTATCACAACGTTGAAATCACGTCGACAACCAAATGCGATGTCTTTACAACGTCGGGTGATCGACGTTGTAAGGACGTCGAAACGCGACGTCATCATGACATTGGAATAACGTCGACAACCAAATCCGACGTCTTTACAACGTCAGCTCATCGACGTTGTAAGGCAGTCGAAACACGAAGTTATTATATATCACGACGTTGAAATAACGTCGACAACCAAAAACTGATGTCTTGACAACATATACTATAGGGTCATCAGCGTTGTAAGGACGTCGAAATTTGACGTTGTCACGATGTTGAAATAACGTCAACAACCAAATCCGACGTCTTTACAACGTCAACTCATCAATGTGGTAAGGAAGTCGAAACACGACGTTGAAATAACGTCGACAACCAAAACTGACGTCTTGAAAACGTAAGGTCATTAGCGTTGTAAGGGCATCGAAACTTGACGTTATCACGACGTTGAAATGACGTCGACAACCAAATCCGTGTCTATGTATAACGTCGGGTCATCAACGCTGCGCAGGCGTCGTTTTGAAGTCGGATGTAGTTAACAACTTTATAATGACATTGACATCTGGTGCCACGACGTTTAAATCATGTCGGCAGCTAAAACCGAAGATTTTGTAAACGGGGAACATATGAACATATAGGCGGGGGAACAGGAGGCAGAGTTGGCAGATGCCTCCTTAGCTGTAATTTCTCCAGCGGCAGACATATGGTTGCAGCCCCCCCCCCCATTAAATATGAACGGGAATGTTTGTATTTGTGGCGAGCGTCAGTGGCGGGTGGAAATTAAAATTTTATGAGACGACTAATGTGTATTTTTTTCTACTGTAAAAGGTGTGTACAGTTGGAGGACAGACATATATGGTTTTCTGTCCCCATTCCACGCAGTAATAGCTAGGCGGCGCAAAGGCAAACAATTTCCAACAGCACCCCCTCGATGGCATTTAAATGCAAATGCAAGTGTTTTAGCTTAGCCAAATGCAAATATGCCATTTAAGTGTTTGAAACTATATTAAAATGCAAATGTTTCAAATTAGATGATTCAAATACAATTGCAAATGTTTAGTTTTATTTATAGTTTCTAAACGGTCCCGCTTATTGTCTGGTCCCGCTTGAATTGGCGTGGGTGGCGTTTTCAAATACATGATTTATACAATTTTCAGTACAATAAAAATTGTCAAACTGTTTATACTTAATAATTGTGTCGTTCAGTAAATCACATGCATTTTATCGAGTATCCGTGTGAATTCAGGTGTTCATTCAGGTGTGAAACTGGAGACACATGTACGGTTCTAGCGGAACGAGTATTCACGTGAATTCACGTGTTCTTTCACATGTGGATCTGGGGAAACTGGTACGGTCGTAGTGGAAGGTGTATTCACATGAATTCAAGTGTTCATTCACGTGTGTAACTGGGGAAACTGGTACGGTTATAGGGGAACGATTAATCAGGTGAATTCACATGTTCGTTCACGTGTGTAACTGGGGGCACTGGTGCAGTTCTAGCGGAATGAGTATTCACATTAATTCAGGGGTTCGTTCACGTGTAGAACTGTGGAAACTGGTACGGTTATAGGGGAACGATTAATCACGTGAATTTACATGTTCGTTCACGTGTGTAACTGGGGGCACTGGTGCAGTTCTAGCGGAATGAGTATTCACATTAATTCAGGGGTTCGTTCACGTGTAGAACTGTGGAAACTGATACGGTTATAGGGGAACGATTAATCACGTGAATTCACATGTTCGTTCACGTGTGTAACTGGGGGCACTGGTGCAGTTCTAGCGGAATGAGTATTCACATTAATTCAGGGGTTCGTTCACGTGTAGAACTGTGGAAACTGGTACGGTTATAGGGGAACGATTAATCACGTGAATTCACATGTTAGTTCACGTGTGTAACTGGGGGCACTGGTGCAGTTCCAGCGGAATGAGTATTCACATTAATTCAGGGGTTCGTTCACGTGTAGAACTGTGGAAACTGGTACGGTTGTAGGAGAACGAGTATTCACGTGAATTCTGGTGTTCATTCACGTGTAGAACTGTGGAAACTGGTACGGTTGTAGGAGAACGAGTATTCACTTGAATTCAGGTGTTCATTCACGTGTGGAACTGAGGACACTGGTACGTACGGTGCTAGTGGATCGACTATTCACGTGAATTCACCTGTTCATTCAAGTGTGGAACTGGGGAAACTGGTAATGGTTTCGTAACATTATGAATTATGTTTTATATGTACGTTCTACACACGCATTCTACAAACGTGTACCAATACGTAGCAACAACGTAACAATATTGCGCTATCGCCACGTCCGCCAGTGACCATCCAGCTATGTGTCGAGAATTACGTTTTATATACGTTGTACACATCCGCCATGGATTGGATTCAAATAATGGACCACGGAATGCAATCTCGTCCGTTTTTTGCAATTGGTACAATGTTAACAAAACTCACCCATGTATTGGTTTTAAACCCTAGCTATATCGAATGATAACAAAAGGTTCATTAGAAAGATATGCCCAATTGGCATCAACAACCCAAACATTATGATCACCATAAATAAACTTTTCAAATTATAGATTTTTTTCTCGAAAAACGGCAAATTGGTACTTGTTATCCGACGTGAAAAATTTAAACAACCAGATTTATATAAATTTGTCCAAAATATGATTTCCATGTACACGTCACCACTCTTAAGTGTATCCACCCTTTCTCCACAAAATGTTCCAAAATTATATATATATATATATATATATTATATATACTCTGTATTCATTAATGTTATATTGTGTAGTAACATATGACAAGGCTGGGTCTGTCACAAGTCATCTGCACAATGTGACATCTTTCTAGTCCATTAACAGATAACAGAAAGGGCGGTCAGATAAGATTGCCCTCAAGGTGACGTACAAAGTCGACTGTTATACACAGTGGACACGGGCACATGTCACACACACACACACACACACACACACACACACACACACACACACACACACACACACACACACACACACACACACACACACACACACACACACACACACATGGTAGTCATTTTAGAAGCTGTAGTTAAGTAGCGGTGGGATTATGAGAGTTACCCATTGGCTAGTTTGAAATGGTCAGTGCTCACAGCTTTAGGCTTGGATGTGAAGCTGAGCTGCATGGGCAATGACTGCCCTGGGCCCGTTACTTCTGCCCCTGCTTACTAATGGTATTTTAATGACCCCTACAAAATGATGGATCAACAGGGAGAAGAGGATGGTTTATTGGCCACCCATCAAAGATGCCACAAACATAAGATAAAGAGAGCGGGCGACACCAACTGACCAGTGGTTGCAGTTCCCTTTGGTCAAATGCAAGATAACATCAGGTAACTGTGTGGCTCGAAGTTGTGACTATGTAGTTGCAAATGTGACAGTAATTTGAACACTGTGCCTAGCTAAATTGCATTTCTCACAATGTGTGACCTGACGTTTAATCGTTATAAATGACATACAAAACCTTGATTTTAAATAACATGTCGCTAACATATTTTGACATGTATTTATTCAAAGTTTGTTATTAGAGTTAATTACATTTTTTAATCTGTGACAGTTACTTCTTTGGCAATACTATGTCATTATATATATATCCTGGTGACTTTAGGCGTTTAAATGGTTTTTGGTATCCAAATCAGGTTGGGCTTTGCAAAATATAGATTTGTGATTGTTTTACTGTGCATTGGAATAAATTAATTCACCATTGTTTCGTTTCAGATGATAAAAAGGAGTGCGATCGATATGATTTCACCTTAACGTCAGCGATGAGGATGAGAAGAGGAAAACAAAGAGGAAGACATACACAGATTGTATGACTGGTATGTTTAAATTTATTATAGGTAGGTAGTATCGCGATCCCAGTGTCCTTGAGTGGCGGTGGCCAGTGCAGACAACAAGCGTTCATCGGACTTCGTCCCAATAACGACTTAATCATATCGCTATACTTCCTGCGTCAGTTAAATATATCTTCGTCAATATGTACCTTTTCAAGTTATGCCAAAAGCTTGATGTTCCGAACTAACCTGTTCAAATTAACCTTATATAACATATACCGCTGCGGCTAGCCCCGAATACGCCATGACACGACTGGGCAGTGGCATCACAAGACCGAAAAACGAACACCACCATTTGGTTAAAAACAAAACTAATAAATCGCTCGCCTAAATTATTTGGCATATTTAGGCGAGCGGTTTATCGCTCGCCTGATTTTTTTCTAACGTGAAGCACTGAATAGCAATACTTACTAAAAGAAGTAGTTATATGAAAATATATGTACATGTATAATGAGAGTTATACTTTTCCAGATTCTCTCGACGAGTCTAGCTCCGACCAGAAGGTCACTCTGAAGAGTACAAGGGAAAGTTGTAGTAAGTACATATAAGTACTTCTGTTCTCTCAAACATCTTGCTTTGAATGCTAAATGTCAGCACTGCAATTGGATTTCACAAGTTACCATATTCATTCATAATCAGCTACTTCAATAATTCAAAAGAATGCCTTTTTAGTAAACCCGTAAGTTTGTGTTTTTTATTTTTGTTTCAATCTTTGATACCTCTAAGGTAAGGTCTTCTTGCCGAAACCTCCTATGAAGCTGCTACCATCACTACCATCACTTGCTTTGTCACCAAACCAAAGAGGTAAGAAATATGCTATGTCTAGCATAGTAAATGATTACACCTACCTAAGCCATACATCAGTGATCAGTGTAATTCTTTCTATTTCACATTTATCAATGATTTTTGGCTGGATTAATGGAGCATGCGGATTGGTGAATCAAGCATAATGAATTTATTTAATGTGTCAAAATTTGTTCACAAAAACAAAGTTTCAGTATAGCTTGATAAACTATATCTAAATCCAGAATTAAGTCAAATCTCAACAATCTGTATAAAAACATTTTGGTTTTATGCTTTATCTTTGGTGTAATATCCCAAAATGTGTCTAAAATTGTAACATTCACAATTACATAGTTTGAAAATTCACGACAATCCAAGCCAGATTGCCATATCATTGGTACTTCCAAAGTTTACAATTTTCAGATGTGCTGTATTTTGGCGGCCGTTTTGCTTGTTACCATGGAAACGGGGGGGTCGGTCAGAAAAATTTCAGTATATTTTTTACTCAGTAAGACCTTCTCTACCATATGGGCACAACAAAATTATATTGATTATGCTTAAAGGGTGTGATATTCAAACGTACAAGATTTCAATCCTGTGATGAATATTATGTTTCAGCAAGTGTCCTGAAGAACCAGGTCGGAACGGAGACAGAGGTCACTGCAACCGTCTCTGCATGCCTTAAATTTGCACCAGACCGGGGTGGAGGTGGTGGACGGAAGGCTCACAACTAGATAAAATTCGTGCTTGTGTAGTTGGTAGTGTTTTAATTTAATTTTAATAATTGTTTTATTTGTACGAAATAAAATGATGTGATTTGTACCACGACATAATGAATATCTTTATTTTTAATTGTATAGATACGCTGACATAGTATTATTTTATTTTATTGCGCAATTATGGATATTTTTTTTTTTCCAGTCATCACTAAACCTTAAAACATTTGAAAGTATATTTTTTTCAAAATTATACCGTTATAAATTCGAACAAATAACAATATTCCCAAGATATTCCACAAATTTGTTTAGATAGTTTGTGACCTTTATTGACAGCTAATATAGAAAGCTGTCAGAATATGGTGACTACAGTATTTTTTATTTACTTTTTAGGTGAGGTGTCTCCCCTTCAGCTTAGAACCTGCATGTTCATCGTAAGTTCCACAGTGAGCCCAATTATGCATACTAGTTTGAAACATGGCAAAAACTACATTACAACAAAAACGCTCCCCGAACTAGCAGTTGATACAACATGGAACGACACCGACACCCGACGTTGATACAACTTGTTTTCAACGTTGTTTCGACGTCGGTACCTGATGTCGGAACGACGTCGGTAACTGATGTTGTTCCGACGTCGGGTATCGACGTCGGTACCGGACGTCGGAACAACGTCGTCACCCGACGTCGGAACAACGTCGTAACAACGTTGTCACCCGACGTCGGAACAACGTCGACACTCGACGTCGGAACAACGTCGATACCCGACTTCGGAACAACGTTGTCACCCGACGTCGGAACAACGTCATCACCCGACGTCGGAACAACGTCGTCACCCGACGTCGGAACAACGTCGATACCCGACGTTGATACAACTTTCAAATCCAATGTGTTTTCGACGTTGTTTCGACGTCGGTGCCTGACGTCGAAACAACGTCGTTACAACGTCAGTTTGCCCGCTGGGTTATTTCTACATAGAACTGTAGCCAAGAGCATTATTTTAGTATATTTATTTAATTACTGTATTTATTTGTATTTTACTAATATTAATTTTAGAATTTGTTTCTAGAAAATGCATGTTTATTTTGCCATCACTATTACCTCTATCTGGGTTCTACATGTTGTAGAGCGCCACGAACAATTTATAATTGGATATGGCGCTATATTAAATAAAATGTATTATTATCTTCCAAGTTCCGTTCCAGCGCTCAGCAACGTTATATTAACTAACTTGTCTGGTCTTATGAGGTCTCATTCAACTAGTCAGCCTTTTTCAGAACATTACACCCAAACCTACCTTTCGATGCTAGCACTGATGGTGGTCACTGCAATGTACTTGTCGGCCTCAGTGGTTCTTTTACGTCCCAAATTGAGACGGGACCGACATTAACGTGATCTCCGAGTCACGAGGGATACACGGTCCCCAATGTTGAGTGACACGTTTTTACACCAAATATCATGCCTGCCCAGTTCGAGTTTTAAACTGAGAGCACTGGCATGCCAGGTGGATGTACTAACTACTACACTATCGCGCCCTAGAACCACTATGTCATGCTGGACACGCAATAGGGCAGTCTCGGTACTGTTAAGCATCTCATATACTGACTGATATTTTTTCGTGCAATCCGTCGACTATGTGACAGGAGGGTGGGAAGCTTGAAGAAGGTGATGAGATTGAAGGTGACAAGGTAAGCTTTGACGGGAGGGGAGATGATAGTAGAACAGATAAGAAAAAATGCTACAGGAGGAAAGAAAACAGGACGGAAGGAAAATGGATGGGGGATAGGTGACGGGATGAAAGTTGGGAGAAAAGAAGTATAACAAGACGGAAGGTGGCAGGAGTAGACGTAACAAAAGCGAATAGGATAGGAGGGGAGTCGACGGGAAGAACATACACACGAGAGAAAGGGGCGGGAGGGAGAATAAGAGGGGAAAACAAAAACAAGAATGAAGGCAACGACGAAGGAGCTACTCCGAAGGTGTGATAACGACAAACGCGCAGATGTTCACGTGGGACTCTGCAGTGAGCAAGACTGATAAGAAACGTAACCCGGGTGAAGACGTAGTAATATGTTTTATATTTTTAATAAAACATAGTTTACTTTCTAGAACCAACCAGGGGAAGAATGTATTTAACACACACCACACATCCCGCACGCACGTGCACACACACACACACACACACACACACACACACACACACACACACACACACGTGGTGGTGTCCTCACAAATTGAATTAGTTGACTGTGCTAATATATACATTGTATAAGGATCTCTAGGCAGTGGTGATCACAACGAAATACATGTTAACATCAAAATCAGAAACTAATAATAAAATTGCTACATGAGAAACACCCATAAACGTGGATGTTAATATATGAGGATATATACCCATCACTGATAGACAGGAATAACACACTGGCTAATAAGACATCAATTGAAAGTTGCAATCTTTCAAAATGTTAAACTGAGTGTATCATTTACATATTGAAATATATATACAACGGTAGCAAGGGTGCTATTTGCTTATGTTAGGAGCAAACAGAAAGTTCGCGATAAGGTTGTAGTTCTCGAAATGGCAGGCATGAACAACTGGAAGAAAACTGCACATGATCGGGATAAATGGAGAATTATCGTTGATAAGGGAAAACGGATCGATTAATGTGGCCCCTGCCCCGCAAAGGATCACGGGAATGAAGAAGATACCGTGCGCCTTGAAAACAAAGCAGTATAATTGTGACACACCTTCCTTACATTATGTGGAGCTAGTGCCACGCACAGGGCTTTTCAGCGAAGCGTACACTTTGTCACCGACCGGTACACGTGCATTGGAAGAGAGACCTTCGTAGGCAGTCGGCATTTCGTGAGGAGAAAAGACGGCGTTTGACTGCGGTTGTGGCGAAATGTCACCAAGTGACGCGTACGCTTTAGGAACGACAGGAATAGTGTATGTTGAAGAGAGAGATTGATATTCGGCGACTGGGTGAGTAATCATCTCATATTCCTCTGTCTGTGGATTAGGAGAAACGATGGTGTTCGATTGCTGTTGTGAAGAAGACGCCGCCACGTCTCGTCGTCTATCGTCAGAAGTTGACCCGATCATCCTGTAAACACGACGCACGTAAATTTAGACATCGGATATGTTTACCTAATGATTAATTTGATTTTACTTAGCATAGAGAGATTCTGTAGAGACACGAGTGGTGTTTCGTTCAGGAATGGACTCGGAATGATTGTATGGCGGTGTAATGGCGCCATGTGGCATGTCGCTGTCTGTGTGTGCGTGATGCGTGTCTGGTGTGTGTGTGCGTGCGTGTGTGTGTGGTGGAGGGTATGTGCTTGTGTATTGTATTGTATTATATTATACATAAGCGTTGGTACGAGATGAATATTGGGGAGCTGAGCCGGAGCATCAGCAATTTCACTGCTCTCGGACCATGACTTTTGGAGATGGGTGTGTGTGGGGGTGGGGGTGGGGGGTGTGGGGGGGTGGAGGTGCAGTGGTTAAAGATTTTTAGTGTTCAAATGTTATCCGATGACTCAGACACCATATTGCTGTTGACAAACATAACACATAATATCGGAAGATGAGTGAGCGTGCTGTTGGAGGTTGCAACTCGGATGACGCTATATTCAGGAACAACCCCTCCGTTCTTAAATGGCACTGGAACACAATAATGATTAAATCGAGGATTGCCAAAT
Organism: Paraescarpia echinospica; assembly: GCA_020002185.1. NCBI lineage: Eukaryota > Metazoa > Annelida > Polychaeta > Sabellida > Siboglinidae > Paraescarpia > Paraescarpia echinospica. The sequence continues at coordinate 61,404,428 of CM034535.1, forward strand.
CCTTTAATAAAATTAAAATGTGTATATAGGATATATGTCAAGAGCTAGATCTTCATGTATACATCAATTTAATAGTAATAAGTATGTTCCTCAATTTTAAATTCGATAGTTCAGGAATCAAAATTCCGTTGAAATAACAAGTGTTTAAATTAACTTGTATGTTATGATATTAATAAGCATCCACGCTTGCAGTTCCTTTCATCGTTAACTATAAATGGCTATGTTGAATTGTGTATATTTTATTTACAATTTTTGTCAAACAATTATTAAAGATGATATGATCACAACTACTCGGATGAATTGTCTTTTATCACCGTACCTGTTGGCGTGTCTCAACTGTCGCCTTACGGAGCCTGAAAGCACAAACCACCAGTATAGTAGTTGTCTACACTGCACCGACAAACGAAACAATGCCCGTGAATATAACTCAGATACATACTATCGAAATTGCTTCGTCGATCAGAACCTCTCAGTCGCATCGCATTTTCAAACATCAATCACCTATGCAAGTCTGTCATATAAATGATGGGAGGGTGTTTTTTGGTTGAATATAGAACAGTTGAAAATGAATCCGGGGGATTTATCTAATATGTAATATAAATCGACATCACAGATGTCACATGACATTGGTCACACAACGGATATGATGTACGCAACCACTCCAGTGTGTTCGTTAGTTAGTTGATTTCTTTGTGCACACACTCAAACGTACTTGTGTACAAACATGAATGTGTGCATGCGTGCGTGCGTGCGTGTATGTAGCATAAATACTCTGTATTACAATCCTCAAATAATCCTGTTTCCTTGTCCTCGGGTACAATTACTATTGTATAAAATATCAAAATCACCACGACTTAATTTGTATGTTATGACTTGAACTAGTAACCTGTTCGTTCGGCTGGTATCTCCTCGTATACTGCCGATGTTCTGGTGCTAGTCTGCGCCACCGAGTCTGGGACGGGGTTGTCTCCATTGCCCCGATGCTGATCAGCCTGAGAATCTGGCGCGGCCTTCGCTTGTCTTCTGTAATGACGATACAGTAATTCCACGTTGTCTTTCATGTGTATCGAAGTCGACACATGTTATGTATGTAATGTTCTCAATATGCATTTTCATCAACGTTTGAGTTACATCAAATTGAAATCCCATTGATAAATATACTAGGCCTAGACATACTATGCCTTTTATTTGGTAATGTCTTATTTTTATGGTTAATGACAACACATATTCTAACATATAATTGAGCTATGTAGACTAAGGCAGTCACTTGTGATTAATGAAACATTCTAATGTTCATGCGATTACTCCAACTATGGCAGTATTTGACAGCATAACACAACGCTGACATTCTAAAATTTATAATATATATATATATATTGCAAAGCAAAGTAGCTTTACCTTCTGCGTCTGTAGACAATGCAAACGAGGCATGCTAGAAGAAATAGGAGCACGCATCCTCCAATACTGCCTCCAATGATGAAGGTGGTGATTGACTGGACCTCTGCAACAACAACAGCAATTATTAATGTTACTACTAGCGCAAAACTGCCCGTTCCCTGACGGGATAACCTGGCAGTTTATTATTGACAGCCGGGATAGCAGTATTGACCAAAAGTAACGAAACACGCTCAACATCGTTATATATAAATACCATCAATCGCGCTCGCATAGGTAAGGATTGTTTGAGCACTTGTCAAATGAGGAACCACGTCACTGCACATGCTGCAATACTCGCTGTATGTTCAAGATGTAGATGGTCGGAAAAAAGTGAAATTAACGTCAATCATGGCCATGATAGTGGTGAATTGTCAAATAATATTCGTATTGCTATGGTATTGGCATGAAGTTCGACATAAACCTATTGTGACCGCATCTATTTCATGTTGCTAAGCAACATTGCCCGTGATGCAGGGGTCAGTATTCGCCGCGCGCACGTGCCTTTTACGATTGTTGCTAGTTGCGGTTTACGTTGCGAACAATAATTTACCTTAAAACAGCACTAAGAAGCCTTGACTTACGAAATAAATATATATATTTTCAATTATCCTTCGCAGCAGCAACAGTAACAGAACGTGTAGTAGTCATGTTTATTTATTATACCACCATATTTCACATTGTGTTCATTTGCACGTTAAACGTCAGCATAACTGCAATATAATATCTGATTTGCACCAATAGCAACCATATTCATAGCAACGCTGATGCTATGTGTGTTAGGGTAATGTTAACACACCAGCAAGAAGAAGAAGAAGATTTCATGACTGGACACAGTAGTTTTATACTGACCTATGCACTGGCTCTCATCGTGCGCCCCTTCTTTGGTGGAAGTCCCGGAAGGACATTTGATGCATTCATCATCTCCAGCTATTGGCTGGTACGTCCCTCTTTGACACGGCTCACACTCTGTCTTGCTGACTGTAAGCTGCTCGCCAGCTTTGCAACTAACTACAAAGAGTACACGAAGTAATATGGATTCGCTAACTTGGGAGAATGTACTATGCTGGGATGAAAACAACTGCAATGCTTGCGGATGCATATTATCATATTGTGTGTGTGTGTGCGTGTGTTTGTGTGTGCGTGCGCACGCGCGTGTGTGTGTGTGCGTGCATGTGTGTGTTTGAGAGGATATGCTATACCTTCCGCCTTTAGAAATTATATACTACGACAAACCATGAACCAGGTTTGAAGTATTTACCCATCTCTGCACAAGGCTGCATGTGAGTCGACGTTCAACTACGAATACAATCGTTGCAAAAAATGGGCCAAGAGGCCCTAAAGTCCTTTGGACTATATTGTTATTTTGTAGTTATTAATGAAATGTTTTTTGGTGAATCATAATTACAGATCATTAAGGGTTATGATGGAAATAAAATGTTTATATGCTTAGTAGTGACAATATGCATGCCAGTGAAGATACATCTGGAAACAAAATATTCGAGAAGACCGTTTCGTGAAGATTGTATATATTAGTTAATGTGTTATTAAAAATACTGTTGAATTTGATCCCGATACTTTGTTATTTAGGCCGATTTCCAATGGTTGTAGAAACCTTGCAGGAGACTTGATGAGCTGCAATCTCGCATGTAGCACAGTTGAAGGTTGTCTAAGCAAATGTGCACATATTTTCTGTTCTCATTTTTCCCATACCACCCTCCTCCAGAATAGAAAGAAGAAAGAGATGAACTATAATAAAACTATTTGTTCACAAGATACATATACATAGCATAAAAAATAGATAAGGGAGCGAAAAATAAACAACTGTCAAACACGTCCCAAAAACGTCTTTTGAGCGCCTGCTAGTACCATTACGATTCGTCGGATCCCAACAATATTTACGTCATTTGAAAGTATAAGCTTTCTGTTATTCAAACATATAAATGGTTTCCTGATAATCATTCCTAAAATTAACTAAAAACGGACCTACAACCAGACCCGTTCCGGTGTCTTAGACACTGCGAACGATGTTTTTCGTCGACACAGTTCACCAATCTACCGATTGAGGCACCACTATCAGATTTCATGGTATAAGCTCCAACCACTTTCAAACGGCTGCTAAAATGACATACGCGAAGTAGGCGTGACGTCACAGTCACGTATATCAACCAACCAACGCAACGAATTTAGACCCGTTGGGTGACGTACGTTATTGTGACGTCACACCGACGTAGATATATATCAGTTTCGCTGCGATCAAAGCACACCAATTTCGCCGCGGTTTAAAAGTGGGTGGAGTTTATAACATGAAATCAAGAAATGGTGAAGTCTGAACCTATGCAAATGAGGAAAACAGCGCCGCAATCGGAATATTAGTGTACTGAGTACCCGCCGCCGACATTGTTCGGAACCGTACAGAACACCGAAAACGGCGTGATTGTAGGTCATTTTATCGGTGTTCTTTAAACGGTTACCGGGAAATCTAGATGACGCTAGAATAACAAAAGTGCATCCTTTCAAATGATACCAAGATTGTCGGGACAGGACGAGCCGTGATGGTGCTAGCGACCGTAGAATTTCATGTTTTGGACGTGTTCTGAGTTGTTCATTTTTCGCTCGCTTATCTATTTTTGATAGCATGCATTTTGACTTAAAACCAGTAGCAATTAATGACATAATGCTGACTGAATTGGAGCGAAGTAATGGCTGAAACATGTGTAGTAAAACATCTGAATAATATTCCTTATAATTTTGGCTAAATATGCTTTAACCTTACAGCTTAAAACCTGCAGGCACCCAGAAATGGTGAAATCTTAGCAGCAGCATGGGTTAACTGGCCGGGGTCTAATGGGTTAGTACATATTACACATTAGTCACCGTTCACATAAAGGCATTCATTATGTTCAACACTGGGACAATGGCAGGCAGAGCAAGTTGGCCAGGTTCTCTGGCAGTGATCAATACGCATAACGTGGTAGCTGGCCAAGTTCTGCCACAGTATTAAGGAAACAGGCAAATTTTGTGAAAAAATAGCATTTTGGGGGCCCTGAGGTGCCCTAAGAATGATTCAATCAATTACAAATTCCGCGTGTATAGTGGCACTACCCTAAGATACGTCTATGCAAAATTAGAGAAAAAGTTACTGAAGAGTTTTGTTTTAAACCAGCTTCTGCAGCAGTAGAGTATTTAGTAAGAAACGGACGCAGAGTGATGGCATAAGTCCGTTGGACCTTCGGCCCAAAGGACTACAAATCGTAAATCAATGAAATCAAATGATTGAAATCAAACAACCCTGTTGGTAATTATTAATCAGATGTTTTTTTGTGAGTCATAGTTACGGATTATTAAGGGTTATGATGGGAAATAAAATGTTGGCATGTTTCATGTTCACTTATTGCACCTTGTCTTGTATTTAGATGAATAATTATAATAGGAATAAAATGTTACGGCACCTGTGTTTAAATACATGCATTTCTGAGAAACCGGGAATTACTTTTCTGTGGCCAATGCACTAGTAGCAGAAGACCATACTCAATAGGTGTGAGAGTTTTATGTGTGGTACTTACAGACGACACTGCAGTCTGATTCAGAGACAGACATCACTCTTGGAGTGGTCCATCCCTCGGGACACGAAGTGCAGTATTCGTCAAATCCGAGACGACGATATGTGCCACGGGGGCAATTCCGACAATTGCCTCCTTCGCCTGCTTCCGTCCCATCTGGGCACATGGCTGTGACAATATCCATTGGTAAAGGTACGTAAGACTTGCACAGCTTAATTGACATGTTAAATACACATATTCATAGAGGCATTGGAAATATAAGTCACATTGAAAATGTCCACAGCTTGATGCAGTGGCTGACAAAGTGTTCAGTACATACACATGTACGGGGTTGTGTGATATTCCAAACACCATTATAACACATTAATCTAAGTTGATACTACGTAGTAGCATGTTTTCATCTCATGTTATTGAGTAAAGTCTCGCCAAATGATATAAATTAACTTTGTTGTATTGGTTGTGGGTGTAGTTTCTATAATATTAATTTACGATTGGCAACGCTGTGTAACTGTTTACACATAACTATTTTCATAATGACACGCGAATGTAGAATGTCATGCACGTATATACTGAGGACGTACGTGCCAATGGAACAAGTACTGATCCATGGCATATAATAGCGTACATTCTGAAACTGACTGGTGGATTAAGCGTCTGTTCACGAGACACCAGTACAGAGTGGTGCCACTCACCTTTACACTGAGACTTGCTGGTAGAACCAGTGCCATCAGTGGTCTTGGTGACGGGGCAGGGCTTGCACGCGAACTGGGCCTCCTCATCCTGGTAAAAACCGTTCTCACACGGCTGACAACGCGAGGTAGCCTGGTCATAATAGTTGCCCACAGCGCACTTTTCTAAAAGAGTACATAGTTTCCTTAATGAGACAATTATACGTGTACAGAACGAAGCCTGCCATTCCTTCATACCCTGACATGCCAACATGTTTTGTGCCCACATCCGTACATATTTGTTGTATTTAAAAACAGGTGAGACGGTTTGTTTGGATGAATAACCAAGTTGGTATCACATCCTGTTAGAACATCAATCCAGCAGTTAGTCATCACGGCAGACACGCATTCATACTAGTTGCTCTAATCACCCTGTTCAACAATACTGTGTGTGCTCTAGTTTGTGATATCTGACTGCCGCTCCAGTTCTTCCGATCTATTCTAGATTACTGCTACATTAATCATACAACCTGCACACATATAAAACCTCATTTGTAGACACTATTCTTATTACTGACATTTCATTCCTATAAACTATAGTCTGTGGAGCCATTGTTTATTTTATATGCAGCGCTTTCGTTGTTACTTTCCACCAACATTATGCATGTATGTATGCATTATATATATATATATACTATATAGCATACCTCCTTTGTACAAGTTCACCGAAAGGTTATATAACAGGCACAATTTGTTCAATTAATTAGAACAGGACATCTTACTGTAGCACAGGTCTGAGCTGATGGTGCCTGTAGTCTCCGTTGTGAAACCGGTACGACAACTCTTACATGTGGTCTGCTTGGCTTGGTCTTGATACTGGCCAACTGGACATGGTTCGCACACGCCACTCTTGTAGTACGTCCCCTCGGCACAGTCAACTACAAAAAGTGGTTACTGAACAGGTCAAACGACAAGTGAAGATTGCAACAAACAAGACCAATCAATATGTTATTGGCACTCTCCGAGAATTAATGGACATTCACGTCTTGTTCCTTCTCCAGTGTTACCGGGTTGTGGATAATTTCAACAAATTAACAAATGAACCCTCGCGGAATGTTTCCCTTGTAAGAGCTGCACAAAGAATTAGTGGTTCGTAATATCCAGACGACATGTGATAACAATAAACAAGGCCATTCCGAAAATATTTAAACGATGGTCTGTACATTATTATTATTTGTGAATATTATACATTGTAATTCTATGCAACATTTCTCAGTGACTCACCACACTGTCCATTGATCTCCACTTCGCCCTCCTTGCAAACTAGATTTGTCATCACATCCAATGTTGTGAGATCTGGTGAGGCATTTGGGATTTGATTCTGCAACCGAAAGGCCGGATGGTAATATTTGCACACTTATTCACTGAAAACAATAACTACTTGCACATAATGATATATGAACTACGTCATTCGACGAGGACGTCATATATATATATATATATATATACATATATATATATATATATTGGCTAAGCTTGAGAGGTACGTAGACGAAAGCGTCTACACGGCAAATAAAGTTTTGGTTATGTTAAAAAGAAATTGATTTCATAAAATAAACTATCCTGAAGAATGTTCAGTAATCTGCAATATATGATCTAGTTGACGTCCACACGTATTATTTTTAATTAACACGATAGATAAATGCAATGATGGGTAATCCCACCCAAGAATCGGTAACAAATGAAAGGACAATATAATGGCAGTTGTCAACGTGGGACAATGACGTCAATCTGCCAATAGGCTTGGACAATAGTGAAAATAATGAAAACCACATGTCACAGTTAAAACCACACATCACAGTTAAAACCATACAGTGGCCAATTTGCCAATGCCCAGTTAACACATACAAGGGAGACATTTACCGCGTATGTATCACCAGAGAAGTCCAGTCCACTAGGACTGTCCAGAGCACCAGCTTCCACGACATCTTCGAGTGAAAGAGTCTGTCCATTCGGACCATGCAAAGTGGACCTGGAATATGGGAGAGACAAACTAATCAAACAAAGATAGCGCTTGTGCATGCACTCATTTAAATGTGTGCACACAAAACTATGGGTGGCTGCCGGGGATAGTTTTACTATCTGTAATTACTACTGCGATGCTATCGCGATAGTCTCATAACTATCACGATACTATCGCGATAGTGTCGTGGAAGCTTGATATGCTTTTGTTCCACTTTTAATTGATGTGAGTTAAGCTACATATCACACAGACCCAACAAATGTATGCTATGATGAATAATACATTGACCATATTATATATTTATTTGTTTCTATTTCCATAACATTAAATAGTTCCAATGCGTCATTCTAACATTAAGAAGACTCACTGTAAAGCACGAGTCCTAAGTTCCGCTTAGACACAGTGTGTCAAGGGTGTCACGGACGCCAATTTTTCTTCAAGAAAATCAGCTTGTCCACATGCTGGGCTGTTAATACGATATCCCCAGCTCTAGAAAACACCCTCTCCAAAGGCACTGATGTGGCTCGAATGCACATTGCACATATACATGTATATATGGACACACACAATGCACACACATGCACAGTTGAAGTACTGCCTTCAAGAAATGCAATCACGGGAACACAACTAGAATAAACAAAGAACACTTACAACAGATCATTCACAGTGACGTCAGCGACACCTTCCTCTGCCGCGCGTCGTCTCCTCTTTCCTGATGTTCCACATTTCACATCGACAATGATTTCATTACAGTTGTCACTGTTACAGAAGCCTTTAGACGTACTTTGTGCACTCGCACCCCATATCTTATTGAGGCTTGCAAACCACACCTTGATCTGTTCCCCAATGGCGTCTTTCACAGACGAACACGGCTGTAGTCGCTTGTATGTGACAGTCAGTTTCAGTTGCACTTTCTGTGGTTTCATATCTGTCGAATTTTCACAACACAAGTTACAGTTTAAACGTTTAAATCACCACAACATATACGAAGATTGAATCAACAACAAAGTGCATATATACACCATAATTGAAAAAGGAAAGCAAAGATTAACTGTCCATAACCAAATCTACCAAATAATACGTAAAGCAAAACCAAAAAGAAGCTTATGTAAATGCTTATCTGATGATATTATTTTCCACCCTCTGATCGCTACAAACAATGTTTCGCAGAAATACTATAATACTTTACCTTGTTGCTTGAAAAACTAACAAACAGAGCAAGAACATACATTGTCCTATTCACCACACGCACACGTATAACAATAATTACAGTAACTCTCTGAAGTGCGCCAAGAATTTCAGTGGATAATTACAACCGCCTATTGGTATTAATCCTTGAAACTATATTACATTAGTGCATGCATCCGCAGCAATATTGTGACTGATATTTCTATTTCTAATATGTCCACATTTCATGGCAGAAAACTGGCTCTCTAATTATGACGCATAGAAGAAATACAACTTGCCAAGACGTAGCTGTTAACATACAAGTTTTGACAACAATGCCCCGTGATATATCAAGATAAGTAAACATCATATTTATTCAGAAATAGTTTTTTAGCAGAGGGTGTACGTAGAAACGTCAAAAGCACACAGCCTATAATGTCACAAACTCGGTAGTGCGAATATTTATTGTTATGTGTGCATGGGAAACAGCTTGCGGCCCACATACGAGAATGCCTGACGCTGATTTACGTAAATCAATACAATCGCAAATGGCACACAGAGTGTTGCGAACTGACATCAAAGTGCTAATTCTGATCAATTAGCCACACGTAACTATAACAACAGTCAAAAACGGAAAGGACTTGGCTCAAATGTACAGAAACATCCAAAACGTCATGGACTGGCCCTTTTTGAGGTTCGCACACGTTATTCAAAGTCCTTTTTAGAGTAAATAAAACCCTGCAAACTCTTAATTGAAATAATTATATAAATAAGTTTCAGGATGATAAGTATGACAAATCGTTCAATTGACTTTTAAAGTTAAGCTTTGCATAGCCAAAGGTGTTTACATGTGTAATATAATGAGTATTATATTACATGGATGGCACGACATCTGCTATCTTTCATCAATCTTTCCCGCATGCAGTTCTAGCTAAAGCGGCTTTGCCTGATGCCTGTTTCATAAAAAAACATTGAGGACAGAATGTCAACAATATAAACGACGGCATGTCCGAACGCTCCACGTGTGCAACATCCAGTTTTATGACATGACAGACTTTGTTGCTAGGCAATAGGTCACGTGATGCATATGTTGATTATGTGTCCCAGAATCACACACTCACTGGTGCATTTGGGTAACCATGGTGGAGGTGCATGTAGCTGTAGGCTAGGAGTGATGTTTTGTAACATGTTGGTCTGGATGTTGTGTGAATACCAACATCTGGTAACAACAACAACATTCACAAAGACTAACTGGTTATAAAAATGTGTTCCTGGGTGGAAACAAACAAGAATAAGTGCCGATGCAGTTGTGATGATACCAGGACAATTAGTGCTTCATAATCACACAGACTCACTGGTGCATTTGGGCCAAGCGAATGGTCTCATTGCATCCCACGGGTTCCACGTTCCCCTCGGTCCACAAGTGTAGGCTGCAGGCACAGGCACTGTGTACATCTGTGATACACCACATGTTGTGTCAAAGGTCGCGTGAGGCCAAGAATTAGGTGGTGTCACTGGGCTGTCAGTGGGACAGATCTTTGCACCTTCAGTGCCAGACTTCCTCACCAAGCGACAGTCGATAGCACAGTCAGACTCTGTAGAAACAAATTGTATTGCTTTGTGACAAGTAATCTTTATACACCAAACATTAATGGGCTCCCGTGTTTGGTGTTTGTTTTTGGAAGACGTTTGAACATATAACGATAATAACAATGAATATTGTGTAATCTCTCGTTAACACAATTTAGAATACATGCTGTGATGCCTTGAAAGAGTTGTGCTCTGATTTGACACACAAAAAGACACCAATTCCATACTCACTCCTGACAACCACATCAAAGCTGCACGTGTCTGCATTGCCGTCCTTGTCATACACAACGTACGTGTTACGGTATCGTCCCCAGAGGTACACTTTGTCTGACAACAGAACACAGGGTGTAACACGTGTACAAATGTCAATGTATCTGTGTCAAAACAAGAACTGACATAAGTCACACATTACAGATGATGAGAATCTTTATCAGAATAACAACCACATCAATTCTCCACTGCGCGGTCATAACTGATACTGATCCACGGTTAGACAACCAGCCGATTAATTGGTCTCTGTTCCGTTTTCGTCTTATTAAAGCGGTCGTGACATCACGACATTTTGAAAAATAATTAGTGGTCATGGCGTCAGTGATTACTTGAATTTGAAAGCTTTTGAAAAACCCTGATGTACTGCCACTGTAGAAAATGTTCCCGACGTTGGGTAAAATGTCAATCTGACGTACTGTTTGCGTAAACAGATCGGGCTGTTCCGGCCAATTCGCCAGTCGTTGTCGGTTCTGGCCAAGTAACCAGAGTCTGGCGGCCGCTGTTTGTCACGTGGAATGTGGTGGGACAGGTAACGCGTAAGGGAAGACTTGCTGAAGACACAAGACAAAACAACAATGAAAAATCATAATGCTAAAGTCAGTAGCAACAAAGGAAATGGTATATAAAACTAAGATAACTCGAATTTGACAAGCTAGAAGGAAAGGCCGGGTTATCCAGATTTGCATAGATTTTGCGGAGCACCAAACATAAGGCAGTGCCAATTTGGTCATAGAGCATTGTTTAATTATCAGGCACGTCACTTGTAAGAATATTGCGACACCTGGCTGTGTGGTTGTTGACAAATTCGGGGCCTGTGCTAGTACATAAAACGTTCACATAATGCTGCCATGTTCATATACGTATTCAAACAGCAGTTTCCTGTGGGACGAGTGGTTTGTTCTAGTCTATAATATTAGATTCCAGCAAAGTTGTTTTCTTACACTGCTGCAAGACTTCCCTGTACAATGGAAGATGCATTAAATGTTGATGTTTGTGGCTAAACAGGTATACTTACATGAAGCTGGTTAATTATAAAATGTCAACAAATACACACACGAAGAAGATGTACATCTACCTGTTGTCTGGCCAGCATCGCCCGCAGTGCTTGGATGCATGATCTGCACACCAGCAAATGTCAAGTAGCCCGTCCATCTGAGGGTGCGGCCATTTGGTTGAGACTTGCTCCGCCCTTCTGCTAATGTTGGTATAACATCGGAAGACGAGAGCACGCGATTCCAGACTTCCACGCGACTGATGTAGCCATCAAACCCGGCGCCGTCTTTGCAAGCGAAGTTATCCGTGTCATACTGACAGCCGAGTACAATCCAACCACTGCAATGAGAGAAAATATTTCTGCATTTAGCAATTAAGGAGTGTGTATTAAAGAACTGAACTGCTACTGTTGTCATTATGCGGATGATCACTATAATAGGCACTGAAACATTAACATTGCAAATGTGCAAACTATATTGATGAGTGTCGAAACAAACATCCCAAAATGACGAGACTTAAAAATGTGTGTACCGCAGTTAGTTGAAACTTTAATAAAATTAGTATGAAAATTCAATTAGATATTATCAATATTATAAATCAGTATTACTATGATAATGACCATAATATGCTAAGACTCTAAACAGTGCAAACAACCTTGATCGATATTAGGAAAAAAGCAGCATAGTAACAACACTAATATACCAGTCATTATGGCCATCACGAGCAGGCATGACCCTATGTTATGCATATAGATATATTTGCTCAAAAAGTGCTCACTTTGTATACCACGTAATAGACAGTTTCAGCTATAATTTGAAAACTCGCAATGCTAACGTGTACCTAAGCTGTAAATTGCCTATTGAGTGCAATTTATTTGTTGTCTTTCAACCACGTCATGCACGAGCGACGTTCCACCAGTGGATGTGGTAACATGGCACTCAACGTTAATGACTATAAAATACTAAGTGTTTTCCCTGTCCTGTTAAGTTATTACTGTTCCTTTACATCGTCTGTAAACTGGAAAACTTACCTGCGACAGCGACCCGGGTATTAAGTCGCACAACCCTATTTTGTCGACAAGCCAACAATAATTGTCAACGTCATGTCTGATCAATGTTGTGATTTTGGCAGAAATTCATATCTTATTATCTGATCATTCAATGTTCCGTTAATTTTCCACATCAAATAATTAAAAACTAATAAAATATACACATTTACAAATCCACATATTAAAGAACAACAAACGGCATAATTCAAAATGACCTCATTTCTCAACAACCTCTGTTTGCTTCAATTGTTGAAATAACCAACTACTGAAGATATTTCAACAAATGAGGTATCCTTTTAATTAAAACCCGTCAAGTCGGCCAAACCCGCCCGAAAACTGACATTTCAACTAAGCTAAACCCAGCCCAAAATAACCGCGAAAAGCTGTATCGTGTGATACGCCATCTTGCGGATAGTTTTGAATACACATTAGAAACTATGTTTGAACGTTCGGATCTCACATTTTCATGTTATGGTTCATGTAAGTGGGGAAACAGGGACTTTTAAAGTTTGTGGAATCAAAATCAGGAAAAAGAATTGCAACTTGATACCCACCCTGTTGTTACAGGTCACATATGTTGTAAAATAACATGAATGAACTATAAGGAGTGTAATCACTGGTACACTAATACTGAATGCCATTCTATCCGTGTTGTGACCGGGCGATAAGTTACGGAACTAACAACACATATTAGAGCGAACACTTACAGCTAAAACTCTCTGTTGTGGTAGGGTACATGTAGATCAACGAATGTTCACACAAATCTACGTACTCCACACAACAGTGGAAGATATTTACATAAATTTATGTAACCATAAGAGTAAATTAGACATATCAAAATGTACATACTACTCAGGAAGTTGCTGTTGTTTTGCGTAACTGGATATCTGAGCAACCCGTATGCCGTTTCGTCGCACTTCCAAACTGCCGCTGTCTGCTGACCAGGTGAATGTCAAGAAATACCACGTGGATGACTTCAGCACATAATTACCAAATGATTTCTCTTCTGTGGTACCAGAGAAACCAACTTTGACTTTCGTGTCCGAGATCTGGACCAGTTCTGTCAACTTGCTGTTGATGTCTCGCTTGCTACAAAAGTAAATGAAACACAACTCAACAAGTGGGCGTGATGCAGGCCGCTGGGTAAACAAATCCATGGGTAATATTATTATACCGACTTTGGAGGGCTGTGGTAGATATTCTTCAATTAAAAATATCTTGCAAAATATACCAACTCCCAACAATAACGGTGGCAACTACCTTAAATAACAAAGTCTGGCAAATATGGCAAACATGACGAAGATCTTAGTTTACTTGTAATTAATTGCTTGTGACTAATTGACATTGTAAACTACATTCCACTGCCTGAAGTAGCTGCAATATTAGCATAGTAAATATATATAGTATTTACTACTCACTGTGACTCATTCAGCGCATAACAGTTGCTGCTAAGAGTTCCTAGTTGCTAGTCACATGATCATCACATGACTAATGTTGTTAGGGGAATGTTAACACTATCCAAAATCATGTAATCTTGTCGTTGTTACATGGACTCTCATATTTACAAAAGGAAATTTTATGTTTCATGTTGCACGCCATCACTGATTTTTACTCACCTTAATCCATACAAGGTGAAGAAGACAGTTCCGCTGAGTTCGCTGCTTGCTAGCCTCACCCACATGCCAATAGTGATGGCGCTATTCTTCAGCACAAATGGATAGGCCTGGCTGACCAAGCCTGCCCTGCCAGGATTGTGAAAGAACATGTCATAGTCGTCATCAACAACTGAAACAACGGCGGAACCAACGATATGAGGAGCAATATCATCATCATCATCATAATCGATGTTTATTTTGTAACACACATAATACAGATTATAGTAATACAAAACAGTTTAATGTTAGAAAAAGGGGTATACTGAAGAATTATCTTATGTATTTGTATACCTCTATTACATTGTTTCCTAGTCGAATCATTGTGATAACATATATATACAGTTGTTAGTATTTGTATCAGTCAATTGTAACAGAAGTGATTTAACTATACTACTGAGTAATACAGTATTAGTAAGTATAATACTAATAATGGAAGTTTCACAATTATAATAAATTCAGAATAACACTGTGTATGTAAACTGTTATACCTTGAAAATCACACAATAGTTTCATATTTATTTTTAACTGATTCACAAATGAATGAAAATTTGGCACTTTTGCAATATTGATAAGTAATAAATTCCAAATTTTTACATCATAAATTGACAGACACCGTGATTTAACATTAGTTCTCACGCACTGACGTACATATTGACATTTTAATCGAGAAGAATATAATATGGTGTTTTTGGTAAACAGGCTTTGCACATTGACAGGTATTGGCATACTGTTAAAGGTCTTAAATGGAATTGATTGTATCTTCAAATCTACCAAGTCTTTGAATTTCAATATTTGATATCAGTGAAATAACATATTAGTGTGACACAATCTGTACTGTATCATAAAGAATGAATACAGGCATATGAAGTAATGCTTAGACATGAAGCAGATTGCGATGAAGCAATTTGGTGCAACATAGCTACCAGAAAACAATTATACTGGGGTGAACGAATTTGCTAAAGTTTCGAAATGGCGGCCGGTAGATCCAATCAACATTGAAATGGAGTCATTGACTTCAACAGGAGGTGGACAGTAGTATATCACACAAAATTCAAGTGAATCGCAGAGTCTCATTGTATTGTTTCAATTATACATCTCACTTACTGAACATAAAGATATGTTAACCAGGAGAGGCATAAGTCAGATACATTGTCTCACCTCTGTCACAGTCGTGTCCTTCCTTGTCCATGGGACATTCGCAGTAGTTGTGACCTCTAGAGCTGATGCATGTCCCTCCGTTCCTACACGTCACGCCACTGCAGCCCTTCACTGGAGTCTCACACTGGACTCCCTGGAACCCTGCACAAAAACAACAGGCGCCAGTCAACAGTGGATTGTTGTTCAACACGGTTATTGTAGTCAGACAATGTGGGATTAGGACGGAGACAGGATGTGTGCTTACAGAAACCAACGTATGCATATATCAAACAACAATGCATGCTTACAAATTTTCTGTATGGTCATAGGTAACTACCCTAGAACTAATGACTGACATGTATGTACTGGCCCCATCCATGCGTTCTCTTGTGAGGATTCTTGGTATCTACCTGAATCCCATCCATTATTTGTCGCAACTATGATCGCCTAACTAAAACAATCTTGTGTAAGCTAATTAAATAAAACGAATAGATGCCAAGATAAATTTAAAAAAACAAGCAATGCACATATGCATCAGCTTATATACACTTGCCTTCTGCACAGTGACACTTGTATCCATTGAAGACCAGTTTACACGTGCCACCGTTCTTACACAGTCCTTTCACAGAGCAGTAGTTGGCGGTCAACTCACAGCCGGGGCCAGTGTTGGCTGAAATGTCACAGTTCACACCAACTATTACAATACAGTTCTCAGTCATTCTGGTGCTGCGAAGTTAGCGGGAAACCGATCGTGTGTGTGTGTGTGTGTGTGTGTGTGTGTGTGTGTGTGTGTGTGTGTCTGTGTGTGTGTGTGTCTCTACGTCTGTGTGTGTGTGTGTGTGTCTGTGTGTGTGTCTGTCTGTGTGTGTGTGTGTGTGTGTCTGTCTGTGTGTGTGTGTGTGTGTGTGTGTGTGTGTGTGTGTGTGTGTGTGTGTGTGTGTGTGTGTGTGTGTGTGTGTGTGTGTGTGTGTGTGTGTCTATGTGTGTGTGTGTGTGTGTGTGTGTGTGTGTGTGTGTGTGTGTGTGTGTGTGTGTGTGTGTGTGTGTGTGTGTGTGTGTGTGTGTGTGTGTGTGTGTTTAAAGACAAAGCAATTGATTTACAACTTTACGTAGTAGGCCTATGTGGATGGCAAATTAGTCGACCGAGAGGTGTTTATTTATTTATTTTGAATGAAATTAGTATCCTCGCCTGCTGCAGTATCATCTTCCAAAAAATAACATGCATGAACAACTTCAATGAGATAATCCATGCCAAGTGTGATTTTTATACTTCACGTCTACCAATTTGTCGGGAAGTTCGTGAATCACTCCAATATTATGTTTATAAAAAATACGTACTAGATGCACACTGGCATGTAGCTTTTTCGTTGACCTCGTGACACAGACTGGACTTTCCCACACACGGGTTGGCATCGCGACAGGTGCTTGCTTCAAGACTGCAGTTCTTTCCAAACGTCCGACCCTGGCATCTGGTGGAACATGCACGACATTCAACATCATTCTGAGGACTCATAAAGCATCTGTACGTGTAATCATGTACAATATGTAATCATGTACAATATGTAATCATGTACAATATGTAATCATGTACAATATGTAATCATGTACAATATGTAATCATGTACAATATGTAGGGATCCAAGTTTATTGCTAGAATTATAAGGCTTTACTTACACAGTTTGTTATATTTCACCGAATCCCGTCGACCATATACATGTAGTGTTTTTGTATAACAAAGATTATTTTTACTTTTTACACATCATCATCATTGTGCAGCCGTAGTGTCCCATGGTTGGGTGAAGGCCTCAGCATGTCGTTTCCAAATCTGCCTGTCTTGTGCTATCCTCTGCCCTTCCAGTTCTTGACTAGTTCGTCTCTCCACCGTCTTGCCAGTCTTCCTCTAGATAATTTCTCTTCATAAGGTCTCCTGGTGGTGATGCGCGATGTCCATCGGTTATCTTGTAGCCTACTGAAGTGCCCTGCCCAGGTCCACTTCTGTCTTTTGATTTGTTTATTATGTCCAAGACCTTTGTCTTACTTCTTACCCAGCTGTTTGTTTTTCTCTCCCGATATGTGATGTTTAACATACTTCTTTCCATCTTTATTTGTGCTGCTGCCAGCTTGTTCTTTGCCTGGTTGATGAGTGTCCATGTTTCCACGCAGTTTACACATATTATGCTATTATAATACAAACACGAAGACACTCAACCTTATGCTTTACAGAACTGAATAGCATGTCAAGTTATGCACTGTGTCACATACTGCTGATATGCTTGAACAGACGCATCTCAATAGTGCAACTTACCGACAGTAGTAGTCAGAGAATATGTTGTGACACATCGCCCCATTCTCACAAGAGTTAGATTGGCAGTTGTCTGTGATCACTTCACACCGGGCTCCTTCCCATCCCACAGGACAGTGGCACACGAACTTGTTCTCCTGGTCCTGACAGGTGCCGCCGTGGTAACATGGATTGCTGGCACATTCATCAATGTTAAACTGCAAATTAATAATTCCATTTAGTCAAAGGACACATACACATAACTAAGGAACATCTCCGAAATAACATAATAGTCTTATAAAATATAATTATAAACAGAACATGATCAAACATCTCTTGAACACATGTTTTATCTTCTGTACTACACTGTTCATATGTCATATTAATACCAGACAATTAAGATTTGTGACCAGAATCTCCCCAGGATTGTACCCACCTTACACTTGTCCCCAGTGAATCCGTCTGTGCAGGAACACTTGTATCCATTAGGGAGATCCGTACATCCGTTTTGTTTTGTTCCAGTAATATCACATGGACTTGATGAGCATTCATTTATCTCAGTTTGACAAGTAATGCCTGGAATGATAGCAAGTTTCAACATAACAAGATTGCCAGAGCAGAGGTGGAAAAACACCCAGGCTGCAGGAAAAGGGGAAGGGCTGATATGAGAGGACAGCATAACGAGTGATCTGAGGAAGTTGGAGGAAGGTCAAATTTGGAGAGGGAGCTGTTGATAGGAAGCAGTGGAAGGCAAGTATGGAAAGAATTGTACAACAATATGACCTGATCCTAATCCCTGTACAACAGGGAACAAAAACAACACTGATCCAAAGAAACAACCTCCAGATGGCAAGTGGACAAGAAATTACTGGTTATCAAAACTTTAGCAACTGTTTATGTAAGGTACCCTACCCTTTGACACAGTTTTGTTTGTCATCATATTCACATGGCTAACATTTACACAATCAGTAGATAATGTATTGGCAATTTGTTACAGTTAATTCAATTATTGTAATAATGGCACTATTAATTTGTTAACTTATCACAGGAACATTCTGTGACAAGCAAACAAATGCAGCAACCACTATCTTTATCAATTCTATCCGACCAAGATTGGTGATTTCTGTGACAACAGCAGACTGCACACAGAGAGATGTCATATTGCATATGCATGGAAAATAATGATTTAATAGCATGGTTGTGTTCATGGCTGTTGTTTGTTGCTACTTAAAGTGGGAGACTTGCCAGAATAGCCATCAGAGCACTTGCAGCTGTAGCTGTTAATTCCGTCAATGCAGTTTCCGTGTATACACGGACTCGAAGCACATTCGTCCGTATTGTGCTGACACCTGGTGCCTTCGTAGCCAGCCATACATTTGCAAGAGAAGCCAGAAGGACTGGAGAAGCACGTAGCGCCATTGTCACAGACTGACTTCGCACAGTAGTCGATGGGTCTACATGGTCCTTTTGCCGATACCGCTGCAAACAGAAGTGTCACATGTAATGTTACACAAAGATCATTTGGTTGGATAGATTGACGGATAGACCTAGTGATGGATGGCCACAGACATAAGGACATATTTTAAGACTGACCAATATATTTGCATCAGGTAATTACTCACACATTCTCAACACCAAATCACTGCTGTTCTGGATATTTTATAAGAAATAATTTGTATCTCACAATCATCGTAGCAGTTATTTATGAATGAGTGAAACTGTATTTCAACAACACAGACACATATGACTACCATTCAGTGACATTTGTGAACTGTTACATGCAAACATATAACTGTAACTGCAACCTCTTATATGTTTCAAAAATGTTATAAACTGAAAATAAAAAACTGTCAAAAACTCACTTGTCATGTTTTGCAGTGATGTTCCACTGTTGACACCCGGGTCTAAATAGAAAGGTTAACAAATAATGTGATATGATCAATTGTACCACTCAACTGGCAGTTCTAAACGGTATAAACTTCTACCAAAGAAAAAATGGAGTGATAACAAACTTATTGCATATAATGCACATATATTTTTACGTGTATCTGGACACATTCAAGTCATTACCACGCATGCATTTGCATGACTTAAAAAATCCACATACATAAAACAAATTAGTAGTGGAATACAGACGAAAAATAGAACAAATATGCAACATAATGCTACACATAATTCTGAGCAGGGTCAGAAACTGTTTGCAAAGAGTTAAATAGACTTGTTTAGATTGTTTCTGTGCTAAAATGCTTGCATTTGTGAGATTGTTGGGCTAAACACAGGGAATAATCATATCCACTGATTCCAGGGGGAAATCTTCACATATACTCTTAGCAAAACAATCTACAAATTATGATATAGGATTTTTGCAGTTTTCTATAAAATATTTTATACTATAAATTCTACAGAATCTTTACTATTCCACAGTTTTCTATAACATCAGCTCAGTAGATTTCTACAGAAATCTATAAATGTCTATAATAATGTATAGATTTCTGAATTTTTTTGTATGGAATGTATCATGAGTGTTAAGTCTTGACAAAATGAGTCACATGTCAAAAAATTACAAAATTGAGTTATCAATACCACAGGAAAGAAGATGTTAAGCTTTCCAATGGTGCATAAAACATGGACCTCGCTCACTCATAGCCAAAGTTGTGTCACAGTGAACATGGACCTCGTTCATTCATAGCCAAAGTTATGTCACAGTGAACATGGACCTAGCTCACTCATAGCCAAAGTTATGTCACAGTGAACATGGACCTAGCTCATTCATAGCCAAAGTTATGTCACAGTGAGCATGGACCTAGCTCACTCATAGCCAAAGTTATGTCACAATGAAAATGGACCTAGCTCACACTCATAGCCAAAGTTATGTCACAGTGAACGTGGACCTAGCTCACTCACAGCCACAGTTATGTCACAGTGAACATGGACCTAGCTCACTCATAGCCAAAGTTATGTCACAGTGAACATGGACCTAGCTCATTCATAGCCAAAGTTATGTCACAGTGAACATGGACCTAGCTCATTCATAGCCAAAGTTATGTCACAGTGAGCATGGACCTAGCTCACTCATAGCCAAAGTTATGTCACAGTGAAAATGGACCTAGCTCACTCATAGCCAAAGTTATGTCACAGTGAACGTGGACCTAGCTGACTCCCAGCCAAAGTTATGTCACAGTGAACGTGGACCTAGCTCACTCACAGCCACAGTTATGTCACAGTGAACATGGACCTAGCTCACTCATAGCCAAAGTTATGTCACAGCGAACGTGGACCTAGCTCACTCATAGTCAAAGAAGTTAAGTCACAGTGAACGTGGACCTAGCTCACTCATAGCCAAAGTTATGTCACAGTGAACGTGGACCTAGCTCACTCATAGCCAAAGTTATGTCACAGTGAACGTGGACCTAGCTGACTCACAGCCAAAGTTATGTCACAGTGAACGTGGACCTAGCTCACTCACAGCCAAACTTATGTCACAGTGAAAGTGGACCTAGCTCACTCACAGCCAAAGTTATGTCACAGTGAACGTGGACCTAGCTCACTCATAGCCAAAGTTATGTCACAGTGAACATGGACCTAGCTAACTCATAGCCAAAGTTATATCACAGTGAACATGACTGGGGGAGAAATGTTCAAAATAAGAAAAACGCAGTTGAAGTTCATGTACATGTCTACACATGTTTACTTCTAATTACCTTAGTTACACTTAACAAGTTTCTCTGAAATTTTGCACAGTGTTGGCTAATGGTATGTTGCAAACACAGTGTAAATATGAATCAAATATATAACAAATTAATAATATTATGACCAAAAAGCTGTAAATAACTATATAAAAATATAAGCCCTTTTATAACATTGCATAATCCCTGCAGACACAAACGCCATATAACAACCGAGCAACAACATAACATGATATCGACACAGGAGAATATAATGGAATTTTCTATAATAGCTGTATGTAGATAGTTATAACAACTAAGCTTCGTGGCTTTATGAACTTAATCGTCCATCAACAAGGGCCAGGTCCTGACATCGAAGGCTACAGTGAGTGATCGAACATCGTTACGCCTGCATTGTCATTCCAAATTCAGCCTTTTTGCTTCTATTCCTCTGTTCGATGCATTCGAAATACACTCTCACGTCACGCTCATTGTCGAAGATATATCCCACAAACCGTTTACGTAGATAATCGCAACAGTATCTGAGTAATTTGGAATGTTTCCTAACGACAAACACATCACTACTGTATGTTGTTTACAGTTAGCGAGGCCAAGAAAGGGTGCACTGCACATGTGAGGGGACCTGTATCAGTGACGAAGCCAGCAGCAGTTGACTTTTGTTTACAGATAGGCCTCTGTGTCAGGCACTACTATTGGCTAAAGTTGACATAAACAGGGAATTCCCTTGCCATATACGGAAAGTAGCCATGCTGGGCTTTCATGTAGTACCAAATATGTCCGCCTTTCATTGAGGGTTATCCCCAAAAATGTGATGGGAACATGTGCGATTTATCGCTTTTGTTTTAAGGAATTCATGCATGAAATGTTATGTACTGTTTCTAAAAAGGTTCTAATAGGTACTAAATATTTATATAAGTGAGAAAAACTATTGCCAATCGATAGAATAGACATTAAAGTATCATTTGAATACAGATTCAAAATCGTCAAAAATCACCACAAAAAAAATTTTAAAACGGTGTTTTCTCGAAATCAAATTCGCTGACATCTGACTCACTTTGTTACATTTTGACACATATATTGATGATAATAACAACATCAGTAATGTGTCAGCACAGTCACTGACGTACTACACCAACAAGTACATCGAAAGGCTGTACCTGCTACGTATCCATGGTTGCACACACAGACAGGGTTGTTGAATACGCCATCAAAGCAGGTTCCTGTGGCTCCACAAGGCTTCGAAGCACAGACATCCATCCTCATGCTACAGTCGGTGCCAGCGAGTCCCTCAGGACATTGACATGTAAAGCCGTTGACACCGTCCACACACTTGCCTCCGTACAGACACGGATTGGACGCACATTCATCTAAATCGACAACAACAAACTTAGCTTCCTCCTGCATCGTAACAGTTTGTGTAAAGAATGCAACAACATGTAATGGCCACTGAAACTACAAAAACAACAATATGGATGTAAAAGGTATTTTAGTTTTGTTTCAATTATAGCATGTTGTTTATGTGTTACTATCTGAGTAACCTGGCTTTGAACGGGGAAGACATTTTCATATAAAGCCGCATCTATACCAGTGGATATCTATAAATTCAATTTTAGGGAGTGCTTCCTAAATCCTGTGCACTGTAATGTGACCCAATCATTTGTGCTGAAATGTGATCCCCATTTTGTAAAGACAAATTATTGTTGGCATAATTCTGAACATTGAAAATTTACCTATCACCAACACTTATAATCAGGCCTACTCCAAAAACCTAATGCATTAAAAAATTATTATATGTATAATGATAACAAATAAAATTTACTTAATTATGGTGAAAACAGCAAGATCCAAATCTCACAATGACCCCCAGGTGAAATTCAAAAAACTAAAAATCTATGAACCACCCTAATGAGACCACTAGCACATCTACACAGTTTCTGCCCTATACATGATGTTTGCAGCATTGTATTATTTGTAAAGCCTACATCGAAGAGATACACTGCTCGTAGATAGCTACAATGTTATTATGTAATGCCACACATTCTTGCTTCACCAGAAATATCATGCTCTCATCTGGCTGATAACCACTAAATGCCGATGTGATCAGCAACAGGCAGAGCTGATGCAAGGTTAAGTATTTGTGATTTTTAAATGCCAATCAAATATTAAATATTGAGTCTCCAAGATCCCTATCCCACAGGTGAAATTTTAAAAAGTATAAATCTACAAACCACCTGGAAGATTCCAATCCCACACATGCAAAACTGTTGGAGGTATGCTGGACAGACAGAGACCCACAATCTGTTTTATAGTATAGATGACATCTCGTTACACCAGTTACCCTTGCATGCAGTGGTGAATGTGGTCTTAATATACAGCCTATTATGTCATCAATATATGTCATGATAAACAGTTACTTATTACTTACTGATGTTTGTTTGGCATGTTTCACCCAGAAAGCCTTCTGGACAGGCACACTGCCTCAGTTGATTGTTGATCTTGATGCACGTTCCACCATTATTGCATGGCTTTTTTTTACAAATGTCTTCAGTTTCAGCACACCTGTTAGATATAAACATTGTATCAATGTATTTGCTAGTACATATTGTTACTCATTCAAAATTACACTATCAATCTGCGTTAACAGAAACCTTCACAAATGAAAAGTACTGATTGGATAATTGAAACAAGTTTGCTCCATCAGTTTGGTTTATTTCTGTTTTTATTCACATCAATATTGCTTTTCATTAAGACTATACTTACCGTCGTCCAGTAAAACCATCAGGACAAAGGCACTTGTAGTCGTTAATAAGATCCTGACATTTGCCTCCGTTCAGACATGTAATCGATGCACAATTAGCTGGATCAGATTCACACCGACGGCCAGAGTAATCTGAACAGACAAACACATGATCTCAGCACATAGCTACACAAACCATATAAAATGACTGACACTGTAAAAAGCACCTTTTGATATCAACATTCATTATCGTATATGAATTTCTATCATTAGGTCAGGATAATACAAATTCACAAAAGTATGAAAAGATACTGAATCAATGTGGTCTGTTGCTTTAAGTTTTTGTTATTCACCTGGTAGTATTAACTTACCCAGGTATATGTTTAGACTATTTCAGAACATGTCACTTATGTTAATATCAAGTATTCTGTAACAGAATGAGTACACTGTCTGTCTGTCTGTCTGCCTGTCTGTCTGTCTGTCTGTCTGCTTGCCTGTCTGCCTGTCTGCCTGTCTGCCTGTATGCCTGTCTGTCTGTCTGTCTGCCTGTCTGTCTGTCGCTAAGTGCATACTGCGAAAAAGCACGAACCTTTAGGACAAGTACACTTGTAGCCATTAAGCTCCTTGTTGCAAGTGCCACCGTTATAACAAGGATTTGACTCACAGAAGGAGATCTCAGTGTCACAAAGGTCACTTGTGTAGCCTGCAAGGAGATGACAAGTATTTGTGTCAACACATTTGTCATCACCTCAACACATTAACAGCTCTAACTAATGGTAATTATTATACTAAGCAGCAATCTGGTTTACCATTAACAACAAAACTGTGAGTCTTCAAGTGAGTGGGATACTGCAAAAATAATTATACCTCATTATCCTGCAGTTTTTTATGTCTTTGTCAGCTAAAACGTTGCTCATATAACTACAATAAATAGTGCTGTGATTAAACAAAATAAATAAAATAAAATCTTCAGCGTAAACTCACCGATGTTATTAACATATTTTGTTGACCAAAACCATGATTTAAACTGAATCCTGTTTAATAGTTAAGTTCTATTGCTATTTGTTGCAACACGTGCATCTTGGTAGCATTATTTGAAATACATTCTATTTTAAAATTTGCATTTGTGAAAATAATCTAATATCATGTTTTTAAAGGCCATATCCTGGGATAAAATGTGCTGTGTTCCATAATAACAAATGA
The DNA here is from genome assembly GCA_020002185.1 of Paraescarpia echinospica. Taxonomy (NCBI): domain Eukaryota; kingdom Metazoa; phylum Annelida; class Polychaeta; order Sabellida; family Siboglinidae; genus Paraescarpia; species Paraescarpia echinospica. Next base: position 61,429,883 of record CM034535.1, read on the forward strand.
TATATGCTCTTTCAAATGATGCTATTGAAAATATGTTTATGAATCGCATAAGAGCGTACAAGATCAAAAGAACCTCTAAATTTGCCATCTTGCGGAAACTGCCGAGTGACATTGGCGTGAGATTATGTGAAGTCACTTGTGGAAAACAGCCGCCAGCCTGGTCTGCCCTGACTGATTGGTAGCCACCCCGCGTGTGACCCGCCTCATGCCAACAACTCAAAATGGTGGCCGGTGGGTTGAGAGCGGTGTCTCTTCTGTTACCATTACCGGTGCATACGATGATCAAATATATTTTCGTGACAGTGATGATGACATTTGAGAGATTAATGTTGTTTCTGTTGATGTTAGATTGCCTGGTGTCGGTGCGGTGCTACGTATTGTTGTGGTGAAATGGCCAGTGGTGTTGTTGTGGTACTCGTTCACATCTTGACGCTTCTTTTGAATCTTTTTAAGGACTGTTGATTTATTGACATCTAACTGTATTTTGACACCCATCTTCCACCTCATATGATATATCCATCGGCAGATATTGAACCACAAGTGATGTTATTTGCCGTAGGCGTAGCATGGATCCCGTTCTTTACATACAAAATGTTCCATTTTCTGCCGACAAATTGGGTTTTTGGGGGAAGATTTCCACCGAATTTCCAGTAAAACCCTGAAATGCCACTGTTTCCCACAACACATACCTTCATCAATTATTCATGTTAATGATAAAAACAGCTGAAATATAATTATAATGAAATAACATTTAGCCGCGTAGACCATGTGACCGTGTAACCAGTTCCACGAGTGACGTCATGTATCTGCGCCTTCGGACGTTTCCGGAAAACAGACATTGTTTAAGACCAATTTTAACAATGTTTTGGCAAACATATGGCTTCGGATTTGTGACAACATTGAATAACACACATGTCCAAGTACATTTACATAGTTTTCTGAAAAAAACAATTGGACAAGATATGGCCTTTAAAGAATAGGCTTACTCACTATTTAAGGTCCATCTTTAACTTCTAGTTTATTCTGACTGTACAGACCAACGCATCTTTAACAATTTCCACATCAATAGCATCTACAGTGACATTAATAAAAAAAAATTATATGTGACCTAATGTAATGAATCACTTCAAGTAAATATAAAATTGTATGTATATTGTATCTCATGATTATATATATCTTTCAAACCATACTCCAAAATGACACAGACTATGAAGTAACACTTATCTAACTGCTCTACCATCTCTACTATCATTGGACATATTGATGCGGATACAAATATTTCCCCAAATAACATGTAAAACTGCAGCATAAATGCAGACAAAGTGGGATTGTTAGCGAACTAAGAATAAGACATGTTGACTGATGTAGTAACTTAATAATCCTACTAAACGATAAACTTAAACTTACCTGTTGCACAGGTACAGACAACTTTGTGGTACTTTATGCTGCATGTTCCTCCATTTTTGCATGTGTTAGTAGTAGAACACATGTCTGCTTCTGAAAAAGTAAAACCAATGTGAGTGTAATATCTAAGTGAGTTAAGAACCAGAGAAAAACTAACACATCTGAAAGTTTGGTAAAAGATATAACAGTGGTGAAGAATTGGCCAGTGATAAATATTCACCTGTTGCTTTTAGAATCTTGGCCAACTAATCATGCTGCTATATATCAAGTTGGTGGCTACATTGTTGATAAAAATATTTGTTTATTGTGAGAAAACGACTGAATTACATATTATGATGGCAATTTACATATTGCAATTTTAAATTGAGGTGGAAACGAATAAGTTAGTTTTTTGTAATGGTGACATTGACACTCATTAAACAAGTGAAATAGATTGTAGGCATTTAACAATGTGCTGCTGTACATACCATGCTGCACTGTTGTTTACAACATATCAAATCTCTGGCCAACATATTAAACTGGTCGTAAAATGAACGCTGCATCTATTTTCAAAACAAATAGTGTGTGGTTTAAATGTATTACCTCCGTCTTTACAGTCAGCTACATTGATGGTGCCATCTTGGTGTGTATATTTTGTGTCTGCACATTCTATGCATGTTGTCTGCCCTGTTGATGGCTGGTAGAAATGTTTTGGACATTTGTTGCAGGGTTGGAAGCCAGAATCGGAGTACTGTCCAGCGGGACAGGCATCTGCAGAGAGGAAGACACATTCAGAAATAAGAAATACATGTACACAGAAAACAGTTTAACATTATCATCTCATGACTTGCACATTTATTGTGGTTTGCCAAGAGAAACAGCAAACATCATCTTCTCATGATTCTGACTAACTGTGGCCATCATCATGTTCAGTAGAAATAGTAGTCTCTTACAGTACTTGTGTGCCCTTAGGGTGCAGTTTAACACATTTACAGGTGGATTGTCAAGTAGGTGTGCTGACAATGACAAAAGTGTACTAGGCAAATGAATTGACTGGGAAATGTTTCCAACATTAAACCAAGTTCTTAATTATGTTTACAACAAATGAATTTATGCAGTTGTTGCAATGTGCTAAACATGTGCTTCTTATCTAGTTTTCAACCAATGGAGAAATAATACATTGTGACTCTGAATTCTATTAGGAAACAGTGATGTGCGTGTGTTTATGCAAGTGCAGGTGCGTGTGTATGTGTGTGTGTGTGTGTGTGTATGCGAGTGCAGGTGTGTGTGCATGCGTGCGTGTGCACGCGCGCCTGTGCTTATATGTTTGTGTGGCGTGTGTACGTTACCTTTGCAGTCAGATATCTGCCACATGCCAGGGCCATGTGTCTTTGTATTATCTTGGCAACTCTTACACTCTTTGTCACTGATGGCATACTTGTCTGCCTCACACTGGACACAAGGCGGCAGTCCAGTGTTTGTGTTTACCATGTGGTACACACTGCATTTGTCTAAACAGATGTAACCACATGAATGAGACTCTGGCAGGCAACATAGTTACGCAGTCATTTATAAATACATATTACACATACATTGTTAAAAAATATCATTGTGCATGCACTCACAAAATTTTTTGACAGGAATATGCATAAAGTTCAATAGGACATATTAATTAACCACAATTTGATTTAAAGCCCCTGAATCCGATATCCCATTGGTCAGTTCATTTGATATGCCCTGCAAAGAAAGTTAGTTTCGCACAAACATTGCTTATATTACTTCTTTAACAAGATTGCCATCCAGAAAATTAACTCTAGATGGCAGGTGGACAAGGAAGCCTTTTGGCTTATAGAGAGTCCAATACTTGTTATCTATGTGTATCCCGCCCTTTTAAGGTATGTATCAATTTTATTTTTAAACATATTCACGCTACTAGCACCAACACAATCAGGAGATAATCTGTTCTATTCATTTACAGTCTTTTGTGAGAATGAGAACTTTCTTTTATCTAATCTACACTGCTCCTTTACTAATGTAACTTCATGTCCTCTGGTCCTTCTATCCTTCTTAACTGAAAAAAAATGTCTATCAATATTTTCAGATCCATTCAATATTTTAAACACTTCTATCTGATCTCCTCTCAATCTCCTGGTGTTGTTAAACCACATTTTTAGGCGTATTTCGTAACTAAGATCCCTCAGTTTTGGTATCATTTTAGTTGCTCTCCTCTGTACTCTTTCTAGCATATCTATGTCCTTCCTGCGATATGGCTTCGTTGCTTGAATACAATATTCTAAATGAGACCTAACTATTGTTTTGTAAAGCGGTATTATTAGCTCTTTTTCCTTATACGTTGTTTCGCCTAATTAATCCAAAGATTTGATTTCCCTTTGAAGCAGCAATACCGCACTGCTCTGAGACCTTCATATCAGCACTAATGGTTAACCCTAAGTCCTTTTCTTTTGCAGTAGTACTTAGTACAGAACCTCCCATTGTATATTGTACATCTCCGTTCCCATATCCTGTGTGGAGGCATTTACATTTCCCAAAACTGAATAACATTTTCCATTTTTCAGACCATTTTATCAACCGGTCAAGATCATTTTGTAAATGCTGTCTATCTCCATCATATTTAATACTTCTAAACAATTTTGTATCATCCGCAAATTTCAACACCTTGCTTGTTATATCATCGTCCAAATCGTTGATATATATTAAGAATAATATTGGTCCCAGTACTGATCTGATTTCCAGTTTGAAGCCTTCCCATCAACTACTACCTGTTGTCTTCTGCCATTTTCTATCCAGTTAATTAAACAATTCCTGTGCCATGGGACTTTAGTTTAAGCAGTAACCTTTGATGTGGCACTTTGTCAAAAGCTTTCTGAAAATCTAAGTAGATGATATCTACTTGTGATCCCTCATCTACCCACTTAGTGATATATCTTCCAAAAAACATAACATATATGTTACGCATGACCTCGCTTTTAGAAACCCATGTTGAGATGGGTTTAACAAGTTATGTTTAACAAGAAAATCCACCATGTGATCTTTACTTAGTCTTTCTAAAAAATTGCAAATCACTGACTTGTTTCTGGAACTTATTTTAAATAATGGTATAATGTTTGCTTCTTTCCATTCAAAAGGAACCACTCCCTCTTCTAATGACAAGTTGAAAACTGTTGCAAGTGGTAGGCTAATTTGTTCTACAATTTCCAATAGTAGTTTGGACGGAATCCCACCCATTCCAGGTGATTAATTATCCTTCATAGCCCTAATTTTCTTAGCTACCATTTCCAGGGTTACAATTAACCGTCCTAAATAGTCTGATTCTGCCCCCTTGAACTTAGCCTCTGGTACTGGCAGTGAACTAATATCTTCCCTAGTAAACACTCAACGAAAATACTCATTCAGGTCTTCTGCCATTAAGAATCCCTCTGATATTATATTTCCAGCACTATCTTCTAGAGGACCGACCTTATCCTGAACTTTCTGTTTGCTCCGAACATATGCATAAAAACTCTTGCCGTCTTGTTTTATATTACAAGCTAATTTATGTTCATAGCTTCTATTCAAATTTCTAATTTCAGTTGTAGCTTCGTTTAGTGCTTCTTTATAAATGTTGTAGTCTTTATCATTTCCAGTATGTCTATATGACTTCCACATCATTTGTTTGTACTTTTTGTAATGGCATCTTTCGACCGTTTCCCTTGTTTTTTCAAGGGAACAAATTTATCAACAATACACTCTATTTCACTCTTTAAGATAGTCCAGCATTCTGTTGCTGTCTTATTCTTCAGTGTGTTGTTCCAGTCTATCTTTGCTAAATATTTCCTCATTTCTGTGACATATCTTTTTAGTATAAGGTGTTATGAATAAATTAATTGTAATAATTATGACTGTTCAATTCCTTAGAAATTAATTAACCTGCTTTTTACTTGGTACACTAAAAACTTTAATAGCCACATTAGACAAAATCAAATCGTATGTAATGATTACAATAGACTTTACGCATTTGCGACAGTGTGATACTCATCATTGTTATAGCCCTTGAATCTGATATCCCATTGGTCTTTCTCCGGTGTGACCAAACTGACTGTGGGCAACTATATATTTGGCGACAGTTTTGTATTGTCACAGAGTCGTTTTTAGCTGTTTATTATTAATTATTTTTTGAAAATTTTGTAAGTGAACAGTCATATTACAATTAATTAATTCATAACATCTTATACTAAAAAGATTGCCATATGTCACAGAAGTAATATAAGCAATGTTTGTGCGAAACTAACTATTTTTGCAGGGCATATCAAATAAACTGAACAATGGGATATCGGATTCAGGAGCTTTAAAGAAGTTGATTTTGTGGTATCTTTGTATTATATGTCCAAGTTCTTTTCATAGACAATGTGTGATACATACTTAGACATTCTTTGACCGAGTCATTGCGAAGTGGCTGCCACGGGCTGAGATCACTCCTGTAATGTGTGACATGCACATACACTGGTTGATCACATGGTTGCCATTGACCATAATTAATCCCCTGCAATTTACGTATATAATCTTTGATTGAGCAGCTGACTGAGGTTAATCCCCAAGAGTTTGTGACATACTTATACACTCGCTGTCAGCGCGGCTGCCAGTGGTTGGGGTTGACTTCTCAGAGTCGCAAGCCTTGCATTCTGTTTGCCCCACTTCATCCTGGTACTTGCCGACCGGACACAGAACACACTCGCCACCATCTTGGTAGGACCCATAGGGGCAAGGCACTGAAACACACCCGCAATATCGTAAAGAGCAAATCTTAAAAGTAAACATGTAGAACTGAGATGTCGCGTTTAGCCTCTAGTCCATCTCTGAGGCCGTTATACTAAAGGGACATAGTCTGTTTGTCTACCCGGAATTAGCTGGAGTAGTAATTTCTAACAGGAAGTCTGCTGTGTTGGGAAAGTGAACATCGTTGAACATCAAAGGGTTCAGCAGTTAACTCAGCCCGACTCTGCCGTATTGCCAATAAATTTTGAAACTGGATGTTTTGTTTACTATTTGAACATGCACCCGCAGTCATGCCTTCAAAATGCGACCGTTGTTACGCGCTTACTATTTGGCGGGCAGTATACTTTCAACATAGTATAGTCTTAAGAATAATAATACTTTATTTTGACCCTTGCCCCGTTCACGGGTGTGTACAAGCATATTAAATATTCTAAATAGCTTAAAATTATAATTAGTCCAGGTAGTGATAAAGTAATAATAATAAAAAATAATAATAACATTATGATAATTATGAAAGACCAGGAACAGACTACGTCCTTTTAAAATCAGCACAATACCATTAACCCTGCCCTTGTCCCAGGTAACTTACACAATCATCTCAAAATGTCACATACGTCTATCTACCTTAATCCCCTCAATGTAAACTAGTGCTGCCAGTAAGCATGAAAATTTTATTTGTCCCAACAACAACCCATAAATTATTGACACTTACATGATAATTTATGCAAAAATACAAGATTATACAAATATTGAACGCTGTAAAAACAATTGATAAACAAAAGAGAATTATTTGCTGTTGGTCGGGAACTCCTCTGACAAATGTTGTTGTTCTCCTCGTCGTTACCTGTCTTCAGGGGTGATGCTGGCTGGGATACGTCGACATTTTCTTTCTCTTCCTCCTCATTGCACATTCTCTACCACCCTTCTCCATTCTCCTCGGTCTTTTGCTCTTTTCCTCCATTCCCCTTTCCATCCCTCCAGGTCTCTCTTCACGCAATCCTCCCACCTGAGTCTCGGTTGCCCTCGTCTTCTTTTTCCCTCCACTCTACGGGCATCTGCTTTCTCCACATGCCCTCAGCTCTTCCACTCTTCACTTATCTATTCTCGTTACCCCTGTAATTCTCCTAACCCAGTTGTTTTCGCACAGTTGTACCCTCTCCTGTTGTTTCTCTGTCATTGCTATAGTCTCTAGGCCATACAGGTAGGCTGGTGTCACACATGTGCATAGTACCTTTCACTTGAGTTTTTGCGATATGTGCCTGTCTCCCATCACACCTACTTTCCGCCACGCTTTCGCCCCTGCTTGTATTCTCCTGCGAATTTCTGTCACCGAGGAGCCAATTCCATACATCGCTCGGCCGGGTTTACAAAACTGTCCCTGTTTTAGTTTCTTCCCCTCCAGGTGTATTTCCAGTTCTTTGTTTTGTTACCCAACCCACAGCACCCCTGTCTTCTCCAGATTCACTTTCAGTCCGTGTTTGCTGATGATATCCTTCCACTCTATCACTTGTTCCTGTAAATCCCTTCCCCCATCTGCTACCACCGCTAGATCGTCTGCATACAGTAGTTTCTAGAGAATATCTTTCGTACTGGTCTTTCTTCTTATCAGTTCCATCACTGCGATAAACAGTAGTGGGTTCAGGGCACTCCCCTGTCTCAACCCAACATTCACTTTGAATTCTTCCGAGATTCCAGGTCCACACACCACTCTGCCTTTCGTTTCTTCATATGTTCCTTCCACCATCCTGACCTCTGCCTCAGGGTCCCCCATCCATCTCAGTGTCGCCATTGCCATCTTTCTCGGTACCGTGTCATAAGCTTTCTCCGGGTCTATAAAACCCACAGCCATACTCTCACTCCAACTTATTTTCAATCAGCTGTCTCAGTGCAAACATTCCATCAGCTGTACCTCTTCCTCTTCTGAATCCCTGTTGTTCGTCTCCGATTTGTCCTTCCACTATTGTTCTTATCCTTCCACCCAGGATTCTCTCCAACATCTTCAACATGTGGCTCAGCAACGTGATGTCTCTGTATTTCCCTGAGTCATGCACATCTCCCTTTCTTTTCCATATCGGAACTATTATCCCTGTTCTCCACTCCTCTGGGATCTTTCCCTCTCTCATGCATGTATTCAACAATTTTTTTGTCCACCAGATTCTCACGCATTCGGCCACCACCAGCATTTCCACTCGTACTTCATCCATACCAGTCGTCCGACCTTTCTTCATCTTCTTCATTGTTCTCTCTACCTCTTCATCCACAATCTCCTTCACCTTTACTTCTCCTTCTACTGCACTTGGCAGATCTAGTTCTTTGCTTTCTTGTTGGTACAGCAGAGTCTTGAAATACTCTTCCCAGATCTGTACCACATCTTTCTTGTCCGTAACTAGCTTTCCATTCTTGTCCTTAATCACTGTTCCAGTTTTTACATCTTTGCTATTCTCATCCCTCTCTCGAGCCATCTTCTTTCCACTCTCCTCATCTAGCTTTCTGTATAGTTCCTCTTCCATTTCTCTCTTTGCTTTATCCACAGCTCTCTTAGCTGCCTTCTTTTTCTGTCCAAACAACTGCTGTATGGCAATGCCTGGTTGTCCTCCATTCCCCTCGATCCCTTCTTTCCATACCTCTCTCTTTTCTCCAATTGCTTTCGCTACTTCTTCGCTCCACCATGTTTGATTTTTTCTCTTCGAGGAAGCTCCTCCCTTACCAGATGTTCTGCCACATAGCTCCTCTGCTGATCCAATGAAAACATCCTTAAAGTGCTTCCACTCTTCCTCCACAGTTCCTATTGTTGGCTGCAATTTCTCATACTCTGATGTCACTCTGTCTCTATATGCTCTGGCTGTGTACCCGTGACATTTCCACCACTTAATGGTCTTTTGCCCCACACTTTTAGTCTCCCTCCTCTTCTGCATACGCACAATGAAAACGAGGGGCTTGTGTTGCGTAGTCATGTGTTCACCCGGGATGACCTTACAGTCCTTCACTCACCACCTTTGCTGTTTCCTCACTATCAGCAGGTCCAGCTCTGTCTTATGGTGGCCACTCCTATAGGATACTTTGTGGCTTTCCCTCTTTTGGAAAAATTACCCCGCCACCGCCAGCCCATTTCGCATCACCAACTCTACTATCTCCCGGCCCTCTCGGTTCATTGTGCTCCATCCAAATCCCCCAACTGAATCCTCTTCTCCTGTCTCCGCTGTACCCACGTGTGCATTAAAATCATCAAATGGTGTGACCCAAATTTATAATGGCATTATTCCTTGTGTAGATTTTCCTACATTTTATATAAAACAAAATAATACATACAACTCCACCTAACTGCTTTACAAAGTCTATAACACTTACAACACAAGTTGTTGTCTTTTTGTTCTTTGAGCTTCAGGCCGGGAGGACAGAAGAAACCTTTATATAATGGCTCTTCTTCAATGTCATCCTCGTTTGTACTTAGCTGTGGGCACGACCCCTGTGCAGAGATGTCCACCATGTTTTTGAAGTCAGCTGTCACATATCTTGTCTGATGCTTGATTAAGTCCATGCAAGTTGTGTAACGTGAGTCTTTGAGGTTATCGCTGCCTGAAATCCTCATTGCGAAATTCAGCATCAAGTTTTTCTGAGAATCCATAGAAAACATGTCAGTATATATTGAGTATACTTGCAAAAATGCCCATCCTCTGGATGGCGCTACATACACAGATGCAGAAGACGGTTTCCTAAAGTGTTTAATGATGTTTTCTATGATGTAAATTTGTATAATGTTTAACAAAGCAAGTTATGTTAAATGCTCCCAACTAATGCACAGACTTTGGAATTGCAGAAAACATGCATAACATAAACAATCGTCTGATGTCCGTCTAACCTCAGGTACGAACCTTAAAAATGGTCAAACTACTAGGTCTAGGGAATTTTTAAAAACTAAAAACATAACTTTTCTTCTGAGGGTCGTAGATGAACACTGGAAAGTTTGGTGCCAGAGATGAAAACAGTCTAGGGAAAAATTATTAACATACAAATATACATATCCTAGCTCGATGATAGTTAATTGTAACAAAATTTGGCAACATTCAAAGTGGTCTATATGTGGCTACTGGCTACAATCCTAACTATAAGTGCGCAGTACAAGACCGCTGTGTTGCACACTGTATGTACCTACCCCATCCACTTTTGGTGAGAGATCTTCTACAAGTTCTATGTAGAGATCAGCTTCATCATAGAACTTCTTACAACCGGCTGTCGCGGCTACTGCAGAGTCCTTCAGTTTTGTAACAAACACATTCTTGTAGTAGTTGATACAGTCGTCAGTAGCTGGTATATCGGTGCTGGCTGTATATGTGTACTTGTTGGTCAAGTGGTAGGCTGCCTTCGAATCATGTGCTGAAACATTGACATACCACATACCTACTGCTAGATGCGATTACAAAGAAATGTAATACAATTTTGTTTTGCCTATCCTGTATGGTGGGTCTTAGGGACAGCCAGCCAGCCAGCCAGCCAGCCAGCTAGACAGACAGATTTATTTTGACCATACATACATGTAGAAATGTTCAAACTGAAATAGCCTTAGGGATGGTGTCATGAGTTTGCAAAGTCTAAAAACATTGTGTTTAGCATTGGTCCAACCGTCCTCCCCCACCAGTACGTCGTGCTGGACTTGCGATATCTACAATCCAAAATTACTATCGGTGTTAATTTTCACTAACATGTTTCACTCACTAATAATAATCGTAATGTTTAATGTATGTTGAACCTTGCAAACTTATGCGATAACCCTTTACTGAGAGTAAAACATGATATTTAACCCTTTTCTGTAAAACTCCCCGTTCCCAAAATAATCAAAATCAGAAAACACTATTGATCGATTGAACATAAATACCATAGAAATACACGATACAAGAGTACTATCCAAGATTAACATAATAGTACATTCCAGAAACGACATTGGGTTTTGTATGTTCAATGTTAAATCATCATAAGAGTAAGGTATAAGAAATATTAATGTAAGATCTTCTACAATGTCCAGTCTTATACGTTTAATGCATGTCTGTGCATTTTAATCCATGACATGTATATCTGAATTTGTTACCCGTATTTTGTGTATGTACACCTGTATATGGAATTTGTCTGAATTAGCATTATTGTATTATGTTATTATTATATAATAATTATTAATGTATGTATTCCCTCACCTATGCAGTCAGGAACAGGAGTTTTTGGACTCCAGTCGCCTTTGTCAGTACAACTGAATGTCTTCTCTGCCTTTAGATCATCGTGGAAGAACTTGTTTGAGTTGCACGTCAGCGTGCAGTCCCAGCCATTATTGCCAGCATTATGTTTACATTCTTTCTTGCCATTCCTCGGGGTGGCCAAAGCCCAGCCCTGGCATTGTTCAGCTGAAGACAAACCACGTGAATAGAACAGTAAATATCATGTAAATATCTACTGTGAAATTAAGATTTATCAAGATTGCCACCAAGAGAATTAACTCTAGGTGGCAGGTGGACAAGGAAGCCCTTTGGCTTATCGAGAGTCCGACCCTTTTAACTATGTGTATCCCACCCTTCTGAGGTATGTGTCGATTTTATTTTTAAACATATTCACGCTACTAGCACCCACACAATCAGCAGATAATCTGTTCCATTCATTTACAGTCCTTTGTGAAAATGAGAACTTTCTTATATCTAATCTACACTGCTCCTTTACTAATGTAACTTCATGTCCTATAGTCCTTCTATCTTTCTTAACTGAGAAAACAATATTTCTATCAATATTTTTATAAACATTCATTATTTTAAACACTTCTATCTGATCTCCTCTCAATCTCCTAGTCTCTAGTGTTGTTAAGCCGGCATTTTTTTAGGCATATTTCATAACTAAGATCCCTCAGTTTTGGTATCATTTTAGTTGCTCTCCTCTGTACTCTTTCTAGCATATCTATGTCCTTCTTATGATATGGCCTCCACGCTTGAATACAATATTCTAAATGAGGCCTAACTATTGTTTTGTACAGCGGTCTTATTAGCTCTTTTTCCTTATACGTTATGTTTTGCCTAATTAATCCAAGGATTTGATTTCCCTTTGAAGCTGCAATTCCGCACTGCTCTGAAACCTTCATATCAGCACTAATGGTTAAACCTAAGTCCTTTTCTTTTACAGTAGTACTTAGTACAGTATCCCCCATTGTATATTCTACCTCTTCGTTCCCATGTCCTGCGTGGGGGCATTTACATTTCCCAAAATTGAACAGCATTTGTCACTTTTCAGACCATTTGATCAACTTGTCAAGATCATCTTGTAAATGTTGTCTATCTCCATCACTTTTAATCCTTCTAAACACTTTTGTATCATCTGCAAATTTCAACACCTTGCTTGTTATTTCATCATCCAAATCGTTTATATATATTAAGAATAATATAGGTCCTAGTACTGATCCCTGTGATACCTCACTCAATACCGATTTCCAGTTTGAAGCCTCCCCATCAACTACTACACGTTGTCTTCTGTCAATTAGCCATTTACCGATCCAGTTTATTATACCATCTTCTATGCCATGGGCCTTTAGTTTAAGAAGTAATCTTTGATGTGGTACTTTGTCGAAAGCTTTTTGAAAATCTAAGTAGACGATATCTACTGGTGATCCCTCATCTACCCACTTAGTGATGTCTTCCAAAAAACATAACATATTTGTTAAGCATGACCTCGCTTTAAAAAACCTATGTTGAGATGGGTTTTTCAAGTTATATTTAATATATCTTTAATTAGTCTTTCTAATAATTTGCAAATCACTGATATTAAACTCACTGGTTCTCTGACTTGTTTCTCGAACCTTTTTTAAATAATGGTATAATGTTTGCCTCTTTCCATTCTAAAAGAACCACTTCCTCTTCTAATGACAAATTAAAAACTGTTGCAAGTGGTAGGCTAATTTGTTCTGCAATTTCCAATAGTAGTTTGAGCGGAATCCCATCCACTCCAGGTGATTTATTATCCTTCATAGCCCTTATTTTCTTAGCTACCATTTCCGGGGTTACAATTAATTGTCCTAAATAGTCTGAATCTGCCCCCTTGAACATAGCCTCTGGTACTGGCAGTGAACTAATATCTTCCCTGGTAAACACTGACCTAAAGTACTCATTCAGGTCTTCTGCCATTAAGAATCCCTCTGATATTATATTTCCAGCACTATCTTCTAGAGGACCGACCTTATCTTGAACTTTCTGTTTGCTTCGAACATACGCATAAAAACTCTTGCTGTCATGTTTTATATTACTAGCTAATTGTTGTTCATAGCTTCTCTTTGAATTTCTAATTTCAGCTGTAGCTTGGTTAAGTGCTTCTTTATAACTGTTGTAGTCTTCATCATTTCCAGTACATCTATATGACTTCCACATCATTTGTTTATACTTAATTTTTCTATTGGCTTATTTCGATAAGTGTTTCTTTTTGGACTGTTTCCCTTGTTTTTTGAAGGGTACAAATTTATCAACTATGCACTTAATTTCACTCTTTAATACATTCCAGCATTCTGTTGCTGTCTTATTTTTCAGTGTGTTATTCCAGTCTATATTTGCTAAATAGTTCCTCATGTCCTTATACCTTCCTTTGTGGAAATTTCTCCTATACTGCTTTTTACTATTCCTTTCTGATTTTACTTCGATGGTAAAATGTATCTGGTTGTGATCACTACTCCCCAGTGGCTCACATATTTTGACATTGTCAACTAATTCATTCTGTGAGGACAAAACTATGCCTAACACATTCTCACCCTTGGTTGGTTCTAGCACATGTTGAGAAAGGAAAGTATCTTGAACTAAAATTAAAAACTTGTGGTCCTTACTCCCCATACTCTGTAGATTTCCATTGTATATGCCCATGGTTAAAATCCCCCATAATAATACAGTCCCATTTGCTTACTTCCCTTATAGCGTTTTGTATTTTTTCATTCTCTTCTATGCTTATGTTTGGACTTCGATAAACTAACCCAACTGTTAACGTTGAGTTTCCTGTAACTATGTTACACCAAACAGCTTCTTCGCAATCTGCTTCTCTTTTTAATTTTATTTCATCAGCCTGGATAGATTCTTTAATATATAAAATAACTCCACCTCCCTTTCTTCCTATTCTATCTTTCCTAAACATTACATATCCTGTCAGCCCCAATTCAGCATCTGATATATCGGTGGTGGTCCAGGATTCGGTTATACCTATTATGTGAGGGTCAATATCTTCTACCATAATGTTTAGTTCATTTCTTTTGTTTACTATACTCCTTGCGTTTAAACAAACACATTTATATCCATCTTCAGAAGAGTTTTCTAGACTGTTCTTTGCTGATTTATTTGTGCTGTCTTTATCTATGCCTCCAGTTTCAGGCTTTTCTGTGAGTCCCCCCTGCAAATCTAGTTTAAATAGATGCAACCTGTCTCACTGTCAACAGATCACAGCAGGTTCTCTGAGAAAACTGCTTCCCCCTTTCCACCAAGATGGAGGCCATCTCTCATGTACATATCTTCTCTCCCAACAAAGTATCCCCATAAATCTGTGAATCCCACCCCCTCTTCTTCACACATCTGCTCAACTAGTGCATTGATTGCCATCCTCTTGCATTTTCTATACGTTGCCCCCCTTCCTCCCATTACTGGCAAAATTCCCGACAGAATTATCTGTTCAACTCTTGTCTTCTTTAGCTTCCTCACTAACTGTCTATACTTCTGGACTATCCCAGTTGTTCCCTCCCTTCCCTGTCTGCATTATTTGTTCTTACATGTACCAGTATAGACCCTCCCTTGCCATGTCCCAATACCTTCTCTACCCTGTCAGTCACATGTTCAACTAACTACTTTAACTAACTAACTTTAAGCACAACTGCTACTCAATATATGTTTACTGCAACTTTATGAATGATATTAAGGCAAGAGTAATACTTATCAATCAGTAATTCCACTTGTTTATCAACTTTTCTGCACCACCAATTTCTACGATCTATCTCCGCCAAATATAGCCTCGAATTAAGCGTTTCAAGAAGAACAATGTCTACAGAAACGCTTTACAGGACTGCTTCACTTGCTCAATTAAATTAAACTGGCTGGTTTGATCCCTGCCCCAATCTGTAAAACAAATTCCTCTGACGTATATTCAAGCAGTGTTGGAAGTCAACAAAATACAAGAATTATTTATTTTGCTACTAACTGTGAAGATTCTTCAACTTTTTACATAAAACAAACTGATCTGATTAAAATTAAAATTCTTATTCTATAAATGCTTGCCAAAATATATGTGTTGAAAAATGTGTTATCTTACAAATAAGACTTCTTTAATGAGGATGTCTTTTTAATTAGTGGAACCAGACATAACATATTAATGTGACTCAACTGGATAAGCACAGTGTAATGTCTACCACCACACCTACCCTCAATGACAACCATGAACTGGCATGAAGCATTGTTGTCGTCTTTGTAGGTTGCTGTGGCCGTAACAACACGGTGACTACCCACGTCACTGCCAGTGACGTCCCATGTAACGGGTTCATATGTCACCTTGCCACCAGAGGTAGCTGTTGCTTCGTGATCCTTGTACGTAATAGAAGTTTCATTTGAGTTGAGTTTGTGGATGTATGAGTCTGGGCACTTAATAGTTGGTACTGTATCATCTGTAAGACAATAGCAACAGAACATGTTTAAACCACAATGACAATTCCAAATGTGAAACAGCAATTTCAATTTGATGCCGCAGTAAACTATTTACACCGTGCACTTCCACAGCTATCAATCCAATTGCATTTATATCCCATCTAACTGTATTTGTATGTAACTCACTGCAACAGTGTTGACTAGCAAACTTTCATATTTTAATTACTTTTGTATATATTCTTGTTACCACCCCACAATGCATAAGCATTGAAAAACCATACTCTCTATAGATTTTAAACCCTTACTTATCACATATTTTGTGGTTTAAAATTCTGCAGATCATCAAATGGGAAATTTATAACATCATTTATATAGTGATAAAATACTGAGAACTAACATAAACACCACTAGAGTTAGATGATGTTACAAACAATTAGTTCACAGTGTCTGTGATACTGGGACTGAAATCTAACTACTCTGTACTATAGCTTGAGTAATATACCCAATATATTATGAAGGTTTATTTGACTAACAAAGCTCTACATTACAAAAGTGAATGACCAGAGATATGGTGAGGCAAACTGTGTGCGCCAGATTCCCTGTATCACACTTCCTGCACCAGACTTCCTGCACCATCACTGTCTTTGCTGCAGTTACTGCTTTGATGTTTTCTGCCTTCAAGGCCACACACGCATGCATGTTCATCGGTTACATTACCAAGCATGTGCTAATTTACACATGCACAAAATTTCTGTACAAAATAAATAAATAAACCGCTTAGAAATAAAGGATCAGTTGGTTATCCTGTTACGTCAGCATCCTTTTCTAAATGGACATATCTGCAATCACATTGTGTTTTTACTAACATGTAACATGGCATGAACAACTGACCTTTAATCCTGATATTGACTACGCAATCATCAGCTTTGTTACCACTGAAGTCCTCAGCCCAATAAGTGACAGTCTTGTCTGCAATCAGCACAACTGACGAGTCAAAGTTGGCTGAGGAGACACTGAATGTTTTGATGCCATTGGAGTTGTCTTCTGGTGTTGGTGGTGTGAACCCAGCTGCAGTGAGTTTGGGAATCACAACCTCCTCTTTAGGGCAACCCTCAAGAACTGGCCTTTCCTTATCTGAAACAAATATTCCACATGTAATAAACAATTCCAAGTAAACATGTTCACTGAAGTGTCATATGACACATGCATAACATCTGCCAGATCATTCTTTCCGGCATATAGTTTTTGCCTAAACAACTGAATCCTATGTTTATGTGGCAAAGAAAAACATTTGGGGCCAGATTTTCAATAAAACATGATAGAATGTCCTAACAGTTTCACATGTATCGCAGCCATTTTGTAGGTCTGATTGACCTTGTTGCTGTGCAATTAGTCATGTGACGGATACATAAATTCATGCCCAACTGGAAATAATGATACCACCATATTCTTTTGTATGTCAACGACTGAAATTAATATACACCTGCTGAGACATTGAGGTACTTAATTAATGATTAATTTGACAAACATGTAGAATCAAGTCAGTTTTTACATTTTAGTTTTTACCGTGTGCATTCTAGATAATACTTTTCCTACTAAAAGTATTTCTACACATTATCCATTCCTCAGCAGTACGGGATCCATACTGTAAATGTAAAATAAATCAAATGGAAAAAATCCAGTGCAGAACTGCCCATGCTCTACTGCTACAGTACGATTACTGCAGGGAATCAAGTGTGTTAACTACACTGCCTGACACTCCGAAACAGAAGGAAAAGTTCTAGATTCTCAACCTCCACTGGTGGCCGAACCAAATTCATATTGGGTGGTTTGAGCCAGAATTTGAGGACAACTCAGCTATCACGCTGTCGGATCATGATATTGGAAGATGAAGGGTGCTGTTGAAAAGTTTTTGCCACTGTGCCACCATAACTTCAATAAAGGGAACACCTTCAAAAAGTCTAGAAGTAAACAGGGAGCATGCCACTCAACTTCAGGCATAGCATGGCCAAGTTCCAAAGGTTTAGGGGTATAGGGGGAGCATGCCACTCAACCTCAGGCATAGCATGACCAAGTTCCAAAGGTTTAGGGGTATAGGGGGAGCATGCCACTCAACCTCAGGCATAGCATGACCAAGTTCCAAAGGTTTAGGGGTATAAGGGGAGCATGCCACTCAACCTCAGGCTTAACATGGCCAAGTTTCAAAGGTTTAGGGGTATAGGGGGAGCATGCCACTAAACCTCAGGCATAGCATGGCCAAGTTCCAAAGGTTTAGGGGTATAGGGGGAGCATGCCACTCAACCTCAGGCATAGCATGGCCAAATTCCAAGGGTCTAGGGGGGACATGCCTATGACACTCAGTCTTCAACAAAGCTTAATTCACAGCACATAATCACCATCAGTCTGCTGAACAATCTTAAAACGTGTACTTGTCAGTGTCACATTGGATCAAGTCCACGGTTTGAATTTTGTGGGGACACGGGGGCCCACAGGCCGATAGATTCACTTTCAGGCCCCTAATAGTTTTAGTATAGGGGCACAACCTTGATTTAGGTGTTTTTTAATTACCATTCATGCCATCATTTATTTGACCAAGATCATGACGTGTAGCGTAATGTTGTACACAATCTATGACATGTACAAACCAGAGCCTCCATACAAACCATCAAGCATGACGGGAAGGTATCAATCATATGATTGGACCATTCTGCTATTTATTGGCCAATGAAAACATTCACATTAATCTTATGATTGCGCGCTTATCAAAACATCCCATTAATAGTGGAATATTGTGGTCGGGGAAGAACAAACTGCTTAATTATCTCTGGCATAAATGCAGATCGAAAGTACGGATCCATTTTAGATTTAGAAACCTCTAGAACAGTGCAGTGCTCCATCGAATGTTAACATTGACATGTTGAAAGCAGTGTATAAGCTGTGTCTGTGAGAATAATAGATCAATGGATAGTGAGTCAGACAAGCTAACGTCGATAACACGCGCACATTTTTCAGGCCGAATCAAACTTTTTATTTGTCTCTACCATTTTAACAACACATATATATCTGTGTCATTGAAACAATATCCAGCTTGTAAACTGATGTCAGTTATTGTCGATCAGTTGCAAATTGCATACATTCACTTCGAGTCCGGCACTGACCATGCTGCATTTGTGTTGACAATGTTTTCATACCAGGAATCATGGACATGGTACTGTGATAAGGCCCCTAGATTTTGTAAAGTATCTAGGGGCTTTTAATGGTGAATTAATGGTGCTGCCTGCTGGCAGCACCATTAATTTTAGGCTAAATTCTAACCTTGAAGTAAGTGTCATCACTTCTCCCATCAAACAGACCTGTTCCAGTATAGCAGTAGTAGACGGTTTATTGCCAAATAGCATATTTAAAATGTACAAGGAATAGTTCCTTTCTGTACACTTTTGCTGACTAAAATTCCCTTAGCCCCAAAATGTCCAACCGTGATCAAACTTCTACCTTTAAATGCAGAGTAGTGAATGTAATGGAAACCCTTTGGACAGCATCCATAGGCATAATTTTAACAATCACTGTCTTTTTCCTTTCTAAGAAAAATTTCTTCCCAAATCGACTTACGTCCAGACTCCAGAGGGTGACTACGGGATTATATACCGAATGATTATTCCCATTAATAATGTAAATGTGAACACAGAGAGAACTCACCAACACATGAAGGCAGAGATCCCGTTTGACTCCACATGACAGCACTGGTTGAGGCAGTACACTTCCACAACGACTCGTCTGATAGCTTAAAGCCAGGTTGTGTGCAGTTGAACTTGACTACTGCTCCCTCCTTGTACGATGTCGCTAGCTGCTCAGCACCTGCCGGTGTTCCAGGGTCGGTACAACTCACTCCTAAAACGACACAATGTCATTTGTGTATAACATTTCTTCGTATCATTATTTTATTGTTGCTGTCTTTGGACAATTTTTATAAACACCTTCCCGGGTTTGGCCACGTTGGGGGATGGAAAGGCTATCTGGGAATTTGTCACTGTCATCGTCATAGTAGCGAAACCACACATTTGAAACAACCTAACATTTCTGTAAATAAAACAGCAGCAAACATGTTTTTCATAACAAGTACAGTAGTCCCTCTCTTCAGCGGACACACCTGTATCCTAGCATAAGTATCCTGACATGGCAGGTGTCTACTCATCGGAGGGACAGGCATCTTAGTGGCGGAGTTCAGACCAGTACAACCAACACATGGTAAAGATGTGGCAATATGTCAATGCATTAACTGATAGGAATTAAGCCCTATGTATATATATATATATATGTGTGTGTTTTATTATCACTGTGATGCATTAAAAACTAAACAGTTGGTCATGAAGTCATATCATCTGCACGGCACAGTCCGCCCGACTCCCTCTGTCGACCTGAGATTTTCATCAATCGGGCACTGGTCACTCACTCACTGCCACTAGCTTATGCAACGGTATCGGCCTGGTGTTGCAGTAGAAATTGCTACGCATATGGCAGCATTTAACCCAAAAACGTCAAACAAAACATCTCTGTTACAACATTTTATAAATTGGTATTCTTGAACGATTTAGATATTCTTTAGCTAAAATATTTTGTAAGTAATTCGCAAGTTGATGATTTTGGCCGCCCCTACCAGCTAAAATGATAACCTGGAAATTATCAATTGAATATTTAAATCAGTTGCTACATGCAGCGTGAACGTTAATTAAATATTCAAAACAGTAACACGGGTACAGTCGTTAATTGTCTCACTTCATTTTTCATCCAATTTTGAAAGATTCATTAATGCACAAATTGGGTGTCACATGATAATGCGTTCCACCATTTCATACGCTGGTGACCAATCCATCTTTTCCAGGCACTGGTAATATTTGCCGTTTGGCGTAGCACAGCATAATTTGATGATGCTTGTTTATTATTTCACCTCAGTTTATGCTTAATGTTGCGCTACATTGAAAACAATTGAGATGAACCTTTTATACATCATATTTGTGAATCTTAATTGCAATTTACAATATGAAAAGGCAACACCAAGCCGAAGCCCTGAGTGGGGCTGGAGGCGCGAACGGGGAAGCCATCATGGCATCGCCAGCGGCAAACGTGATTGATAACAGCACAAAATTAACAATACCTTCCTCCACATTCACTCTGCCTAAAGTTTATAGACCATAATCAAAGGAACTCTAAGTAGTTTGGACAAACAACGATTACAGCAAGGAAGACAAGCTTGTTGTTACGGGTACACGTGTACTTGGTGTTACCATTGACACACACCGAGCTGTGTCCGCCATTTTCTAAACAAATTCAGCAAAAAATCTTTGAATTAATGACTACTGTCCATCTTAGGAGGGACATATAACCAAAATATCCTGTCCGCTGTCCGCGAGGTGTCCCTTCATCAGAGGGACATTAACATGGCAAAACGGTCCATACATTGACAAACTGTCCCAACATAGTGGGTGTCCCCTCGTCAGGGGGTCCGCTGAGGAGAGGGACTACTGTAAAGTTGATTCGCAGCCATGTTTCACCAGCAGAATTAATAATAATAATGACAAACTTCTATAGTGCCTAAATCCCCAAGAATCTGAGCTCAGAGGCGCAACATACAAAAATCATTGGGCAAAATCGTTAACAAGGACAAGCAAGAGTCGTCATTAGAGCAAAGGACCGCTGAAGGTTAGGATGGGAATGCAATTTTAAATAAATACGTCTAGTTTTTTACGGAAGGTATTTATAGTCTCAGATGATTTTAAAGCGATAGGGAGTTGATTGCAGATTTTGGGTGCAGCTACAGAAAAAGCACATTTGCTGATATTAAGCTTGGTTTTCGGAACAAAAAGTCGTTGTGAAACAAATGATCTGAGATTCCTGGGGATATCGGAAAAACGAAGGAAACTAAACAAATAGGATCGGTGTTGCATAGAAAGGGTACGATATGTGATAGTGGCTAATTTCAATTGTATTCAATATGTAACTGGAAGCCAATGCAACTGTCTAAGTAGGGGCAGAGATGGTGAGAAACGAGGTGCTTTTAGTACTACACGTGTTAAACAATTCTGTACACGTTGGAGTTTAGCTAAGTCCTTTTTAGCAATATCGTTTAGGAGTGAGTTGCAGTAGTCAAGGCGACTGCTAATTAGAGATACTGATATTGTTTTAGTAGTAGATAAAGACAAATGACGCCGAATTCTGTGGAAATCACGTATATGGTAGAAACAGGATTTACATACTTGAGAAATGTTCTGCTTAAAACTGAAATCACTGTCAAAGATAACACCTAGATTACGAACAGTATCAGATGGTGATGTATCATTACTAAGTAATTTAATTGGAAAGTAGTTAACAACCTCGTTTCGTTGTTGTTTTGTGCCAATAATAATTAGATCAGTTTTATCTGGATTTAGTTTCAATTTACTTGCTTCCATCCACAGCAAGATGTCGGTGAGACAGTTATTTAAAGTTGATAGAGATGTCTGTGTGTCAGTTGGTGAAAGTGATATATACACCTGTGTGTTGTCAGCATACATAATTAAGTACATCCCTGACAAATGTCATGAGCGTACCTTCACAGAGAACAGTTCCAAACATCCAACGCCCGTCGCTGCCACATTCTACTACATTGGTGCCTTTAGTATGATTTGTGCTGCCTTTCTGTGCGTAAAGTGGTTTGCAGGTGACAGTAAATGTGCTCTGGTACAGGGTGTCGGGAGTTGCTGGGTCGAAGGTTGCACCTGATATTGCTGCTGGCTTTCCACAGTTAACAACTGTAGAGTAACAGAAACAACTTGTGGTAGACATACAAAGAAAACCAGTAAAGCGACGCAACAAAATAGCTTTACTTGTCCACTGGGTCGTAGTATATAATCATGCAAATAGCAAATCACATTGTGAAAATATATTACATACTAGCTGAGTTACCCGGCGTTGCCTGGGGGAAAACGGCAGTCATATACATCCTCAAATCATTTTGCAATGAAATCTAAAAAAGTACTGTTGACATAATTATGAACACTCAAATTAGACCAAACCACAAATGCCCAAAATTTGAGTTCCAGACAACCCAAACCCATCCCAACTGTTTCCAGCCTACCCGCATTAATAAATTGTAACTGGTCACTGGCTTAGTTGTTAGGACAACCTTTTGCCAGAAATCGCACACACTCACCCATGTAACTGACGTAACAAGCAACAGGCAGCTGGGTAATGTGTCCGAGATTTTGTAACGTTGATAACATAAAAACTAATACATTTATCTGCATATACCCAGTGACACATTTTCAAACGTTAAAAACTTAAAAACTATTCAATATTTCTGGATATATCCAGCGACATATTTGTAGACGGTATAATTATCTTTAAGATGATATAGAAAAACATTAAATTCCACGACTGGAACTCCACGTACATCCTTTTGAAATATTGACCCCCAAAATGTCTACCTCAATGGGCCCAGTAGATCAAATAAAAAATGTCAGCCCGATACATGCAAAACTGATTGAGATGTGGGTGCACAAACAAACAGAGAACGAATTGTTTTATAATATAGAAGGCACCGATTTAAAACTATTAGTATTATTACCATAAGGATTAAAGCATTAATGGTTGTAACTGTCCAAGAAATTATGCATCTTTCTGTATCTGTATTTCGACTGGCAAAATGTCCTATGGACACATCACGCCAGTGCGCATGGTGGCTCTTATGGATTAATTTTTTACATGTTGGGCTAGACTAATCTGGAATGAATTCAGTGATGTACTTGATACAATGCTTGGAGGTAGAGAATTCCACTCTTTTATTGTGACTGGGAAAAAGCTGTTTCCAAATATGTTTGTCGAGTGCCTGATTTGTACTAACTGTTTATTATGTTTACGTGAGCATCTGGTGTTGCGTTTGATGTATTGATCTAGATGGATATCTAGGAGGTTATGTTCCATTTTATATAATATGCTAAGTCTTTGGGTTTTTCTTCTTGATTGGAGGGTGTCCCACTGGAGAACTTTAAGGAGTTGTGTTACTGTTCCTGGCTCTCTGAACAGTGTTCGCCAATCGTATGTTATCCATCACATTGTAATACCTGGACACATACCTGGACATTCCAAACTGTCGCCAAAGATAAACTTGTACGAATCCGATTCCTTTTCATACACACAAGTGTGTTGTGTGACAACAGGGGCTGGCAGGTGATCTGAGCAGGTCGCATTGATTGTGTCACCATAATTGATAGGGCCTGTTGATGGTGCAAACACTGGTTTGTATGTCAATGATGACACGTCTGGGATGACACACGTTGCAACTGAATAACAAAGAGAAACAGCAGATCAAGGTGAGTTCTTATATAGCGCAGTATCCAGTCCTCACAACTGCTCAAAGCACTTTACACTTTACTGGATCTTGCGCATGCGTCAGGTGTAGTCGAATCCGTTTTATCACTCCGAAATTTACCAATATTATTTACGATTTCCAAACATTTCTTTCGTTCATAAATGAATGAGGCACTCGTATAACTACATCGGAATACAATCCCACTGTTGTAGTTGCAATCTGACATACCTAAACCAAGTTTTTGACAAATTAGCTTCCCTAACAACCAGCCTAAAACCTACAAAACAAGATGGCGAACTAGTAAACAACGGGTATAAAGCGCGCGAAACCCAAACCACCCCCAAATCAACTCATAAATCGGTGCATTCTCCCAGTGACAAAGTAAAACCTATGTTATTATCATTACTAGTTCTGTTTATATACTATCAGAAATCAAGCTGAAATAAACAGTAAACACAATAAACTGTATACCAATAAGTGAGTGCATAGACCAGTCCATAGTCAGACTGCACACAGGGAAGTGTCGTGTTAGTTGGGTTTTCAGTTTGATTCATGAACCAGTGTGAGCTGGTTCAACATACACACATGTAAATATATACTTTCACATAAAGCTTATGTATCATACTATTACAAATCCGGATTGTAGGCTGTAGAAAAACAGCAACAACAACAATTAGTCACTAAACCTTTTATACAGACAGATATTTTATAATTATTTATCTTTTATTTTTTAATATCCCAGTATACGTTTTATGTGTGGGTGTATTTAGGTGTGGGTGTGTTTCTTAATAACTACTTGACCGTTTTATCAATTCTTAACCACTACCACTCGAGTTGGTGATATGGCAGGCTCCATACGACATACCCATATAAGATGCACTTTTAGATGTACCCTGTTCATGATTTTATGTCTGCAGATCACTTTTAGGTTTTTAAATGATCCCAATTTCAAAAAGTTTGAGAGTTTCCAGAGCAACACAAACGAGACCTATGTCAACGCCAAAGCTAGACAAGACATCCATTCTGTCACGTCCTACTACATTTACAGTCCCATATGGAAAACCATAGCCCAATTGAAATGTCTCAAATCCAGCACCTCCACTCGATTACTGATCACTCCTCTACCATACAAACCCAGGACAACAACAAAATTCTCCATATTTCTATGCATCATGCTATCAGGAGATGTTCAACTAAATCCAGGCCCCTCTAAATGTCACTCATGTAAGAAATCACTAAAGTCTAATGCACTCATCCTAACTTGTAACGATTGTAATAAATCAACACACATCAAATGGGCCAGGATATCCAGACAAGAATTTAACAACACTTACAGAAACCTAAATGTACCATGGCACTGTTCAAATTGCTCAGCATCCTGTGGCATTTGCCATGGGGATGTCCTAAATGACCATAAAGGAATTCAGTGCGACCACTGCCTAAATTGGATCCACACACAATGCTGTGCAATAGATGACAATGAATACAAATTATTTATAAATTCCTCATGTTCGTGGGCCTGCCCCGAATGCAACAACTTCAACTTCACAAATTCTTTCTTCAGAGATACAGATATCCCAACGGCAAATCCCTTTTATCCTCTGGACAATAACAGTCATAACCTAAAAGAAACCATCAACAACAATACAACTAATAGCAAGAAAGCATATATACCGAAAAAGAGACCAAACTTCAGATGCATCCTCATAAACTGCCAAAGCGTTAAAAAGAAAGCCTCAGACATCGAAGCACTAAACAATTTACACAACCCAGACATCATCTGTGTAACTGTTAGATCCCTCAATAAAAAATGGATAAATGTTCCCAAGCAACTTTAACGTCTTTAGAAAGGACAGAGAAACAGACACTACTGGAGGGGGGATATTTTAAATATCAAAAGATGACCTCATCACAAGCCACCTACCAGACTTAGACACTAACAGTGAGAGCATTTGGACTGAAACCCAGATAACAGGAATGAAACCAATAATCATGTGTACCCTCTATCATGCCCCAAATGACTCTCATGGAACTCAAATCGAAGAACTAGACCTAGCCCTTTCTAAATTAGGTAACAAGATCAACACACATAATGTCATCATTACTGGCGATTTCAACCTCCCTAACATCAATTGGGAAATTCACCAAGTCACACCTAACAATGGATACAGTACAACTGCTGCCAATAAATTACTCTCTCTTACAGAGGAACATGGACTGATCCAACATGTCAAGGAACCCACGCACAGACAGGGAAATGCCAACAATATTTTAGATCTTGTCTTCACCAATAGACCTGGGTTAATAAAGAAGATAAATGTAGTAGACGGAATAGCAGACCATAGCACAGTCATCATTGATGTAAACATCTCGCCCAAATGCAAACATCGTCCGAAACGTAAAGTCTTCATTAGAAATAAAGCCGACAACATTAACATCCAGAAATCTCTTGAAAACTTTACACATGAATACTTCTCTCAAAACCAAAACATGACAGTCAATGACAAGTGGAATCTTTTTTCCACGAAAATCATCAACATTATGAACCAATATGTACCACACCGTCTTACTACTTCAATAAAGATTTAAAGAAAATGTGCAAAAGCAAAAAACAGCTATATAACAAAGCAAAAAGAACTAGAAATCCAGAAGACTGGAAAGAATTCTGTGACATCAGGAGAAACATACATAAACACCTTCGTTCTGCTAGACTATCCTACATAAGTCAATTCCTGACAACAACAATAACAGAGAAACCTAAATCATTTTGGAGCTTCATTTCTAAACTTAGACAGGATAACCAGAGTATTGGGGACCTTAACATTGTGGGTAACATCATTAGCGACGACAAACATAAAGCAGAAGCCTTAAACAATCAGTTCCAAAGTGTCTTTACACACGAAGGAAATTCCACCCTACCAGATATGGCCAGAAGTCCACATGGAGAAATCCCCAAACTAACAATTTCACTTAAAGGAGTACTTGATCAACTTTCCAAAATTAACATTTCTAAATCGCAAGGACCAGATGGCATTCCACCATGGTTCTTAAACAGATATGCCTCTCACCTAGAACCAGTAATACATAACATTTTCCAATCATCTGTTGACTCTGGACAAGTCCCCAATACTTGGAAAGAAGCCAATGTAACAGCAATTTTTAAGAAAGGAAGTTGAGCAGAAACATCTAACTACAGACCAATATCCTTAACACCTGTGGTTTCTAAACTTCTTGAACACATCATACATAGTCACATTATGAAACACCTTGAACAGCACCACATTCTAACTGACCACCAACATGGCTTCCGTGCCAAAAGATCAACTGAAACACAATTAATTCAAACAATCCATGACATAAGCAAATCACTTGATGAGAAGAAATCTGTAGACATGGCCATCCTTGACTTCACCAAAGCATTCGACAAAGTTCCACATAAAAGACTAATCCACAAACTCAAACACTATGGCATCACAGGCCCAATATCATCATGGATAAATAGCTTCCTTACAGGAAGAACTCAACAGGTTGTTATAAATGGATCCAAGTCAACATCAACTCAAGTCATTTCTGGGGTACCACAGGGCACAGTACTGGGGCCCCTACTTTTCCTACTTTACATAAATGACCTGCCAGACAATCTTTCCTCAACTGTTCGCCTTTTTGCAGACGACTGCCTGTTATATTCACTGATTAAAACTGACCAAGACACATCTGTCCTCCAAAACGATCTGCTCAAACTTGAGAAATGGCAACACACGTGGCTTATGAAATTCAACCCCACTAAATGTTATACAATGACAATAGCCTCAAGAAAACCAATACCAAATCTCTACACCTTCTGCGGACAACAACTTAAATCTGTTGAATCACACTGTTATCTTGGCATACATATATCAAATACATTAAATTGGACAATACAAAGCAACTCAGTCACAAAAAAGCACAACAGACATTGGGAATTATTAGAAGACATTTAAATAAATGCCCAACTCATTCATACAGCTGAGTGAACTGGAGCATTGCAGAGTGAATGAACTTGCCCAAGGTTCAACATGGCAGCACAGGATTCGAACCCGGGTTCTCTTCGTCGAGAGTCCGAAGCTCTAGACACTGCCCCACTGTGCTCCATATTATTCATTATTTTCAACCCACCTGCAGCCGGAAAGTAAACAACTAAACAACAAATACTTATATCTGACAATTGGCAGGGTAATAAGACTAAGAGTGCAATGATTTCGTTTAGTATTATTACCCCTAGTTAATACACTGCAACAATGCTTGCTGCTATCTCTTCTGACCTATATAAATCTTAAATGCAGCCTTCCAGGGGTTTTTGTAAACTAGATATAGTAATTATCACAAGTTTACCTTTGCATGTTGGGCCATTGTCGGACCAACTACCACTTGATGTACATGTGATTTCATTCTCGCCTGTCATCACATAGCCTATGTCACACACGAAACTTGCCACATCCTCAAAGCGAAATGGATTCATTGATGTCAGCAGTTGTCCGTTTGTAGGAGCGACGGTTTCAGCACAAATCTTTCCTAAAAGAAACCACATGACACATTTATACAAACTTCTAGCTACATTACCACATAACTTATTAATTAAAGTGTATATGTGTCTATGCAGTGTGTACGTTTGTGTGCATGCGCATGTATGTTTATGTGTATTTACCAAAATGAGCCTATTTCGTATTGAGTAATTAAACTACTCAACTTAAATTGGCATTTTCTTTTACATAAATTACAATTTTCATAAATATTAATATTTCAGCCTGCAAAATGTGGTAACATGTTGACATAAGTAATGCATGCATCTGACGGAAATCAAACATATTTTTTATGAAAATGTACATGGGGAAACAAAAATATGTTTGTGGACTGAATATCAAAACTACACCTGCATCATATAGTTGATTGCAATGGCTAGATATCAAGTATGAGATATGTAGATGAGTTTGTTAGTTTTGGGGTGTTTGAAATATTAGACAATCAAGACCTTAACAAATATGACTGGATTCAGGACTAGTTTATACCACAGAATAAGCAGAATTCACTATCCAGGATCATGTTACTGTTGATCTAATTATTGTTTTTAAAAGTCCATTGAAATACTGTCATGTTTTTATTGTAATGTACACATCAATAAGATTAGGAATGTTAATAGGTAAATTAGATTTAAGAGCAAATAATATACTAAATAAACTACTATTTTGATTGTTTTATCCAATGTAGAAACAAACAAACCAAACAAATATACAATCTTATATATTTTAATACTTTAAATCATATTTCAGCCACTGTGTAATATTTGTTCTGATTTATATTCTAATATTGAAAATATAGCAATATAACAAGCCTTGTTATGGGGCACGGAACAGTTTCATACGTACGGACACATGTGTGGTTGATATAAAGCGTATCTCCCGGCAGCAAGCCTGTCTCTTCGGCAGGAATTGGATAGTTGCTTGTGTGATCAGCCGTGTACAGCACATAACCATTTTCACTACACCTGCAGCTATATGAACCGACGCTGTTGTCACACGTCTGGTCACATCCACCGTTCTCGACGTCACATTCATTGATATCTGAAAGATGAATACATAAAGAGTTTGCAGTGCTATTATATATATAAAATATCTAGATGTGACGTATCAAAAGATTATATACACTAAGATTGTTCATTGCAAATATATTAATACAACTCTTGAACATTTTGAAAATACCTTTAATACTGAAATTTGAAGAAATGGAATGTTTAATATATACATTCCATTGTGTTTTATTAATAGATCCAAGCTCGCAATATCTCATTTGGCATAGAATCTCAACACAGAACAATCACATAAAATATTCAATATATTTTCCAATATCATGTATAGAGTTGACACACAGTAATCTAATCCCAATATATAATACAAGTTTCTGCCAGTGCTACTGTATACGTGTATTTTAGTCAATCAGTGTTGCTAAGCATATCGGATATTTCCAATAGGTTGCTGCACACTACAGCATAAAAAATCAACAGAAAATGAGCCCGTACTTACCAAGACACTTTTTCTCATCACTTGAGGACACGCTGTAGCCAGGTCTGCAGCTGCAGACAAAGTTGCCCATTGCGTTGGTGCACTTTTGATCACAACCACCGTTGTTCATTGTACATTCATCCTTGTCTGTAGCATACACAATACATGAACCAAGACCTCGATAATCCGGATGCTTTGATTCCAGATGCGCAAATGTCCGGTTAACGAGTGTTCCGATTAATTAATGGAACCATGCATATAATTGAATATATTAGCGTTTGTGAAAGATATTCCTCTCCTGTGAAATGGTGACCAGATGCCAAGTTCCCAGTTTACCGGTGTCTGGAGTAAAGAGGTTCCGCAGTTCTTACGAAAACTGTCTGCATGCACTAATATGGTCTCATAAACGAACGTGTTTTGTGTAGCTTTGTGGTATTTTTATTTATTTTTGGAAAGTATATTTACACACATAAGAGCTTTAAAGGGAATAACAAAATCCCTCTTTTGCTTGAATTCATATTATATTACATCTTCTTTATATTTCAATTCCCACCAAGACCATCATTTTACTAAAATTCAATATATTAATAATTTCACAATTTACGCGATGCAACTGGTCTTCTTACCAGAGGCGCAAATGTCGCCCAAGATGCCACCACTTTCAGTACTTTCACAGCATGTTTACAACAATAGATGTTGGGTCAAAGCAAACGTCCGAATGAGTTATCGTGTGGTATTCTGACGTAATATAAAGACTAGTCATTATAGAGGAACAAGCATTTGTTTTATGGTTCCACACGAATACCAACTTTGTTGAAAAAAATGAAGCGATAGAACCTCCGCTCCAGTCAACCTGACAACGTCAACAACAAGACATGCCAACCGGACAAACCTTCGCCACTTCAGCTTATTTTAAGAAAAAATTTTCGATTGCGACCCAAGAAAATTAATCTACTTCAGTAAACACACACACACACACACACACACACTCACACACACACACACACACTCACGCACACACACACACGCACACACACGCACACACACGCACACACACACATGCAAACACACACACATGCAAACACACACACACACACACACACACACACACACTAAAACATTGTATCCAACTGCAGAAAGTAACATTATATCATATCATAACATTACATGAAGGAGGAGCTGTACAATTTAGCATAACCCTGAATCCGGTTAATGTTTTTTCTTTGTTTCTGTTAAGTGCTTTGGCTTAGCGAGTCCGGTTTTAGTACCGACACGGGTTCAAGCCTAACACTACCCTTTTTAAAAAGTTTGTTATTTATCTTTTCACAAAGTAATATAAACCACACCATTTTACACGGTTTATCATTAAATATATCGAATGTTTTGTAGTGATTATTTATTCGTGACAAAAATGAAAACAATACATTACCGGGAATATACAATTTCCGCTGATCTTGTGTGTTTTATTTACATTTATCCAGACAAACCACAGTTTGTCTTCACATATATTTAATTATGATAAACTACTGTATAGTATATAGTAAAGGGATTAATCTTCAAAGGATAATCAGTGCAATAAACAGGCATTACCAGTTGGTACAATTCTTTCTTTGACGCCAGTTTTCATTGGTAATGTAGGTTTATTGCACTGATAAATAATTACTACAAAGCATTCGATATATTTAATGTCAAACCGTGCATCATATTGTATAAATGGCTTGGTTTATATTACTTTGCGAAAAGATAAATAATTTCTTTTTTAAGTTTGGTGTTAGGCGTGTCGGTAGTAAAACCAGGTGTACGGCCACGGGGACTGCGGGAAAAAGAATTAACCGGATTCAGGGTTATGCTCAATTGTAAAGCTCTTCCTTCATGTATTGCTTTGATATCATACAGCATTACTTTCTGTAGTTGGATAAAGTATTTTCCTGTGTGTGTGTGTGTGTGCACGCACGTGTGCACGTGCGAGTGTGTGCGTGTGTGTGCGTGCGTGTGTGTGTGTGTGTGTGTATGTTTACTGGTGTATATTAGTTTTCCGGGTCGCAATCGAAACCATTTTTCTCAAAATAAGCTGAAGCGGCGAAGGTTTTTGCGGTCGGCTTGTTTTGTTTACGTTGTCAGATTGACTGGAGCGGAGTTTCTATTGCTTCATTTTTCAACAAAGTTGGATTTGGTGGAACCGTTGTAAACATGCTGTGCATGTATTGAAAGTGCTGGCATGTTGCGCGACATTCGTGCCTCTGACATCTCAATACCACGTGATTGCTTGGCTCAGTAACTAACAATTTTCCGTGGGAATCACGATATAGATGGATTTAATATCTGATTTAAACTATTATCAATACATTTTTCAGTATTTGTTTCATATTGCCAAATGTTACATACAATGCTATACTTTGTGTACACATGGAACATGACATTTAGCTGCTGCCTTATTTTTAGTTCCTTTAAAATAGTAAAACTGTTATAAACTTTCAAGATCTGCCATATACCTCGACAAAAGGGGATATTCGCTCCGAATCTCTGATTGGCGTTGCATTGAAGGACTGCAGAGCCAATGATCTCGTAACCACTATCACATGTTACAATTATCTTGTCTCCAAACAGTGCTTTGTTCTTGTTCACTAATCCATGGCTGATAAGAGGCAGGGGACATTCCAGCTCTGGAAACACAGGTGTGATGTTTCATTTGTTATGTAATAAATCAATGTGCATAGTATAATTAAAGCTCACGAAATTTAACCAAAATTAGTAAAACTAAAAATAAGTGTACCTAAAACTAATGTTGAATTACATTTGCATTGTGCGTGCGGCTAGGTGTGAGGTGTGAAGAAAGCAAGAGAAAAATATAAATACTTACTAAACAAATAAAATATTAAAAAGACACACTTTTGCATATTTAGTCCAACAAATAGCAAATACCAGGTAAATAATTGTATTAAAATAAACAGGGAAGTTATTAAATCAAGTTGGTAAACATAACAAAGAAGAAACAATGAAGTTCTTGGGAATACATATTGATAAACATTTAATATGGAATAAACATATTAATTTAAAGTCATCGTTATAATATAGTTATCATACACGTGTAAATGTGTCGTAGTTTAAATTTATCCTTGTGGGGTCACAGGAAGACGGCATCTAACATGCCATGTGACACCATGCAACACATTACTTTTTTTAAACGATTGTTTTGTGTATTTGCTTATGTTACAAAATAAAATTTGATTTTGATTTGATATCTATCTTACAAGAGCCATCGGATGTCATACGCTTTCTAATGCCAGATATCAGCATTGGTATATCTTATCTACTGGTGTCATACATACTCCGACACTGGATCTCTTTACTGCCAGACCACTGTCCATCCTCCTGACAGACGCCCACCGGGCTTCCCGTCAACTCGTAGCCCTCATTACAGGTAAACTTCACCACAGACCCATAAGACTCTCCATCCCCAAACAACGTTTCCTTTTTTCCGTTGTTGATCGCTGATTTTTGTGGGCATTTGGTAGCTGCAAAACACACATGTCTGTACAATCTAGCTGCTACGATTGTTACGGGTATTGCATTATGGGTAACATTGTGTACTTCATTACTGGCAAAGATACAGAGAAATGTTGTATGTGTATGAGCACGCAATGAATAATAAATGTCGAACAGTTAGTAAAATGTATACACGTTATTGAACGTTACATGAAACTACGGTAAATTATGTATATGTACCGGGTTTGATACCGTTACAACCGAGTTTCTAGGACTGTGAAAATGCTTCAGAGTAAGTAGAATTTATTTTTGGTAATAAGATTCTGAGCATCATACCTGTCTTTTGGTCTACTTACAGGTATGCTAGTTGTATGACTACGTACCTACGCAAGTCGGTTCATCTTTCCACTGACCATCCTCTTGACAAGTGATTGTATCCTTCGAGATCCGATAGCCTCCATAACATGTGTACGTGACTGTCTCACCAAACTGAACCCCTGTTGAACTCTTCGAGTAACCGTTGTCAATCAGAGGAGCTTGTCCACAGTATTTTGCTGAAGAGAGATTATTCAACACTGAAATGGTCACCATACTGATTCTGGTTTGTGAAAAAACTCCTCGTGGCACTAGAAAATCATATACATAAACGAGAGTGTAGATTGTGCAAATTCGCTTTCACGCACGTTTGCGTCCTGCAGTTTATTCCGGTTGGTAGACTGGTTACCCAAACGAGACAGCGAAGAATAAATATATTAGGTATATTTTGTTTAAAACATGTAATTTTTTCCAAATTAATAAATTTGCTTCAATATTCAATCAGATGTGACAATTATTATTAGCTATGTATGCCAGCTATATTACATTAGGAAATCTAAATATATTTATTCGGATACTTCCCTTATTTATAACTTGTGTTGTGTTTATTTTGTGAACAATACCATGGCGTGATAATTTCTGCAAACAAATGTAGACATCCGTAAAAGTACGTTCTAATGTGTAGACTGAAGATAATTACATGAAATTGTCAGTACATCTATAAACAGGCCTATTGAAAAATCACTTACGTTTACACTGTGGCACCTGTTTCACATCCCAGCCTTCACCCGTGCATGTCATGACCACACTAGTCTTCCCATCGTGTTCTTTCTGTGCAAAATCATGACCAGCTTTGCAAGATACGCTGATAGCATCCCCCAAGTTCGTTGTGAAAGACATCGGACTGTAGATGGTGTCTTTCTTAAAGCCAGGATAAGGACAACCTGCAAAGAAAATGTGACCACCATTTGGCATACTGTAAATAAGAGTTTATGAAGGCAAATTATCTGGACTGGTAAGAGAGACGTTGCTTCAGTATCAAAATATATTCTCTGGCGTATTTATGCAATGTTTCAGTGACATCAGCGTATATTAATTAAATAACTAATAGCATGGTGGTTTACCTGATGGGATGATATTGTGATATTACTGATCCAATGAGCACATAGGAAGACGCGAGTGGACCTCGGCGTTTCGGAGGAGATACGCTTACAAGGTTAGCGTATTACTATATAGATTCATCATATACAGTTGGAAGAAATATGTAAATGTGTGTTTAATAATTATTATTTTCAAAAGTTTAGGCATATAGATACTTCAAGCAAATTCAGTACACAATAACTTTAATAATATTACAATACACAAACCGACCGCAACAACCTATGTCCTGTGTGATATATATATTTACTAAAATCTGTTGTGACTGGGTTGGTTTTAGAACATGCTTTGAACTAACACACCGTGAGAAAACACAGCCTTGAAGCCTCTCGCGTTGGTGATGGCACTGCTTGTCATAATGATGAAGAATCGTCCCGTTGACGATGTTGTTGTTGGTGGTGCTGCTTTACTGAATTTACCCACTTTGTTGCCATCATCAAACAGCTAAAACAAAGACGTTTAATTAAATTAAATGCAATAAATGAAACACAGAATGTAGACTAACTTTATATGACATAAAGGATCACATTTATTATATCTTTTATTATATACTTTATTATAACCTCTAGAAAGCAATGTGGTTGCTATGAGCTGCCAACTGTCTTTGTCCAACTAACCTGCATAGTCACATAATCTAGGTATGAATTTAGGCAATTCAAAATAAAAGTATTAAAAAGACAGACCTCGACAAAGTCCTTGTCGTCTCCCATCATAAAATCGTCAAACTTGAGCTGCATGCTCCTGCCGTTGGGCTCTGTGATGTTCCACCTGCAGATCTGGTAGTTGGGATAGTTAACAACATAATAGCCCGGTGACATCACTATTCCACTTGATGCTGTGATAACCCCTTCACATCCTAAAAATCAACATCGAACAGTGTAACCAAAACAAAGATATCTTGATTAGTTCTGTAACAACAGCAATTACACCTTCACAAGCATGTTTAAAACAGCACCTTATGAAACATGTTATCAATATGTCTTTGCTGCATGGAGTTGTGTCTTAAGTACCCCATGAAATATATTACACAACTAAAATATGTCTAACGACAAATGTTACTACCAAAAACTCCACAATGAGATTTCTTGTGAACGTAACCCAATAGTGGCGCAGAATTAAATGGACATATTTGCTTTGCTACACTGCACACAAGTTGATTTCTGCGAAAACATGTCATTCTAAACGTTTGACAGGAAGGACACTAAATGACAGGCGGTACTAGTCGTGAAATATTTGCAAAACCTGCAATTATAGTCTTTGCAATGCAAATGGGTCGTACCACTTTGTTCTGACATGAACAAGCCATTCTAGAAGAGGTCATCCGACAACCATAATGTAAGTTTTGAATCAGATTCATTATTTCCAGTCCTCAACGTTTTTCAATGACACATGTTTGCACAAGTGTTTGATAACACATTCAATGTACTTAATAAAGAATATGTGAAGTGGTCAACAAACAAAATAAGTTACCAACTTGTTCGTTTGATATATTTCAGTACAGTACTCTGATCTGAGGTATCTATCTCAGTATATTCACCTTCAGTGAATGAGCACTTGAAGCCTTTGCCGTTGAACTGTTGCTGAGTGTGAAGATACAGTCTCACTGTTCTTGAAGTGGAGATAACAATGCTAGTGCTGATATCAGTGCCCTCAAACTTGGCCAGCAATGGAGCGGCAGCATTGTCACCATCACGAATCTCCAAGTAGCTGTCACCACCAAGGTCCAAGTCCTCTATCTATTACAACAAACAAACGTAGTGATGGTGTTGATGAACGTTCAGTACTGTACTTATTATTTAGTTGTTTCTAAAAGGTACTATAACTTTTTTCTGCATTCTGCATATATATATAATATTGTGTTAACTACACTGCATTTCACAATCATTAGATACGATATAAAATAGCCTATAATAACGCTTTATGACAATTGTAGATGGATGTTTCTCAAGACATTACACAGCTCACAATATTGTCAACATCACAGTGACATGGCGTAAAAGTAATATTTTACCTGCAGAGTGATGACCTTCCGTAACCCTTCGGCACGGATGACCCACACTTCTCGCAGGCCGGGCAGCACCATGTTAGGATACGAGGGTGATTGGATGTACTGTTTAGTTCCAGAGGCAGTCAGATCAAGACGTCCCCCGTTCTCTACGGCTGATTCTGTGAAGCAGCAGTAAGTGTTACCATGATGTTTCTTCCAAATAGGACAGAGAAAGTACAATCTTCTCTCACTCTCTCTCATTCTCTGCTCCCCGTCTCTTTTCTTTCATGGAAGTTATTATACTTACATTATATATTATCAGATCATCCTAACAATTATTTCCGTTTTACCTAAGGTTAAACTTCAACATGTGTGAGTGAACACTGCATAATCAGTTAAAAAAATTCACATTTTAAGGATGTTTAATTAGTCTTCAGTTATCATAAACAGTTAAATTTCAACCATTTTCATAGATACTGCTTGCATTATTAATTATATGCCAGAATACTGCAAGATTGGGTATGCTGGTATAATAAAATAATAGTTCTACTAATACCACAAACATGACATCAACAATACTTGAATATCAACAACTGCACTGGACTCACTTGCTTTCCAATCAGCAGAAAAACCATTCTTCTGCACTTCTTTGTCACTGGTAAGTTTCACAAACATGTAGTTATTTGGGCTGTAGAAGACGGGTATCATATTGGGGTTTTCTGAGCCAGATAAACGTGCGACCATCTTGGCCGTTGCCTCTGTCTTCCCGCCAACCCAAACTTGCACCTCGTCACGATTTTTCTCTGTGTCAAAACCTTTAAACTGAAACAAAACAAGCAACATTCAAGTAGATGTGTACATCATACGCAAACTGCTGCAGCAGAGATGACATAAGTATATTATTGAGAGAAATATGGCAAGTCACACAGATAGCGGCAGGGGGGGCTATTTTATAAACACCTGGGCATGCATGCACACATTACGATTATATTAGAACAAAAAAATGAAAAATAATATTTTTAAACATTGCCTAAAATGTGGAGCTTCATTCATCTAATTACACGCCTCAATACCAGATACTACATTAAATCTACCCCGTCAATGTTTAAGTAAATACAACAAACCACCTACCGTGAGTTCAAGTCTAGTTCCCTCTGGTCCCTCCAGGGTCCATCGGCAGGCGGAGTTGGCTTTGTAGGGAGTGGCAGTTTGAATAAGACCAGGTGTCGTCATCAGGTATGTGCATTTGCTAGCTACAAAACAAAACAGAAAACATTTATCTGATGTTTTCAATTATATAAAGGTCAACATAGTAAATCAATAAGCTGACGATTGATAGGTCACAGTACGTCTATAATTGAGATCCTGCTAGGAGATAATTATCACCAAGGGGTTATATTTTCAAAAGCTCCATACATTTATAATCCATAAGTTAATCTAACTATAATCTAATTTAGCTAGTGCCTGTGTTAAGGTGTGCATGCATGCGTACGTGCGTGTATGTGTGTACTATGTGTGTTTGAAGATTAACGACCCAGCAATGTGACGACGGATACCAATAACTAAGCATCTTCTAAGAGTCAAGTTCTGCAAATATTCGACGAATACACAACGATTACAAAACAAAAGTGAAATACATTGCATTTATAAATCTTAGCACCTGTTGCTGTGCAATCGTTATTTGAGTAAACTGCATTGTTGTTCAGTCCTTGGTCCCAAATTTAAATACTTATAAACATACTATTTTTCAATATTGACAGAATGCGACCATAAAAATCACTTACAACAGTCAAGTTCATCAGAGAAGTCCCCGCAATCATCCTTTCCATCACAAACTGCGTTCTTCTTGACACACTTTCCGTTGGTACAACGGAAGAACCCTGCAAACATGCTCAGTTTCTCATAAAGCATCCAAAGGAACACATGGACATTCAAATATGTCTCAGAAGCTGCAGTCTATAAAAAAAATTCTTTGTGAACTCGTTGCTTGTTATATTGCTAATAAATTACTGACGACGGATTCCGTCCACGTACTTAACGTAACATTTTTTATGGTGACAAAATTACCAATACACAAATGCAAAACGCAGAATGCCATGTTACATTTGTTAAAATACGCAGGGTAGCGACTTGCGAACAATATTAGCGTAGTAAATATATTCCGAACAATAGGATCTTAAGAAAAGTGCAGACGATCTGGCTATTAGAACTTTACACTACCACATTGTCGTGGACTCACCGAGTAGACAGGCCTGGCCACGACAGACGTAGGACAAGGCTTCCTGGCAGGAATTGAGCGACCAGGCATACTTGTAATATTGTTTCTCATCGATGCTGACATATGTGCAATTTTTGTCGACCCCCTTTGGTTGACCAGCGCTCCAGTAGCCATAAGAGTGGTCATGTTTACCTGCAATGTAATTTTCAAACCACAAAAATAAGCAATAATATTATTATTATGTCAAGATATACGTGTTGTTTATGTAAACTGAATTATATATTTAAAATACAATTACTATATCATAGTATGCTATTACTACTTGATTGAGGAGTAAGAGTCGACAAGAAAATACTGTTTAACTACGTCTTCACCAACGTACACATTTATGTTAAAATAATAATGTTCTATATGATTTGCATGACTTTGTGTGTTACGTTGTCTCAGTTCTCAATAATATGTATCATGAAACTACTGCATTAAAAAGTATAAACAATTTACTAAATTTTTATGCATGTATTTGTGAATTAAGTCTAACATGTTTACAAAACTCCACAACTGTTCATCAAACACTTGATAGCAGTAATTGAGAAATCACACTATGTGGAACACACATAGGTGAAGCAAGCTTGATAAATAAATGTGAAACGAGATCATGTACGTATCAAAAGCAACGAATTAAATTCATACTTGAGTTTACGTTATTTGATCAAAGATATGAAATAATTAAGTTTACAGAATTGATCGTGTGGTATGTCATTGTCACTACTACAGATATAACTTGGAAGAAGAACAATCAATGCGGCAGTATGCCAGAAAACCTTGCACTAGGTTCCGGACAAAATTCTTTCGCGGTTTCAATATCTCTGAGGTGTCCATATACGGAATCCGAGTGATGCCTCCCTGGCACCCTTGAACATTTTTCAAAATATGCAAATTGGAGTTTCCATTACGAAATATATTATTTTCGTCATTATCTCGGTAACTATTGATAACAGCACAATAAATACTATCATCCTTTACCAAACATATGTTAATTAGGTGTCGCCATTTGCAAAATATTACATTTGACCCATGTTGCAGTAATTATGCTTGATAACAAAACAGACGAAGCGCCTCTACCCATGTATTGAGGCTATACAAAATCGACGAGATTCTAATTTGCATATTTTGGGGGGGAAAATGCTCACACGGACTCCCTATAAGGACACCTCAAAGATATAGAAACTTCAAAAAAAACTTTGTCCGTGCATGGTTCACTCTCAAAACAGCATTTCACTGTCGGGCTAATTTGAGGAAACACCATAATATTATAGTCCATGTAGATGTACGGAAAAACAATCAAGTATGAGTGGAACAGATCTTTATAACGATCTTCCACGCGTCCATACGCGATGTTAGAGGTTGACATAAATATTTGTGAATATTTCACTAGCACATTCCAAACTGAATTAAATTTATTCACGTGCATAATATAAGTTATTAACACTGCGTTGCGTTCAGTTGGACACGTTTACGTTCTACCAAAACGAATAGACGGCAAGAGGAACCATTTCACTGTTTTAGTGAAGCCAGCGCGCAGCAGCGGCTTCCGGCAGCAAGCTAGGAGAACTATTCGCCGAGAAGCGACAGCACCGCTTGGTGTAGAGCACCCAATTGTCCAAACTCTAGCAATAAATGTTCGGAGAAGTTTTTTCTGTTTAAAAAAAAATGCCGAAAGGCACGTATAATTGAGCATGTTTGTGTTATAAGTCACTGTTGACATTTATTTATATGTTATAACTGATGAAATAAATTGAAGAATTCACTTGCTCAACGCATCCATCCCACG
This sequence comes from Paraescarpia echinospica, assembly GCA_020002185.1. Classification (NCBI taxonomy): domain Eukaryota; kingdom Metazoa; phylum Annelida; class Polychaeta; order Sabellida; family Siboglinidae; genus Paraescarpia; species Paraescarpia echinospica. The sequence continues at coordinate 61,471,039 of CM034535.1, forward strand.
TCGGCTACGCAAGCACCTATAAATTAGTTGTAGCTTTAGTCGAGAATAATTTAATGTTTACCTGTATGTAGCAATCGGCTTACGAAGAGAGAGTAGCATGTTTTGTCTGTAGTGTACGTGCAATATTTAGGGACGTCAACAGGCAGTGCCGCTATTTTAAACGGACGATAATCCGTTACAACTACGATTTAGACGATTTGCAACTTGCATCCATGTAAATACGTGTTGTGCCTATATACAAATATACCAATGTATCATTATTTAGAACTGTTGTGGTAAGCAATAAAGAATGGGGAGGTTTTAGTCCGCTCGTTCTAACACTCAAATTGTAGGTTATCGACATCGATGCCGCTGTTTCAAACGGATACGAATCCTTTACGACCTGGAATATAAAACAATCCAATAATTCCTTTCTTTCTTTACTTTATTTTCTTTCTTTCTTTCTGTGTTGAGGTGCCGAAAATAGACAAGCGGATATTTTCTTAGAAAGCCATCAAACTATGTGTTGTATTCATGTATCAACATTTTCCTTCACGCTGTCTTGAGGAACAGTAATAACAAATTCACCATTAAAGGGCAGAAACAGGAAACTACAGAAGTTTTCACACGTGTGAGGACTTCAGTTCGTTTTTCACACGCCCAGGACAGCGGCATGCAGCGGGCATAGATCTGCGCCCAATATATTTCGACAATAAAATATACAAGTGCCCGTTTTGAAGATTATTTGAAATTCATTCTAGTGTACACAAAATATATAATTGTTTTCAAAAAATAACGTATGTTTTTGAACATGTGTACACATACGATCGTTCACACATAATTAGATACATGAGCGTTATTTTAGTGAAACCTGCGTGCAACAGTATTGATAAGTTATTGCCGCTACGTAGGTCTCCTAGCTAGCCGCATAGTGGCGCCACTAATTGCGCGGGTTCACTTTTCGACCAGTAGGTGTGTAGGCTGAGTGGTTCCTCTTGCCGTATATGGGGTCATGTTCTAGTTAGACTTCTTGTTTGGATACGAAGAAAAATGCAGTGTATTTTTTTTACAAAATTCACATGATGTGACATAAGTGGACTTGTGTAGGCAGATTTTCATGTGTGATTGTAGAAGGTGTTGACAGTAAAATGGTGGATTTTTAGATAATTTGAATAAGCGGAAGGATATTTGGCAGCAATTTGCTTGTGTGACCTGTTTGCGGAGTAATGCTTGCCGGCATTTGTAAATATTGACGGGTGTCACACCTACAGACATTTTACGAGAGCTGGAAGTATGCATTTTTTTTTTAAATCTATCAGCATGTCAATGAGATAATGATAACAACAAGGGATAAGTTTAAGACATTTTGCACTTCACGTTTTCTTATAATCAGACAAAAATGTTAACATGGTCGCCAATGGGAAAACCATCTGTGTATTGACCCCATATTCTACTCAGTCGGGACGCGATGTTTAGATGTAAAAATACATCGACCGTTGTGTGTCTCGTGTTCAACGTGGTTTGATGAGAATCCATCACAGAACATTGTTGGCGACGAGACATTCCCTATGACTCCAACAGTCTACGAACTTGGTTGTCTCACACAGATCTACAGGGTTATTGCCAACATGTGTACCGGTATAATAAAGAGGCATCAAATCCATTGAACCTTACTTTAAAATAGCTTTCTTCTCTTAACACATGTGAATGATGATCGCTCACGACAATAAATGATCAAACCTGAGCAAGTGCGAATCCATACGTATAGTGTCATGTTTGGAACATACACACGAAAGATTAAATAACAACATTTAATTTTCGTTTGGCAACGGAGATATAGCATTTATTACTCTTTCTTTTCGCAACTGACGTAGATGATCCAGTTATATTTTAAGAATACTTTTTATTACTGTATTCTTATAATTTGTGACAGTTCAAACAAACTGTCCCACCACTGTGCAGAAAACAATGTTTTGAATGTAACTCGTTTGTGTTTTACTGGTGGTTGTATAAAATAGGAAGTAAAGGTACTCGCCCAGAATCAAGTGTAATGCTATGATGTTTTGAGACGTAATGTACTTTATCATAAACAACACCATTGAAAAGTGTGATGTGCCATCATATAGTTTTATAGAGACTGATCTCCTTCTATGTACACTTACCAATCCAGTATTTCTTGATGCTTGTTGTGTTGGTCACCATTTTGCCCACGATCTTGTTCTCTTCAAAGCCAACAAGCGTCACCAACTCTGCACCAACTCTGATAAGAAAATATGCAACGACAGTGAACAATATACAACTACTAGCAATTTAATAAAACGTCAAGCCTGGGTCTGAGTTTTCCATTGTACGATACGTTTCAAGTGAGATTTTGACTGAATACACATTGAAGCTAAAACAGTGATAACTATGGAATATTCAAAAGAGAGAGTTATTAACTTGTTGTGTTGTCAAATTGTGTCATGTTTATGTAGCAGCACTATATATTCGGAACGCGGCAAGCGTACATTGCAACAAAACATCAACATCTCACAGAAGTTTCATATCTGTGATTACCACGTTAACACTACTATTTCATTTCATTGTAGTTAGCTATCGTTTGGCCAAATGTTAGGTAGCAAAACGACAGTCTTACTACCGTTATGCACAACTGCTGTAACAATCAAAATGCATTAGATAACTTACCGTTTGCATTGACTGTCTGCGTCTTCCCAAACTACTTTCTCAGGATACGCTTTGTAGCAGTCTGGTCCATTTAAAACCCATCCTATATGTTACAAGATCAACATACTGGTCAACAGATTAAATGTTATTACAAATAAAACTAATAATTATAAATACATTACGATGAAACAATTAATCATACAATCAAAAATTATGATGTTATGCTAACTTAAAAACACGAACGAGGATTTCGACTGTGTTGAACTTTCAACAGTGCTATATAATATGAAAATTGAATGCGAGGAAGCACAACTTTGCAGATAAGGCTATGCCCTAATGTATGTGATATAATCTAGCTAAATGAAGTTCAACCATGCACATTGTATTGCAGTGTGTCCTAAGTACATAATTAGACACTCATATTGCATGTAATAGCATGTTGTCGACAAGTCAAACTAGTGAGCATTACAGTTGTGTATTCCATGACTACAACAAGTGTCTACTCCATTGTCCATATACATTCACATAGTGTTTATGACTAGACATTTGATTACACCCTCTGTGTGAACAACTACACATTTCTGATATTATCTTCATGCAACTAATCAGCCGTTTATAACGCTATATGGGCAACAAAATGTAACATTAATTGGTCCCTGTCCCACAAGTTGTAGACAACTACCTTGAGCCCCCTTGGTTAGCAACATATATATCAAAGGTTACTGGACATGGCTTGTCGGTCTTCTCGTAATGATTTGCGAGATGTAGCTTCACGGTCACAATAAAAGAGAATCTGCTTGCCATTCCACTCGGATCCCCATAACATTGCGGAAAAAACAATCGGGTACAGCTCCAAAAATGCCAGGGGCAGCTGTTCATTATATTTAAGCATTAATCCCCGAGGCCATCTACTCTGAAACCATCTGTTGCGAAAGAAGCCACCATAACCGACTGTGGCAGCTGCGTTGGTATATAACGCAAAGTCAGCTGCATTCGTCACCTTCCTATCAAGAAATACGGTCACCCCATTCCATTCTGCAAGAAATCTACGCCACATAGCCATATCTAACCGACATTCTTTGTTGAGTAGTGATGCAATTCCTTCACAGAAGCTGCCAAAGATAGGAGATAGCCTGCGAAAGCGACCCGGGTGTACAACTCGTGACGCAAATTGGAGATGACCCAATAAGTCAACATATCCCTCTTTGAAATGATGTGTTTACTTTCGAACCTGTCCAGTATACTGATCATCCTGGTAATTTTGTCTTTTTGGTAGTTTTGCTTGCATTGTGCTAATATTTAAAATTATTCCTAAATACTGCAACTCTTGTGTGGGGCTATCGGGATACGTAGCCTATTAAAAATAAGACTAAGCACATTGTTCTATCCGCTGTAGAATTAGGCAAATCGATTGTCAGAAAATCATCTAACAAATGCAGAATAAAATCAATTCCCCATAATTATGATGTGCTATCCAACGTATTGCTTGCGATAGCCAGTCCAAAATGTTTGGACTTGAACGGCTTCCAAAAACTAGTCTAATATAGAAATAATATTCTCCATTCCACTTAACTCCATATAAATGCCACAGTGATGGATGGATTGGAATCTGCCGAATGCATCCACTATGTCCGTCTTACATAACCAGGATCCTTGACCCCTATCATGGATCCCCTGAATAGCATCATCTAATTTGACATAGGACAAAGAGTAATCTTCCTTGTTGATCAACTGATTTAAACTGGTATGTTCTCCACTCTTATGTGGGGCTGACAAGTCAACAATGAGACGCATCTTTCCAGAATAGGTCCCCTCGGCTAAACTCAGGGGACTCACTCTCTATAGGGAGAAGGGGGCGTTTGGAATGAGCCTACCAAAGATCCTTTCTTCACCTCTGCATTGATTAAATGGCTGACTATTTGGGCTGAGGTTTTGCTGATAGATTATTTGGGCAATCCAAACTGGCCACTGGCGGATTACCTATTCCGATATAGAAGTCATCCTTTAATGAAACCTGTAATCAAATTTGTCACAAACTCTGTCTGGGTGCCCCCCTAGTTCGGTCTCCAGTCGGTCAATGTCGATGTGTCACAGTCTGTCCGCCAAGTGTGGTCTTTGCTGCTACATGTGTATATGTCACAGTGCATCCAGTAATGTATGTCACCCCTAGTCACTGAGTAGGCTTTGGTGGGTTATGATGTGGTGTTTTGACCCGCTGTCCCTCTGACCTCCTTCTGATGTCGGGTCTAGCTTTGCAGGATATACTAGCATGTGGTGCTTTGCAAATCAGACAGGAGTGCAGGAATCTACAATTCGGCCTCGAGCAGCCGCGCTCCGAGTTGAAATTGTTGTATATTTCTCGATGTCCTATGCAAACCATGGGCCTGCCTTATATGTCTGACTGCCTGCTTGAGGTGTTAGCTCTGGGGAATTGTTGGTTTGGAAGATGCCATGAAGGGACAGAAATTGCTCAAATGTGCCACGCTGCCACAGAGGGAACATACATTTGCCTTCTGGCCGACAAACAGCGAGCAGAACAAACTGTTATCCCGGACCCCCAGTCTACTTTAAGATTCTGCTGTTGAATGAGAGCGGCTGTTCGGGCAGAAAAAACGGTGATATTCATAGAATACAGTGCCACCAATCCGCGATGCAATACCCACTATGATGGCCTCATATGCATCTAGCTCCTGGCGCCGGTTACACACCTCACACATGATGTTACGCAATTTGTTGAATGCTCAAATTAATTATGGGAGGGTTAAATTTCGATTAAGACGAGGATCAGATGACAAGGGGCACAAATGATGGTCAAGGCCGTCCACACCAGCGTAGCGGCTATAGTCGCCGAGGTTAGAGTGTGGAATTAACAAAGAACCTAAATTACTCTCTTTACCGAGGACCGAGGACGATCGCAGCACGAACAGCAGGTGATACAGTCATAAACATGATATCCGTCTACGTGTGCCCCGCCCAGACTAAATGTTTGTCGGGCAAATTATGTCTGAAGATGAAGAAGTATGTACTTAATGTTTGCATAAAATTATCAAGATAATTTGGTTGCAAGCTACGACAAGTCAATGGATCAATTGAGTTAGTTAGTAAAGCTGCGACCTCACTCTGAATGTCATTCAGATGTACATACGCTAAAATACCAACCGTAACATGAACATAAGAATTGAAAGAACTTCTGGCTGATTACCCTGTCCTTCTCTGCCCCCCCCCACGGAGAATGCATGTACGTATACAAAAACGTATAATTTGGGATGTTTTCGTCTTGAATTAATATTATTTCTACAAAATACAAACAAGCGAGCGGATTGGAGGGCCGTGGTCGTTAACGCTTGCGACAGACACACCATATAGAAGAAGTAGTAGTAAATAGTAATAATGATAATTTATGTCCTTGCAATCATGATATTGAATAAAAGATATGAAACATGATAAATGTTTCTAAAACTAGTACAGTTTGTTAGAAAATAAATTTAATTTAAAACATAAAATACATCAGCACACTGTAGCTGATAACATCATTAATGATAACATGTAATATTCAACTGTTCCACTTTACCTTTTGGTATAATATGTACAACTTGTTAACTTGTACTATGACTTGGAACATTTTTTTAAACTTAATATATTTAGTTCTAGCTAACACTGATCGTATCAACAGTACTGGCTTATGTAATAATAATTATTATTGGTGATATAATGTCAATGTGACAGCTGATCTATTACCTGAAGGGCATTCAAATTCAATCTCCGTCTGAAAAACAAAACACTGTTTCATTAGGCCAGATCTGACAAGTTCACGTCAAATAATAGCCACACATATTACCATCATAATTATAGCTGCGCAGTTAATTGCACCATAATAAAACATAGATGTACCAGATTTAAAAAGAAAAACAATGCTCACCCAAATCAGTAAGTATCTGTATATGTGTATGTATGCGCGCGTACACGAGTGTATTATGCTATTGTACCGCTGAACAACTGGTGGTCAACATCTTATACTATACTATATAGTATAATAGTACAGAGGAGAGCAACTAAAATTATACCAAAACTGAGGGAAATTAGTTACGAAATACGCATAAAAGAATGTGGTTTAACAACAATAGAGACCAGGAGATTGAGAGGAGATCAGATAGAAGTGTTTAAAATATTGAATGGTTATGAAAATATTGATAGAAATATTTTTTTCAGTTAAGAAAGATAGAAGGACTAGAGGACATGAAGGTACATTAGTAAAGGAGCAATGTAGATTATATATAAGAAAGTTCTCATTCTCACAAAGGACTGTAAATGAATGGAACAGATTATCTCCTGATTGTGTTGGTGCTAGTAGTGTGAATATGTTTAAAAATAAAATCGACACATACCTTAAAAGGGCGGGATACACGTAGATAAAAAAAGTAGCCAAAAGGCTTCCTTGTCCACCTGCCATCTAGAGGTAATTTTCTGGGTGGCAATCTTGTGAAATCTTGTTAAATATCATATCATGCCACATCGTAAACCACGTTCTATGTGGGAGCGTGCAAGCATGCAAGCCTACAAGTGTGTGTATGCACGCACGCACGTATGGACACACGTACGCACATACGTAAATACGCGTACTCATGTATACATGCACACATGCATGCATATATGTGTGTATGTATGCATGTATGAATGAATGTATGTATGTATGTATGTACGTATGTATATATGTATGTATGTATGTATGTATGCATGCATGCATGCAGGTATGTAGGCATGTATGTAATGTATGTAATGTATGTAATGTATGTAATGTATGTATGTATGTATGTATGTATGTATGTATGTATGTATTTATGTATGTATGCATGCATGCATATATGTATGTATGTATGTATGCATACATACGTACGTACATATATACATGCGTGCGTACAAACATACGTACATACACACATACATGCAAACATGCATACATGCATACATGCATACATGCATACATGCTTACATGCATACATGCATACATACATACATACATTACATACATACATACATGCCTACATACCAGCATACATGCATACTTGCATACATGCATACTTGCATACATGCATAAATATATATATACATACATGCATACATACATACGTACATACATACATATTTACGTACGTACGTACGTACGTACGTACGTACGCGTATCAATGCGTGCGTGCATACACACACTTGCGGGCTTGCTTTCTTGCACGCTCCTACATAGAATGTGGTTTACGATGTGGCACGATATGACATATAGTATAGTATAAGATGTTGACCACCAGTTGTTATACGTACGTATATACATACGTATATACTTACGTACTTACATACATACGTACATACATATATACATACATACATACATACATACATACATACACACACACACACATACATACATACATACATACATACATACATGAGTGAGTGAGTGAGTGAGTGAGTGAGTGAGTGAGTGAGTGAGTGAGTGAGTGAGTGAGAGAGTGAGTGAGTGAGTGAGTGAGTGAGTGAGTGAGTGAGTGAGTGAGTGAGTGAGTGAGTGAGTGAGTGAGTGAGTGAGTGAGTGAGTGAGAGGGTGGTGAGTGGGTGGGTAAATGGGTGGGTTAGTGTGTGAGTGGGTGAGTGAGCGAGTGAGTGAGTGAGTGAGTGAGTGAGTGAGTGAGTGAGTGAGTGAGTGAGTGAGTGAGTGGGTAGGTGAGTGAGTGAGTGAGTGAGTGAGTGTGTGAGTGAGTGAGTGAGTGAGGGAGAGGAGGAGTGGAGGAGGAAGTGAGTGGAGGAGGAGGAGGAGTGAGGAGTGAGCGATGAGATGGAGGATGAGGAGGACGATGATGAGGAGGATTTTTTATTTATTTATTTATTTATTTATTTATTGATTTATTTATTTATATTTATTTTATTTATTTATTTATGATTTATTTATTTATTTATTTTGTTTATTTATTTATTTATTTTATTTATTTATTTATTTATTTATTTATTTATTTATTTATTTATTTATTTATTTATTTATTTATTTATTTATTTATTTATTTATTTATTTATTTATTTATTTATTTATTTATTTATTTATTTATTTATGGTTTATTTATTTATTTATTTATCGGTATTTATTTATTTTATTTATTTATTTATTTTGATGATGATGATGATGAGAGAGTGAGTGATGGAGTGGAGTGAGGGCGTGGTGTGTGTGAGTGGGAATTGAATAATAGAGAATATAAGTTAAATGTAATAGTTATGACATGCAATCCACTCAGGTACCGCCTATAGACAATGAGCTCCTAGTACATGATCAGAACAAGGGTTTTGGCAGCAGCTAATTAAATAAAACAAAACGCCCTTAAGGAGTTTTCCATTTATCTGTGTACCTTTATACTTCTCATTTTAGAAAAAAAACACGACTTGTAGTGCTTCTTCAGAAAGAAACAGGCAACATAGGGTGGACGAGAATGGCCATGTCTCAAAACTGCAGTATCCCTAGGTGGGATGGAACCCCGATCCAAAACCCAGCGCGACTACCCGCGGATCTACTTACCCCGCCTGTCAATTTCTACTTCAATGAGAGGTACACGTACGTGACCAATTGGTGGCATTATTTACTATTAGTTAAATTGTATGTATGCGTGTGAGTTATGAATCAATACAGATTTGCAACGACTATAAAACTAATGTGTACATAACATTGATAGGGGTCTTTCTCAATACGACCGAAATTTAAGGGGGTGTACAGGTCAGCGAATGATTTTAACCAGGTGGGGGGGGGTCTCAAAAAGTCAACATTTAGCGTGATTGTTTATGATTGGGCCCTTAAGCTACGAATGTATCATTAAATTTGAATTGGCCATATGCATGTACACAGCAGGTTGAAAGAGATTTGAAAGAAAGCAGCATTACACTGGCTATTTTCGTCACCCAAGTCGAATTAGGAACCGTGTCCAACATTTGGGCGCATGCTTCCTTGTTGCAAGCAGCCATGTTTTACACATTACCGCCTTATTTAGTCATGCATGACGACGTTAACATATCTCACTGAAAACACTGATTGACGCGTAATACTGAACCTACCGCAGATTGTGTCCTGCCCATAAGCAGAACGACAGTCAGGATGAACGAACACTTTCCGACGCCTCCTTGCATCGTTCCCAATCCAAACTTGGCCACCTCGATCGTCTCTTCCACAGGACGTAGTTCTGACCAGCTACACGCAGAACGAATCAACCACAGACATGACGTTGTTGTTGAACGTTCTAAAATGTAGAGTAATAGCCTTCGATATGTGTGTCAAAAGATACCACAACCACTACGCCTATACGCCTCTATGACCAGTCAGCCGGAGCCATAAGCTTCGCTCGCTCGAGACGTGAGACGACAGACCGGTAAATGAGACTACGACCCGAGTAGGACCTCGACACGCTGACCTAAATGATATGTCTTTAAACTAACACATTCCACGAGACCATAAAGAACGCGAATAATTCAAGCTACAGATGAAACTGTATTCTTTAGGACAAACATCACTATACGTAGCAGCGCTGCTCTACTCCTATCGACAGCAATTCGAATTATTACACTCTAGGCCAACAACAACAAAATAAGTGATATACATGTCTAAATTGTACATTTGAAAGCGTTGATGTGCATGTCTCATAGTATTGCATCTTAAATGATAATTACGTACGGTAGCATAATTATATTTGTTAACGTTGATTTCGCTACCATAATACACTGTAGTTGAGAAACATATTGTAAGCAACTTAGGGCGGTCACATTATTGTTTCAGTTTTCAAGTAATAACAAAATGTGTCTTTAGTATGTTAGATGAACATTAACAGTATTTTCAGTTGTTATTACGAATTCTTTGCTTAAATATATATTTAAAAAGAGAAGAATTGGAATCGTCGCCGCAGAGTCGTTTGATTTAAACCATATGACAATATTAATTAAATCACATATATTAATTGTTTTAAATCTCATTCAAACAATATATGTTTTAATCAAAAAGATATATCGGTAGTTACATACAAAAGAAAGAATGTTGTTTGCTAATACAAATAAGATATAAAGGGAACACGAAATTACACATAATAGTTACAAACTGGTTAACTATGTATTTATACATTCAACGTTGACGTTTTTTCACGTGACACCGTCGGTATTACCAGTTTATAGTATTTGTGCTTAAACGTATATATAGCATTTGAGTTGTTCTCATCTCCTATATGCTTGTTGCAAAAACAGCATAGTGGTTTGGTATTGTGAGTAGTTAATCGAAGGTACGTTCACCAATTGAATCAACACAGAATTACAGACATGGCTGTTAATTTATTAACAGTGTTAGTTCTCTATTTATCCAATGTTTTGGGTGAAATATGATTCTGTGTCTAGACAACTACAACAATTAATAATTTAAAAATAAATTAATTCCATGATTGTGCTCAACACATCGGAAACATATTCTATCAACTTATAATTCATCAGTACATTATAATTCTGTAACTGTTCGATGTGGTCTGAATGCAGTTCTATGACATATGTTTTATGAAGTCTCTCGTCAGTCGACACACCCGAGCATGTGCAAATAGCCAACTTGCGACAGATGCTACAAGACAAACGGACAACGGGCACGATCGAAGAGAGAGCTTCAACTAAACCCCTGATTAGATCTTAATTATAATTAAGCTCGATTACGTTAATGCCTCTTCTGAGGTTTTCGAACTGGCTTCCATCCGATATAGTCTAATTTTAAAGATTTGTATCAGCAGCGTGTCCAGGTGTGTATGGGTCCAAGAACGCCCTGTCCGTGATACAAATTATTTTAAAGAACACAATATATAGGGGGTCTACATTGGAATTACTGTAAAATTAAAGAATCAAGTGTTAGCAGACTATTATTATTAACAACAATATATATATATATTTACCACGTTAGTAACGGAAGATCGTTGACAGTAGTTGTCGAGGCAATGGACGTTCACATTTATGTGCTCAACCAACATATTTTCATTGTGTTACTCCAGTAACTTCCATCATCTCGTTCTGATTTACTTTTATTTATAGAGTCAATATTAACATTGGCACTATGCTATGAATTATGCCCAATCTCAGTGTTATATCAGTTGAACGTATTACACAATTGCTTCATCAGTTAACAACTTACATTTATAACCTAGTTTATCCACAATAGGTCCCTGGTGTATTCATCCATCTGTTGGAATACTGCTCGAATACTGCTTATCGATGCTGACTAACCCAGCTGTCTTGATGCACCTCTGATACAGTCACGTGTACAGTTGTTGTGTGGAAGTGTTTTCAAGTCGTCGTGATTCTGAGTCGTGAGTTTTTGGTACGTTTCCACAGTGTGATTGACCTACGGCATGTGCGGTCATGTATGGTCTGGGCGTGCTTAGTGCCTGGATGGCGAGTCGTTCCAGAGATATACGTGCATGGGACACTTTTGGACAATTTTGTAATTTGCGGGTCATTTATCGCCCACCCATTGATAATAGATGGTGCCCAAGTGACCATGTGTTACCGTTGAGAAGTGCCTAAGAGATCGTGACCGGAAGTACCGTAAGCACTAACTGAATTGACCTCACTAACGCTACAACAATCGGCAAGACCACCTCTAAGACCAGGCTCAGTAGTGCGTCGCAGTCGAACACTGGGGCCGAACTTTTGGAGGAAACTGTGACGACGTCAACAACAACAGATGAGGCAACGTTCAACAGACTGCTGGAAATGCAGCAAAACATTTTCCAGAAGTGCTTGTAATCCTTCATGGAAAGCACAAATTCTAGAATAGACAACTTCATGGCCGAGACAATAAAATCTATGACTGACCTAAAGCTCAGCCTGCAGTAAGCTCAGCAGGAGGTGGCCGATCTCAAGCGTGAATTATCAAACTTTGACATGCAACCTAGTGCCACTAGCGTCGACCACCTGCAAAAACAACAACAGAAGCTAGAAGAAAATGTCGACTATCTAGAAAACCAAACTAGACGAACGAACGTCAGGATTGACGGCATCCCAGAATTCGCGGACGAAACTTTGGAAAAAACGGAAGAACTGGTAAAAAACAGTCTGTTGAATAAATTCGCCATCACAGCAGACAAAGTCGATACGATGAATATTGAGCGCGCTCACCGACCGGGCGCAGCAAAATGGTGAACCGGGCGAAGAAGCCACGATCCGTGGTAGTGAAATTTGCATCGTTTAAGGACCGCAGGTACCTATTAAACAAAACCCGACTCGTGAAGCCGAACGGTGTGTATGTGAATGAAGAGTGTTCACTGACGGTCGTACAGAAACGTAAAGATCTCCTTCCGAAGATGATGCAGCTACGTCGTGAAGGGAAGTACGCGTACATCTCGTTCGACAGACTAGTTGTCAGAGATCGCCGCCGACTGTCGTGTGGTATGCCATCTTGAACGCCTACACATAATTCCAGTACCATAGACCTACCTACAACCAAATATCATATATACGTGAATTTTTAAAACATGTCTCGTGTAATTTATGTTTCAATGCATTCATGTTGCATTTATTATTGAATCAGTTATGCTATGAGTCAGACTCCAGTGTGACTAACATGCCTAATCACGTTTTTTGTTTTTTCCTTACTTGTTCTTTTCTTTATTATCCTTCATACCTTTCACTTGTGTTTAATAAAAATTACGTTTAATTGTAATTTGCTTTTGAATGTTATCATTACAAAACCAAACGAGAACTTTTTTAACGATTTTCTTAACGCTATGTCAAAATTCGTTTTATTTATGTTAACGTTATTGCATAGGCTCATGTACAAAATGTCATCAAAGAACTTCATAGTACCTATGATGTTTTCTACAAAGCATTTCATGTTTTTGATATATGCTTTTTTGCTGACATTTTCTCTTGAGCGAACTGCTTCACATAAAATGACGTTGTATTTAATTAGTGCAATTTCATATTATTTACATTTTAGTTTACAGGTATATGGTGTGCATCGATATATATATATAATATCGATATACAGTCAATATTAACTGTATATGTTGTTTTCATTTTTGGGAAGGCAATGTTTATACATTTTCTTTTCAGTACGTTTAGTGTTAGTTATTTAACATTTTTATTTTGGGGACAGTGCATTATATATAGTATTTCCCCAAAGCTTAGTGTCTATGCAATAATTATTTTGTGTTTTGTTCAATATACTTATTTTCTAGTATGATTGATAACAATTATTTCGTAGCGCAATTTGGTGGTCTAGAGAAACATTCTCTCTACCACATATTAAAAACGGATGAAATGAATGAAGATGGGGATATTGAACCATTTCAACATTCACCATACTTTAATGATGATAATTTAATAAACCACTTAACGAACAAGCAAAAGCAAATTTATCGTGCTAAGTCTAAACTGTCAGAGTTTAAATGCAAAAATTGACGAAATAAGCTAGACATTCAAAAGTAGTGGCTGTGAGATTAGTGCTCTGTGTTTACATGAAACATGGCTCGATGAAGAGGCTGGCACTTCTTTATTTCAAGTAGATGGATGTACATTAATATTCCAAGACAAAATCTGTAGTGCACATACTGGCTTGGCAATCTACCTCAGCAACAAATACAATTACAAATCTGTAAATATCCATGCTAATATAGACACTTGGGAAGGTCAATTTATTGAAATAACATGTTGTGCCATGAAAACAAAATAATTCTTGGAAATATACATAGACTAACTAGAGATATAATTGAAAACTACCGTATATTTACAAACGAATTTGCATCAAATTTAGTTGATTTACAGAAACCTAAAAGTGAAATAATAATTGCAGGTGATTACGTATTGACTTGCTTAAATTAACTAAAAACTCATAATATCTTAATATTTTGACACAATCATTTCATATCGTTTCTTACCTAAATTACTATGTCAACACGACTTTCAGAATACCATGGAACACTCATTGGTAATTGTATTATGCTGTTTGTCAAAAGGATTCTAGTAGCTAGTATTTTAGTAAGCAATATTTCTTAATACTTTCCGTACTTTCTAAGTCTGGACTATGTCGAAACCACTAGTGCGATACCGACGTTTATACGAATAAAACAAGAAAATCCTGACTCACTCAATAAATAAAAAAAAATTAATAACCTCTAATATTTATGATAAACTTAACACAGATACTCATGAGGATCCGAATGAAAACTACAATATCCTCGATGAAATTGTTACTGCAGCTATGTATATATTTCTACCTACTAAAGTAATTAAATTTAACAAATATAAACATAAGAAAACTCCTTGGATTACCAAGGGCATTATTATGTCAATAAAATTTAGAAACAAATTTTATTCGAGAATGAAACAGACTCACGTAAATACAGTACATTATTATAAACATAAAACTGACTTACATATTGATAATAACATTCTTAAAATAATATTAGATTAGCTAAGCAAATGCATTACCAATCCACTTTTGAAAAGCATGAGCATGATGTTAAAAAGACGTGGTGTTTAATAAAATAAATTAATCAGAAAAATCAAATGAAAGAACAATTTCCAGATTTGTTCAAAGTCGATGGGGAAATGATTAGCAACAAATGCAAACAGATTTAACACGTTTTTTTACTAATGCCGGTTCATACTCTAGCCTCTAAAACAAATACTAGTGGAGGTAAATCATACAAAGACTACCTGAAAAACTCGATATTTCACACCTTCAGTTTTAACCCAATTGACTACTGTAAATATAATTGATCGCTTACCTCCAAAATCAAGTTGTGGAAATGGTATTTCAACACAATTACTAAAATTGATTTAAAAAAAACATTATATCAGCAATGCAGTCACTCTAATTATTAATCAATCAATAATAACTGGTATATTTCCAGACGAATTAAAAATTACAAAAGTCATACCCCTTTTCAAAATAGGTGATGTTTTTTACTTTAGTAATTATCGTCCTATTTCTATCCTGCCAGTGATTTCAAAACATTTTGAAATGGTTATGTTTCATCAAATCCACGATTACTTCCATTCTAAAGCATTAAACTACAGTAGCCAATGTAGGTTTAGAAAGAAACATTCTACAGAGCTTGCTACACTCGAAATCATAAACAGAATGATACTAGAACTTGATAAATCGGTTACTCCAATAAATATATATCTTGATTTATCAAAAGCATTTGACACAATTTATCACAATATATTGGTACAGAAGGTAAATTACTATGGATTAAATGACAAGGCTCTGGACTTTTGTAAGAGTTATTTACAAAATCGTAAGCAGTACGTAGAAATTGAAAATGTTATGTTTAAGGAAATAGTCATCAACACTGATGTCCCTCAAAGTTAAATTGTAGCGCCACTCTTATTTATTATATATATATATATATATAAATGACATAGCACTTTCTAGTGACCTTTTCAAATTCATAACATCTGCTGGCGACACCATCATTACTAGTACACTAAATACATTTAACGATTCAGAAGGCCAAATGTGAAGTGAAAATATTGACAAAGAACTAACAAAGATTAGTAATTGGTTGAAAGCTAATAAACTGTCACTAAATGCCAAAAAGACTAAATTCATGATTTTTCATATGCCTCAAAAGAAAATAGAATAGCCTGTATTAAAAATAGATGGGGCATACATTGAATGTGTAAATTATTTCAATTTGTTAGGCATCACAATAAATAACCATTTAAACTGGCAGAGTCATACAATCAAAATAGCAAATAAAATATATAAAACAATAGGCATATTAAATAAACTTAAACACTTTTTACCACCTAATACATTATATATTATGTACAATGCTCTTATTCTCCCTCATATTAATTATGGCTTTCTTTTATGGGGTCATCAGGCACCTCGAATTTTCAAATTACAGGAAAAAAAAACAATATGAATAATACCCTTAAGTAAATATAATGCTCGCACAAGTCCTATTTTAAAAGGCTTCAGTTGGATGACATTTCTAAAATCCAACAATTAAAATGTTACTATAAATTAATTAACAATCTGTTACCCTACTACTTCAGTGTTTTTCCAAACACACACAACTATGATATTCATCGACACTTCACGTGAAAGAAATAATCTGTATATATTTTTCATTCAAGTAAAAACGTCAGGACTTTGAAAGTGTCTCCCTCCCCCCTCTCCACTAATTTCGGTAGACACCGCATTGCTAACGTTTAACGTTGGATTCTGAAGCACAGCTTTGTCATATCGATGCATTGCAAACTCCTGTGCCTTACTATCATACAGGTTTCGATCTTCTTCGCATTCTTTGAGAATCAGTGGGTCTCTTCGCGTTCTCGATATCGTCGTCACAGATGGTATTGGGCTGGGTTGAAATAGCGGAGTTCCCTTTTCCTAACGCTGAAACGACATCTGATTGCGCTGCATTGCTAAGCCTCTTGCCAACTAATGCGTTGTGAGGTTTCGGTTCGCGAGAAGAAAATGTTTGGATGCTGAAACGTTTTGTAACGTTATTTATGGAACCATATCATGCTTGTTACAAACACTTTATGTGTTAGCAATGAAACGTGCAAAATATGCATGAATAAGTGTTAATTTTGTATAATGTCATTTACAAATATACACAGATCAGTCACCACTGATCTATATAGAGAGTCATATCATGGATGAATAGCAATATGCTAATGTTGAAAACTGACAAAACAGAAGTAATGACTGTCGGTGCTTCGTTTCAGATTGGAGATTCTGTAGACATTGGTGGTAATAATTTCCCCTTCAAAATTTCTTTAAATTATCCTGGAGTTAAAATCGATCAGACTCTCTCCATGCAGGTACAAATCAGTAACGTTTGTCGTGCCTCTTTTCTTGAATTAAGACGTATTGCGTCCATCTTTCTAAAAGCGCCACTGCTAAACTTGTCACTACTTTAATAACCTCCCGTCTTGATTATTGCAATTTGTTTTTTCTGATCAGCCTGCCGAACAGATAAGTCGATTACAGAGGGTACAGAGCAGTGCAGTACGTCTAGTTCTGACGAAACGAAAGCGAGACCATTTGACGCCAAAGTTGCAGGAACTCCATTTGCTCTGTCTCTAATTGTAGTTTAAAGACATATCTGTTCCGAAAGGCGTTCCCACCAGTCTAAATGGTACATGCGTTCTGTGTGTATAGTATATGTTATATATATATATATCTGTATGAATGGTACGTACTAGCGCACTGAGTTTTTCGCCTAAAACGATTTGCGCTATATAAGAGCTATCCATTATTATTATTATTAAATATATCCATCTCGCAGCTGTGCGCTATTTTTAAACTCTTTCACTTTAAGTTTGTCAATGGCTTGGAGATGGCTTCGACTAGAGGTTATTCTCTATGATCTGAATAAAGATCTGTGGCAACAACAGTTCTGGGAACGCGAGTGACGTAGCAGCGGTTTTGGTGACGTAACGTCGGATTGCGTCGCGTCAGGATCGGCGTAACTTCGTGCTTGGCTTCGCGATGCGTTTGTGGTGGCGGTAGGGGTGTCTGACTGGTGCGGACGGTACGGGTGTTACGTACGTGTTGTATTCGTAGCTGTACGTTTGCATTATGTCGTTCTGCGATAATTTAGTAGTTATCGATATACGGCAAAATAAAAAGCTGTCTTTAATAAAGTATTTTCAACTAGGTGAAATATTTGTTTCTGATGCTAGCTGAGTGATTTCATTCCATATATCGACGTTTGAACCCAATTTTGATGACATAGTAATGATGCATATAATAAATATATCAACCCGGCCTGGGCCACGATGGATAATGCGTCAACATACTGACAGGGACAGGCTCGAGGGAGTTTTTTAACACACGCACACACATACACACGCACACACACACACGCACACACACACACGCACACCTCACATTATTGAACATATATTGACCTACCAAAAATGTCCATCCTTCGAACGGGCTAACTTAGTAATTGGTAAATCGTTTAGCGGCTCTATGATATTTGTTGTTGTGATCACGTCAAAAATCCAGCAAATAAGACCTTAGTTTTTATTATGTGCCAGAGCGCGCTACATACAAACAGGGCGCAGGGGAGTTTGTGTGTGTGCGTGCGTGCGTGCGTGCGTGCGTGTTTCTGTCTGTCTGTCTGTCTGTCTGTCTGTCTGTCTGTCTGTCTGTATGTCTGTCTGTCTGACTGTCTGTCTGCCTGTCTGTCTATCTGTCTGTATGTGTGTGTGCGCGTGTGTGTGCGCGTGTGCGTGCATGTGTGCGTGTGCGTGTGTGTGTGCGTGTATGTGTGTGCATGTGTGTGTCTGTTCGTGTGTATGTGTGTGCGTGCTTGCTTGCGTGCGCGTGTGTGTTAACGTTTCCCCCTTAAATGATTTGCATCTAGGGCGCCAAACGTTCAGTGATTCACATCTACGATCCTTTGAAGGAAGAAGGAAGAAAATTGTATGGTTCATGTTCCGTGCCGGAATGTGGACGGACATTATTTGATTGTTCACAACGTTTCGCCTGGTTTATGTGATTGCTAAAAGGCCCGCCGATCAGTTTGATACGTTTAACGTAATTTAAGTCGCGTGGCAAAAAACTGCTCAAATTTACATTAAATTAGTGCTTAAACAGTGTAAGACAATGTCAAGAACATGCTACATTTCAATAGGCCATCGCAAGATGTTTATGTTCAGTAAATGTGTCGTGCTCTCCGAAGCCTTTAATATACGCTGAAACCGAAGGTCGAATTTGCACGTGAAATTTCTTCTGAGCAGGCACGTGTGCCGAAAACGCTTTGTCGAAACGATGTCGATCAATTAAGAACAATTGTACAACAACCAACACTTTCCGCAAAAAGAGTATTTTGCATTCTTCCCGCAAGGATTCGCGTAGCTAGTTCTGCGGTATGCAAATGTTTGCACACCCCTGGTTTCAGATCATGTCTGCCGTGGACCAAGTGGCGCTTCTGGTCATCGCTCTATTCCTCTCAACCGTCCTACGCAAGTTGTCCAACTACCTCGGTAACAAAGTTCGGTTCTACTCCGATGTTGCCCTCGTGGCTCTCTGTGTAATGAGCGGAATTATCGTTGCGTCGTCCATCCACGAAGCATCCTTCGGAGCGCGTCACAGCACCAGCGTCACTGGAGTTCTCTTCGTTTTCAATGCGTTAGTGACCATAGTCGGGCTGTTTTACGTCTTCGGCATCACCGTGGAGATCTTCAACAATGCGTGCGAGTCTTGCATTCTCGTGACTGCCACGACTGTCGTTGTTGTCGGTGTCGTTGGTGTGCTTTTTAACGTATTAAGTGCGATCACGAAAGAGTTTCAAAAAGAGACGTCCTAAATATCAAATGTTGCGAACAAGAAAGCCAACGCACTGCATGACACTAACGAAACACGATCACATGAAAACAGCAAAACTCGAACACGTCGTCTTTGCTTGTTAACAATAAAACAATAGGAAACTGTTATTTTGCAGTGATAACATAATTGCGACTGATGCAGCGTACACAAAGAAAGGATTAAATTGCACAACATTCGACCTGTTTATTGCCGTGTTCACACAGAAAACGTTAAACGACTTAACTTTAACCCCGTTTATGACATACATTATTTTGTTCACAACACGGCTATGCGTCCTGTCTATAATTGGCCTATCCATCACATGATCTGTTGCATTGCAAAAAATAAAATAAAAATCCGTCAAGCGATCAAAAAATTGATCCCAGACACGGGGTGGGTTCATGCATTCCGTCGTAAATTTTGTTGAAATTCTTGACACAGAAATGTTTCTTTATGACAAAAAACATAATGCAACGTTTTTAAAGTGACAACTGTATGTAATAATGTTTGATTTATGAGATGTAATGTAACGCAACATTTTAAGTGTGACGTAAGCAAACCGCCACGTACTGGATACAAAAATTGTTCCAAGTTACGTAAATGTCGTACACGCGATGTATAACCGCATACGCTCCGCGTGAACGCAGTTCCAGAGCTATATATGGTATGGGGAAAACAAAATGGCGGACAATGGCTTCATGTAATCGCCTAAATTTCCTATCCATGTACATAGATCAGTGCATATGACGTATAGTTGTTCGCAAAGCCACGCGTCCTTTCTATGATTGTTCAAAGTAAGCTACATAATTGATATCTCCATCTGGCGACATACTGCCTAGCAACAAGGTAAGTCAAGCTAACAAAATCACTGGTCTATGTACAATATATATATATATATTTGTGCGTGCGTGCGTGCGTGCGCGTGTGTGTGTGTCAATTGATGGACCCAGTACGTCGCTCTTGACTTACATCATTAATATAATCGAGCTTGCATATGTTTATATGTGTATAATGGTAATAGTTTCCTCTTAGATCTCTTGTAGGCCCTACATGGGGCGTCAATCTGTCAGGAATTAATCTACGACCCCATGAGTGCAACGTAACATCTCCATTTTTCGAATTTGGCCCGCGAACGGTTTCCAATTGGCCCGCGAGACTCGCGCTAAAAAGTGGAAATTGTCAAGAGCAACCAAAATGGTCATGTTCTGTCTGATAACAACGTTCGTTGGCTGAGCCACTGGGCGGTTCTGGCTAGATATACGCTTATAAGTACGATTTTTATGAGTTTTCTCCATGGAATTGGCCGGCCGTTTGCTCAGCTGGAAGATACTGAGTTTCGAGTTCAGCTATGCGTTCAGACACTCATTTTCACACATTTGAAAATGATAAATTAATATGCTGCTTCAGAGAAGACATTTGCTGATTGGCAACGTGTACGAAGCAGTGGACCGAAGTTGTCGCAATCATGTGGAGATGACAAAGCTGTTCTGCGGGAGAATCTTTAAGACTGCAACATTATAAGTGTTTGAAAGTAGAATGTTTCGAGGAAAGACAACCTCGATCTTTCAAGAACGACAAAACTGCCGATTTTGTGCACTGCTTGAGACAGCGCATGAATGGTTAGTACTTTTCGATAGTATTTGATTGGGCGATTTCTGCGATATCTCGATCTCGATCTCTCCAGGCAGTACTGGGTCTAGTTTGTAGAAGACCAGACAGGGTTTATTTTTTCAGTTTTTATCCATTATGTTTATATGTCGTTTTACATGACGTTTAAATAATGTGATTTATTTGTTGTTTAGATGTGATTCAGGTTAGTACAAAACACGTGCTCTTTACGAGCACATATCAAAAGGTATGTCTTGGCCAGCAGAGAGATAACCGTATACAAATTGGCCCACTCAAGAAACGTTAGCGGAACGCTGATCTAGCGAGAGATCACGGCGAGAAGTTGATGCGGCGATTCTTAGTGCGCAAAGAAACTGCAGCGACATCCAAAGAATTGGCATTTTTGCTAGTCATCATAATGCACATAACGTCCGTCACGCTTGGCCGACTAAAAGTGTTTACATAATATGTGCATTACGTTACAACGGCGGCATGGCATCTGCTAAATGTTTTTTTCCACATGCAGTTCTCGCCTACTTTTTCCTAAGTTTTTTTCGTCAAGAAGAACATTAATTTTGTAGCCAGAATTTCACAAATATATACGACAAAATGACCGCCATCCATTTTGGTGGTTTTGATGGACTTTGTTGCTACGTTGTATGTCAAACATATCTCACAACAACCAGGAACAACGATATGTGTGCGACCGACTCACACGAACCTCCATTTGACTTTATTGTACTGTGATTCTGCACAGACGACATAACGTAGAAGTTTGTATTAATCGTGCCTCCCAATCGTTCTCAACCTTCTTAATTTCCAGGCACACTTTCGAGATTGCACGGTCCTCGCGGCACCCCGAAACAAATTTAACCATGGCAACGTATTCTAATTGTTTTCAACTAACTCATAATTAATAGGCACACTAAATATAACCCTTTCCCAAATGGATAAACTTACTTATTGCGTTTAAAATAATTTCAACATGCCATCTGGTTTGTAAAATATTTCAAACAATCATTAATTTTAATTAATTTAAAGTTATTATAGGAAAGAAAATCAATATTACCTTTAGTCCTATAATATAATTATAACGTTATCGTTTTCAAAACATATCTCTCAAATATGTCACTAACTCTGACAACGTAATGGAACATTTTCCCGATTGATGAGGTTGGTGTCGTAGATCGTCCCGGTTGAGGGGGTAGTGTCGGAGATTTTCCCGATCGAGGGGTTAGTGTCGGAGATCTTTTTAAAACTGTTTACGTTACAACTGTAGTTAAAACACAACTACTTCCGTCCATGCGGAACCCTTTTACCTCAGCGGGAGGGTGCGTACGCACCCATCGCTCCCCAACATACGGGCCTGTAGTGCGATAGTTTACCGCTACAAATTTGACACATCTCTTGTAATTTTGCGGCTTACCAATATTCCGCGGCACACCAGTTGAGTAGTACGGTCGACACCGTTAGCAATTCCATGTTATTTTATTCTGCGAGCTGTGTCGATGCAATCGAAGTTTAACACTAGTTTCGAAAACTGTGTACCAATTGCAAAGAAATACAGTAGAACCTCACCATTAATGTCAACCTCGTGACTGAGCAAAAGTGACCTGGATGTCCAGGTGACCGTATTAGCAGGACTTATTTCCTACGTCATTGTTGCAGAAATAATTAGGGATTGTAAATAATTAGGGTGACCTTGATTGCGAGGTGGCTGTATTACTGAGGTGACCGTAAAGCGAGGTTCGACTGTTATTTGATGAGATAGCTAGAGAGTTCGTTTCATTTGGTTACCCCGAATTAGGGTAACCACTCATCTTCGTTACAACGAGAAGACGTATTTTAATCCAGGCTCCACTGTGTGCAACAAATGTTGGCGCCACATCCCGGAGCCCGGTCTTGGATAATCGAGACTGCAACCTAGATAGCTGATATAACAAAAGATGACTGATTCGCACTTGCTCTCGTCATGTGATGACTTCGACTTCTCACGTTCCCGCATCACAGGCGGAGACGATAACTGGACCAGTCTCGGGACTCTCCGCTAGAGGGCTGTATTGGTCGCGTTCGGCGCAAGACCACATCAGTGTCCGTCCGTCATTACCCTGAGCGAGTCCCTGTGAAAATAGCGTTTTGGTGTGATGTGTGAATGTTTTACATGGGATATGTTGTTCCATTGAATATGTAACATACTACTGCATTATATTTTTTACGAGGTAGCAATAAATATGCGCTAGTCGCTCGCGCATTCAAACAGTGACTATTTTGCAGAACGCACCAATATTTCAAAAACTGTCACCAGATTGGGACGAAATTGAGGGGTATCAGGTTAGGGTGGATTTTTCTGAACAACGAGGTAAGAACATTTCACGAATTTTCCACACGACTTCGATTAATGAATGTTTCAAGCGCTGAGAAACTAAAGAACACCTGTAGATAAATTATCCATCCAACATTGGATAGGTTATAATGGCCGCCTATGTAAAATCTATTGTTGTCTCACCCCTGCAGAAAACAGCGGTCTATTCACCTATTGTTAGTGACCAACTGGCAACTGTCATAATTTGACAGCTCTGATACTACGCTGCACAAAAACAAATCATTTGTATTCACTCTGCACCATACAAGTGCTCTCAGAAAATCACACAAACTGCACACTGTTCACTTGATCTTGGGTTTAGGGCCTAACACTATGGCGAACGAATCTTAATGTAGTCTTCACAGAGGTTAGCCTAGGGGTGGGCAAAACCTCCACTTGCACCCCCTTCCTTGAGGCTCGTAAAAACACTGGCGGCCGAACCAACTTCATATTGGGTAGGCTGTTTGTTTTGTTTTTAAATAAAAGCGTTGATTGTCTTTTGACGGGTGGTTAATGAACCCTGAAAGTTTGGCGTCAGAGTCACACACTGTCTGGGTGGAACATGTTAACATACCCACACTCACGCGCAAGAATGATAAATCATACACACGTACAGGTACATGCGCACACGCATACACATTAGTACGCACACACGCACGCACGCACGCACTCAACAAGTAGGGTTCTATTAGTAGATGGGAAGGCGTCAAACTGGAAATATATGTTTGAGTTGGGTACCACAATGATCAATAGGCAATTGTGTTTCATTAGAACAATTGGGCGGTCAAAACAATAGAATACACACGCACGCACGCCCGCACGCACGCACGCACGCACACACACACACACACACACACACACACACACACACACACACACACATTACAATTAATTACATCTAATGTCCATCCTCATCGTTGCCCACTCGCCTCTCTCTAGGCTCATTCGCATCCTTCAACCATTGGCCTCTCAGCTATCAATTGGCGATGTGTTGTAAACACACGAATTGGATATCTAGAGTAATGTTCTTCTTTTTTCAGTTGACAAATTGTGTGGTCAACCTTTCTTCAGATGGCGCCAGATGTTCGATTTATTAGGAAATTAACATCTGCTGCATGCATGCCTTAAAGTGAATAAAAACATCTATTGCTCGAATTCATGTTATATTACATCCTGCTATCTATTTCCACGTCCACCAAGCCAAAACAAAAAATTCAATGAATTAGAAATTCCACATTTTATGGTGTGCATCCGGACATTTTCGAATATGCATATTTTTGGCGCGCTTTTCGGGATGCCGAGATGTGACGTCACTTATGATTCAAACTCGCATCAGGCCGACCCTTTCCATGCATTCAGAGCATGTTTACAAGTATAGCTTTTGGGTCGAAATGAGCGTCAGAACGAGTTATTGTGCAATATTCCGATGTAATACAAACACTAGTCTTCATAGAGGAACAAACATTTATCTTACGGTTCCACATGAATCAAATTTTATTCAAAACAACGAATGCGAATGGGCCTACAAGTCGACTAGGTTTCGCCGAGCTTGGGCTCATTTTCAGAATAATTATATCGAATGCAACCAACGGGAGATAATCTACACCAATAAACATACATAGCAAACATATATTGTATCCAGCTACATAAAGTAACGTGTATAATCTCATAATATCACTAGAATATCGATATATGAAGGAGCTGTACAATTTATCATAACAACTTAAATCAGTCAGAGTTTCCGTTGGTTTCGCTAGCTCAGTGGGTAGGCGCGTTGGTAACCTGTCATTTATTTTACAATCGGGCGACGCCGGTTCAATCCTGACAGCATGCAAACCTTTGATTTTCTTTACACTTTTTTGTTTATGTTTTCACCAAGTAATATAAACAAAATAATTTTATACTATAATGCACTGTTTGTAAATAATTTTTATTTTTGTAGTAACTATTTATTCGCCATAAAAATGAAAATATGGTCATTATATAACGATGTTTCTAAATTTTATTTATCCAAACAAATATAATATAATGGATATATAATTTATTAATTGTAAATATATTGTAATTATATATGTGAAAACAGATTTAGATCTGTCTGGATAAATACAATTTAGAAACATCGTTGTATATAATGACCATATTTTCATTTTTGTGGCGAATAAATAATTACTACAAAAATAATAAAATATTTACAAACAGTGCATTATAGTATAACATGATTTTGTTTATATTACTTGGTGAAAACATAAACTAAAAAAGTGTAAAGAAAATCAAAGGTTTGCATGCTGTCAGGATTGAAGCGGCGTCGCCCGATTGTAAAATAAACGACCAGTAACCAACGCGCCTACGCACTGAGCTAGCGGGACCAACGGAAACTGTCTGACTAATTTAAGTTGTTATGATAAATTGTACAACTCCTTCATATATCGATATTCTAGCGATATTATGAGATTATACACGTTACTTTATGTAGCTGGATACAATATATGTTTGCTATGTATGTTTATTGGTGCAGATTATCTCCCATTGGTTGCATTCGATATCATTATTCTGAAAACGAGCCCAAGCTCGGCGAAACCTAGTCGACGTCTTGTAGGCCCATTCACATTCGTTGTTTTGAATAAAATTCGATTCATGTGGAACCGTAAGATAAATGTTTGTTCCTCTATGATGACTAGTGTTTGTATTACGTCGGAATATTGCACAATAACTCGTCCTGACGCTCGTTTCGACCCAAAAGCTATCCTTGTAAACATGCTCTGAATGCATGGAAAGGGTCGGCCTGATGCGAGTGTGTATCATAAGTGACGTCACGATACCACGTGATCGCCTAGCTCATTAAAATTTTATTTTCCGCGGGAATCGCTTCACAGACGGGCTTAAAATCGAATTTATAGTACAAATGTATTTTTCTGTATTTGTATAATGTTGTCAAATGTTACATACAATGTTAACCTTTGTGTACACATGGAAAAAGGATTTTAGCTAATGCCTTATTTTTATTTCCTTTTTAAAACTGACAACAGCAGAAATTACAGAACAACGACAATAGAAGCTGCATGTTTGGGAGAGCAACTGGGTCCGAAAAATCACAAGACCAAAGAGGGTGGATAGAAGTAGGATGACAGACCGTTGTGATGGAATGCAACCTAACAAGAAGACTGGTGAGAACCCGGGTGAGATGGGCAGACCACTTGACAAGGATGTATGCAAGCAAACTTCCTTCCAAAGAGAGCTGAGGCGGAAGAACACAAAGGACACAGGAGAAGGGAAGGCCACAAATGAGATGGGAGGACTTTGTGAGGAGGAACATGAGACGAACGGGTGATGATGGAAGCTGGTGAGGTGGAGCTGCTGACAGGAAGTTATCGAAAGGAAGAACAGAACGAGTGGTTCGACAATACTACACATGACCCTCACCCCTGTACAGGGAACAAGGAGGACGAACAGAACGAGTGGTTCGACAATATTATACCTGACCCTCACCCCTGTACAGGGAACAAGGAGGAAGATCAGAACGAGTGGTTCAACAATACTATACTTGACCTCACCCCTGTACAGGAAACAAGGAGGAAGAACAAAACGAGTGGTTCAACAATACCACACCTGACTTCACACCTGTAGAGGGAACAAGGAGGAAGAACAGAACGAGTGGTTCAACAATACCATACCTGACCTCATCCCTGTAGAGGAAACCAGGAGGAAGAACAGAACGAGTGGTTCAACAATACCATACCTGACTTCATCCCTGTAGAGGGAACCAGGATGAAGAACAGAACGAGTGTTTCAACAATACCATACCTGACCTCATCCATGTAGAGGGAACAAGCAGGAAGAACAGGACGAGTGGTTCAACAATACTACCCTGACTTCACCTCTGACCAGGGAACAAAGAGGAAAAACAGAACCAGTGGTTCAACAATACTACACCTGACCTCTCACCCCTGTAGAGGGAACAAGGAGGAAGAACAGAACGAGTGGTTCAACAATACTATACCTGACTTCACCCCTGACCAGGGAACAAGGAGGAAGAACAGAACCAGTGGTTCAACAATACTACACCTGACTTCACCACTGTAGAGGGAACAAGGAGGAAGAACAGGACGAGTGGTTCAAAAACACTACACCTGACCTAACCGCTGTAGAGGGAACAAGGAGGAAGAACTGAACGAGTGGTTCAACACCTGACCTCACCCCTGTACAGGGAACAATGAGGAAGAACAGGACGAGTGGTTCAACAATACTGTACCTGACCTCTCACCCATGTAGAGGGAACAAGGAGGAAGAACAGAACGAGTGGTACAACAATACTACACCTGATCTCACCCTTGTACAGGGAACAAGGAGGAAGAACAGAACGAGTGGTTCAATAATACTATACCTGACCTCACCCCTGTACAGGGAACAAGGAGGAAGATCAGAACGAGTGGTTCAACAATACTATACTTGACCTCACCCCTGTAGAGGGAACAAGGAGGAAGAACAGAACCAGTGGTTCAACAATACTACACCTGACTTCACCACTGTAGAGGGAACAAGGAGGAAGAACAGGACGAGTGGTTCAAAAATACTACACCTGACCTAACCTCTGTAGAGGGAACAAGGAGGAAGAACTGAACGAGTGGTTCAACACCTGACCTCACCCCTGTACAGGGAACAAGGAGGAAGAACAGGACGAGTGGTTCAACAATACTGTACCTGACCTCTCACCCATGTAGAGGGAACAAGGAGGAAGAACAGAACGAGTGGTACAACAATACTACACCTGATCTCACCCTTGTACAGGGAACAAGGAGGAAGAACAGAACGAGTGGTTCAATAATACTATACCTGACCTCACCGCTGTACAGGGAACAAGGAGGAAGATCAGAACGAGTGGTTCAACAATACTATACTTGACCTCACCCCTGTAGAGGGAACAAGGAGGAAGAACAGAACCAGTGGTTCAACAATACTACACCTGACTTCACCACTGTAGAGGGAACAAGGAGGAAGAACAGGACGAGTGGTTCAAAAATACTACACCTGACCTAACCGCTGTAGAGGGAACAAGGAGGAAGAACAGAACGAGTGGTTCAACAATACCACACCTGACTTCACCCCTGTAGAGGGAACAGAACAGAACGAGTGGTTCAACAATACCATACCTGACCTCATCCCTGTACCACAGAACTGACCATACCTGACCCATCCCTGTAGAGGGAACAAGGAGGAAGAACAGGACGAGTGGACCTGAACTGACCAGGGAACAAGGAGGAAGAACAGAGTGGTTCAACAATACTACACCTGACTTCACCACTGTAGAGGGAACAAGGAGGAAGAACCGAGTGGACCTACACCTGACCTAACCCTGTAGAGGGAACAAGGAGGAAGAACTGAACGAGTGGTTCAACACCTGACCTCACCCCTGTACAGGGAACAAGGAGGAAGAACAGGACGAGTGGTTCAACAATACTGTACCTGACCTCTCACCCATGTAGAGGGAACAAGGAGGAAGAACAGAACGAGTGGTACAACAATACTACACCTGATCTCACCCTTGTACAGGGAACAAGGAGGAAGAACAGAACGAGTGGTTCAATAATACTATACCTGACCTCACCGCTGTACAGGGAACAAGGAGGAAGATCAGAACGAGTGGTTCAACAATACTATACTTGACCTCACCCCTGTAGAGGGAACAAGGAGGAAGAACAGAACCAGTGGTTCAACAATACTACACCTGACTTCACCACTGTAGAGGGAACAAGGAGGAAGAACAGGACGAGTGGTTCAAAAATACTACACCTGACCTAACCGCTGTAGAGGGAACAAGGAGGAAGAACAGAACGAGTGGTTCAACAATACCACACCTGACTTCACCCCTGTAGAGGGAACAAGGAGGAAGAACAGAACGAGTGGTTCAACAATACCATACCTGACCTCATCCCTGTAGAGGGAACCATGAGGAAGAACAGAACGAGTGTTTCAACAATACCATACCTGACCTCATCCCTGTAGAGGGAACAAGGAGGAAGAACAGGACGAGTGGTTCAACAATACTACACCTGACTTCACCTCTGACCAGGGAACAAGGAGGAAGAACAGAACCAGTGGTTCAACAATACTACACCTGACTTCACCACTGTAGAGGGAACAAGGAGGAAGAACAGGACGAGTGGTTCAAAAATACTACACCTGACCTAACCGCTGTAGAGGGAACAAGGAGGAAGAACTGAACGAGTGGTTCAACACCTGACCTCACCCCTGTACAGGGAACAAGGAGGAAGAACAGGACGAGTGGTTCAACAATACTGTATCTGACCTCTCACCCATGTAGAGGGAACAAGGAGGAAGAACAGAACGAGTGGTACAACAATACTACACCTGATCTCACCCTTGTACAGGGAACAAGGAGGAAGAACAGAACGAGTGGTTCAATAATACTATACCTGACCTCACCCCTGTACAGGGAACAAGGAGGAAGATCAGAACGAGTGATTCAACAATACTATACTTGACCTCACCCCTGTAGAGGGAACAAGGAGGAAAAACAAAACGAGTGATTCAACAATACCACACTTGACTTCACCCCTGTAGAGGGAATAAGGAGGAAGAAAAGAACGAGTGGTTCAACAATACCACACCTGACTTCACCCCTGTAGAGGGAACAAGGAGGAAGAACAGAACGAGTGGTTCAACAATACCATACCTGACCTCATCCCTGTAGAGGGAACCAGGAGGAAGAACAGAACGAGTGGTTCAACAATACCATACCTGACCTCATCCCTGTACAGGGAACAAGGAGGAAGAACAGGACGAGTGGTTCAACAATACTGTACCTGACCTCTCACCCCTGTAGAGGGAACAAGCAGGAAGAACAGAACGAGTGGTACAACAATACTACACCTGATCTCACCCTTGTACAGGGAACAAGGAGGAAGAACAGAACGAGTGGTTCAATAATACTATACCTGACCTCACCCCTGTACAGGGAACAAGGAGGAAGATCAGAACGAGTGGTTCAACAATACTATACTTGACCTCACCCCTATAGAGGGAACAAGGAGGAAGAACAAAACGAGTGGTTCAACAATACCACACTTGACTTCACCCCTGTAGAGGGAATAAAGAGGAAGAAAAGAACGAGTGGTTCAACAATACCACACCTGACTTCACCCCTGTAGAGGGAACCATGAGGAAGAACAGAACGAGTGTTTCAACAATACCATACCTGACCTCATCCCTGTAGAGGGAACAAGGAGGAAGAACAGGACGAGTGGTTCAACAATACTACACCTGACTTCACCTCTGACCAGGGAACAAGGAGGAAGAACAGAACCAGTGGTTCAACAATACTACACCTGACTTCACCACTGTAGAGGGAACAAGGAGGAAGAACAGGACGAGTGGTTCAAAAATACTACACCTGACATAACCGCTGTAGAGGGAACAAGGAGGAAGAACTGAACGAGTGGTTCAACACCTGACCTCACCCCTGTACAGGGAACAAGGAGGAAGAACAGGACGAGTGGTTCAACAATACTGTACCTGACCTCTCACCCATGTAGAGGGAACAAGGAGGAAGAACAGAACGAGTGGTACAACAATACTACACCTGATCTCACCCTTGTACAGGGAACAAGGAGGAAGAACAGAACGAGTGGTTCAATAATACTATACCTGACCTCTTCCCTGTACAGGGAACAAGGAGGAAGATCAGAACGAGTGGTTCAACAATACTATACTTGACCTCACCCCTGTAGAGGGAACAAGGAGGAAGAACAAAACGAGTGGTTCAACAATACCACACTTGACTTCACCCCTGTAGAGGGAATAAGGAGGAAGAAAAGAACGAGTGGTTCAACAATACCACACCTGACTTCACCCCTGTAGAGGGAACAAGGAGGAAGAACAGAACGAGTGGTTCAACAATACCATACCTGACCTCATCCCTGTAGAGAGAACCAGGAGGAAGAACAGAACGAGTGGTTCAACAATACCATACCTGACCTCATCCCTGTACAGGGAACAAGGAGGAAGAACAGGACGAGTGGTTCAACAATACTGTACCTGACCTCTCACCCCTGTACAGGGAACAAGCAGGAAGAACAGAACGAGTGGTTCAATAATACTATACCTGACCTCACCCCTGTACAGGGAACAAGGAGGAAGATCAGAACGAGTGGTTCAACAATACTATACTTGACCTCACCCCTGTAGAGGGAACAAGGAGGAAGAACAAAACGAGTGGTTCAACAATACCATACCTGACCTCATCCCTGTAGAGGGAACCAGGAGGAAGAACAGAACGAGTGTTTCAACAATACCATACCTGACCTCATCCCTGTACAGGGAACAAGGAGGAAGAACAGGACGAGTGGTTCAACAATACTACACCTGACTTCACCTCTGACCAGGGAACAAGGAGGAAGAACAGAACCAGTGGTTCAACAATATTACACCTGACCTCTCACCCCTGTAGAGGGAACAAGGAGCAAGAACAGAACGAGTGGTTCAACAATACTATACCTGACTTCACCCCTGACCAGGGAACAAGGAGGAAGAACAGAACCAGTGGTTCAACAATACTATACCTGACTTCACCACTGTAGAGGGAACAAGGAGGACGAACAGGGCGAGTGGTTCAAAAATACTACACCTGACCTAAACGCTGTAGAGGGAACAAGGAGGAAGAACTGAACGAGTGGTTCAACACCTGACCTCACCCCTGTACAGGGAACAAGGAGGAAGAACAGGACGAGTGGTTCAACAATACTACACCTGATCTCACCCTTGTACAGGGAACAAGGAGGAAGAACAGAACGAGTGGTTCAACAATACTATACCTGACCTCACCCCTGTACAGGGAACAAGGAGGAAGATCAGAACGAGTGGTTCAACAATACTATACTTGACCTCACCCCTATAGAGGGAACAAGGAGGAAGAACAAAACGAGTGGTTCAACAATACCACACTTGACTTCACCCCTGTAGAGGGAATAAAGAGGAAGAAAAGAACGAGTGGTTCAACAATACCACACCTGACTTCACCCCTGTAGAGGGAACCATGAGGAAGAACAGAACGAGTGTTTCAACAATACCATACCTGACCTCATCCCTGTAGAGGGAACAAGGAGGAAGAACAGGACGAGTGGTTCAACAATACTACACCTGACTTCACCTCTGACCAGGGAACAAGGAGGAAGAACAGAACCAGTGGTTCAACAATACTACACCTGACTTCACCACTGTAGAGGGAACAAGGAGGAAGAACAGGACGAGTGGTTCAAAAATACTACACCTGACATAACCGCTGTAGAGGGAACAAGGAGGAAGAACTGAACGAGTGGTTCAACACCTGACCTCACCCCTGTACAGGGAACAAGGAGGAAGAACAGGACGAGTGGTTCAACAATACTGTACCTGACCTCTCACCCATGTAGAGGGAACAAGGAGGAAGAACAGAACGAGTGGTACAACAATACTACACCTGATCTCACCCTTGTACAGGGAACAAGGAGGAAGAACAGAACGAGTGGTTCAATAATACTATACCTGACCTCTTCCCTGTACAGGGAACAAGGAGGAAGATCAGAACGAGTGGTTCAACAATACTATACTTGACCTCACCCCTGTAGAGGGAACAAGGAGGAAGAACAAAACGAGTGGTTCAACAATACCACACTTGACTTCACCCCTGTAGAGGGAATAAGGAGGAAGAAAAGAACGAGTGGTTCAACAATACCACACCTGACTTCACCCCTGTAGAGGGAACAAGGAGGAAGAACAGAACGAGTGGTTCAACAATACCATACCTGACCTCATCCCTGTAGAGGGAACCAGGAGGAAGAACAGAACGAGTGGTTCAACAATACCATACCTGACCTCATCCCTGTACAGGGAACAAGGAGGAAGAACAGGACGAGTGGTTCAACAATACTGTACCTGACCTCTCACCCCTGTACAGGGAACAAGCAGGAAGAACAGAACGAGTGGTTCAATAATACTATACCTGACCTCACCCCTGTACAGGGAACAAGGAGGAAGATCAGAACGAGTGGTTCAACAATACTATACTTGACCTCACCCCTGTAGAGGGAACAAGGAGGAAGAACAAAACGAGTGGTTCAACAATACCATACCTGACCTCATCCCTGTAGAGGGAACCAGGAGGAAGAACAGAACGAGTGTTTCAACAATACCATACCTGACCTCATCCCTGTACAGGGAACAAGGAGGAAGAACAGGACGAGTGGTTCAACAATACTACACCTGACTTCACCTCTGACCAGGGAACAAGGAGGAAGAACAGAACCAGTGGTTCAACAATATTACACCTGACCTCTCACCCCTGTAGAGGGAACAAGGAGCAAGAACAGAACGAGTGGTTCAACAATACTATACCTGACTTCACCCCTGACCAGGGAACAAGGAGGAAGAACAGAACCAGTGGTTCAACAATACTATACCTGACTTCACCACTGTAGAGGGAACAAGGAGGACGAACAGGGCGAGTGGTTCAAAAATACTACACCTGACCTAAACGCTGTAGAGGGAACAAGGAGGAAGAACTGAACGAGTGGTTCAACACCTGACCTCACCCCTGTACAGGGAACAAGGAGGAAGAACAGGACGAGTGGTTCAACAATACTACACCTGATCTCACCCTTGTACAGGGAACAAGGAGGAAGAACAGAACGAGTGGTTCAACAATACTATACCTGACCTCACCCCTGTACAGGGAACAAGGAGGAAGATCAGAACGAGTGGTTCAACAATACTATACTTGACCTCACCCCTGTAGAGGGAACAAGGAGGAAGAACAAAACGAGTGGTTCAACAATACCACACCTGACTTCACCCCTGTAGAGGGAACAAGGAAGAAGAACAGAACGAGTGGTTCAACAATACCACACCTGACTTCACCCCTGTAGAGGGAACAAGGAGGAAGAACAGAACGAGTGGTTCAACAATGCCATACCTGACCTCATCCCTGTAGAGGAAACCAGGAGGAAGAACAGAACGAGTGGTTCAACAATACCATACCTGACCTCATCCCTGTAGAGGGGACCAGGAGGAAGAACAGAACGAGTGTTTCAACAATACCATACCTGACCTCATCCCTGTAGAGGGAACAAGGAGGAAGAACAGGACGAGTGGTTCAACAATACTACACCTGACTTCACCCCTGACCAGGGAACAAGGAGGAAGAACAGAACCAGTGGTTCAACAATACTACACCTGACCTCTCACCCCTGTAGAGGGAACAAGGAGGAAGAACAGAACGAGTGGTTCAACAATACTATACCTGACTTCACCCCTGACCAGGGAACAAGGAGGAAGAACAGAACCAGTGGTTCAACAATACTACACCTGACTTCACCACTGTAGAAGGAACTAGGAGGAAGAACAGGACGAGTGGTTCAAAAATACTACACCTGACCTAACCGCTGTAGAGGGAACAAGGAGGAAGAACTGAACGAATGGTTCAACACCTGACCTCACCCCTGTACAGGGAACAAAGAGGAAGAACAGGACGAGTGGTTCAACAATACTGTACCTGACCTCTCACCCCTGTAGAGGGAACAAGGAGGAAGAACAGAACGAGTGATTCAACAATACTACACCTGATCTCACCCTTGTACAGGGAACAAGGAGGAAGAACAGGACGAGTGGTTCAACAATACTATACCTGACCTCACCCCTGTACAGAGAACAAGGATGAAGAACTGAACGAGTGGTTCGACAATAATACACCTGACCTCACCCCTGTAGAGGGAAGAAGGAGGAAGAACAGAACGAATGGTTCAACAATGCTACTCCTGACTTCACCACTGTAGAGGGAACAAGGAGGAAGAACAGGACGAGTGGTTCAACAATACTACACCTGACTTCACCCCTGACCAGGGAACAAGGAGGAAGAACAGGACGAGTGGTTCAATAATACTACACCTGATCTCATCCTTGTACAGGGAACAAGGAGGAAGAACAGGACGAGTGGTTCAACAATACTATACCTGACCTCACCCCTGTACAGAGAACAAGGATGAAGAACTGAACGAGTGGTTCGACAATAATACACCTGACCTCACCCCTGTAGAGGGAACAAGGAGGAAGAACAGAACGAATGGTTCAACAATGCTACTCCTGACTTCACCACTGTAGAGGGAACAAGGAGGAAGAACAGGACGAGTGGTTCAACAATACTACACCTGACTTCACCCCTGTAGAGGGAACAAGGAGGAAGAACATGACGAGTGGTTCAACAATACTACACCTGACCTCTCACCCCTGTAGAGGGAACAAGTAGGAAGAACAGGACGGGTGGTTCAACAATACTACACCTGACTTCACCCCTGTACAGGGAACAAGGAGGAAGAACAGAAACAGTGGTTCAATAATACTACACCTGACCTCTCACCCCTGTAGATGGAACAAGGAGGAAGAACAGAACGAGTGGTTCAACAATACTACACCTGACCTCTCACCCCTGTAGACGGAACAAGGGGGAAGAACAGGACTAGGGGTTCAACAATACTACACCTGACTTCACCCCTGACCAGGGAACAAGGAGGAAGAACAGAACCAGTGGTTCAACAATACTACACCTGACATATCACCCTGTAGAGGGAACAAGGAGGAAGAACAGAACGAGTGGTTCAACAATACTACACCTGACCTCTCACCCCTGTAGACGGAACAAGGGGGAAGAACAGGACTAGTGGTTCAACAATACTACACCTGACTTCACCCCTGACCAGGGAACAAGGAGGAAGAACAGAAACAGTGGTTCAACAATACTACACCTGACCTCTCACCCCTGTAGAGGGAACAAGAAGGAAGAACAGAACGAGTGGTTCAACAATACTACACTTGACTTCACCACTGTAGAGGGAACAAGGAGGAAGAACAGGACGAGTGGTTCAACAATACTACACCTGACCTAACCCCTGTAGAGGGAACAAGGAGGAAGAACTGAACGAGTGGTTCAACAATACTACACCTGACCTCACCACTGTAGAGGGAACAGAAAATGAAATGGTCGTGGGAAGCTGATGGGCGTAAGCAAGTTTTACATGAAATTACGATAACCACGATCACATATGCCTATTTTGTACTTTTAACTAATCAAATTGAACACTCACGTTGCAACTCAACAAGCATGCACCCAGGCTCCAGGATGCTCCCCCCACTATAGCTAGCTGTACTAGAATGAACCGTTTATATATGTCAGTGTAGTAAAACATGTGTAGATAAAATCAAGCCATATTGCATTCGCAATAGGTCAATATCTGTTAAATCAGGTTAACATACACTTTAAGTCCACGAAATGGGCGATGTGTGTGGTGGCATTTTATTGACATGAATGTTCAAATATCATGGTAATTAAACATCGATTGGGTAATTTCATACTAATAAGTAGGCCCTTATAGTGGAAAGTATTACTTTGCGTCGTTTTATTGCGCCCTTGACCTACATTTCGCGAAATTGCCCAGTGGTGCGAAGAAAAGGTCGTCTATGATGTGGCAGGAATCTAGGGCATGACGTACTGTCACTCGTTACGTATAAATAGCGAAGTTCTCCTTGTAAAAGGTGGCGCAAATGTCACACGTTTCAAAGTTGCAACATCTAATAAATTCAGAACGTTTTAAATTTCTTCAGCGATGTCAGAGATTCATGGCCTAAAGATTTATGTCGACACACCTAACTTATTTAACAGACTTTCATAAAACACGCACATAGACAACTGCATTTAATTCAAATTATGGTAGAAGATATTGAACCTCACATAATAGGTATAAC
This sequence comes from Paraescarpia echinospica, assembly GCA_020002185.1. Lineage (NCBI taxonomy): Eukaryota > Metazoa > Annelida > Polychaeta > Sabellida > Siboglinidae > Paraescarpia > Paraescarpia echinospica. The sequence goes on from CM034535.1 coordinate 61,508,763, forward strand.
CGAATCATGGGCCACCACCGATATATCAGATGCCGAATTGGGACTGACAGGCTATTTAATGTTTAGAAAATATAGAATAGGAAGAAGGGGAGGTGGAGTTATTTTATATATTAAAGAATCTATCCAGGCTTTTGAAATAAAATTAGAAAGAGAAGCATATTGTAAAGAAGCTATTTGGTGTAACATAGTTACAGGAAACTCTACGGTAACGGTTGGGTTAGTTTACCGTCGAAGTCCAGACATAAACATAGAAGAGAATGAAAAAGTACAAAATGCTATAAGGGAAGTGAGCAAACGGAACTGTATACTTATGGAGGGTTTTAAAGATGGGCATATACAATAGAAATATCTACAGAGTGCGGGGCGTGAGGACCAAAGTTTATAGTTCTAGTACAAGATAGTTTCCTTTCGCAACATGTGCTAGAACCAACCAGGGGAGAGAATGTGTTAGACATAGTTTTGTCCTCACAGAATGAATTAGTTGACAATGTCAAGATGTGTGAGCCACTGGGGAGTAGTGATCACAACCAGATACATTTTAACATCAAAGTAAAATCAGAAAGGAATAAAAAGCAGTACAGGAGAAATTTCCACAAAGGAAGATATCAGGACATGAGGAAATATTTAGCAAAGGTAAATTGGAATAGCACACTGAATAATAAGACAGCAACAGAATGTTGGAAAATCTTAGAGTAAAATTGTGTGCATCGTCGATAAATATGTTCCCTTGAGAAACGGTCCAGAAACGAAACGAAAGAAGTCATAAGAAAAATTAAGTACTGAAAATAATAAATACTACAAAATTTATAAAGAAGCACTTAACCAAGTTATAACTGAAATTATAAATTCGAAGAGAAGCTATGAACAAAAATTAGCTTGTAATATAAAATATGACAGCAAGAGTAATATCAGAGGGATTCTTAATGGCAGAAGACCTGAATGAGTATTTTAATTCGGTGTTTACCAGGGAAGATATTAGCTCACTGCCAGTACCAGAGGCTAAGTTCAAGGGGACGGAATCCGACTATTTAGAACAGTTAATTGTAGCCCCGGAAATGGTAGATAAGAAAATAAGGGCTATGGAAGATAATAAATCACAATAGAACAAATTAGCATACCGGTTGCAACAGTTTTCAACTTGTCATTAGAAGACGTAGGGGTTTCTTTAGAATAGAAAGAAGCAAACATTATACCGTTATTTAAAAAAAAAGGTTCGAGAAACAAGTCAGATAACTACAGACCAGTAGATACCATCTACTCAGATTTTCAGAAAGTTTTCAACAAAGTGCCACATCAAAAATAGGAAATGGTATAATTAACTGGAGAGCTTCAAACCGGAAATCAGTGTTGAATGCGGTACCACAGGGATCAGTACTGAGACCTATATTCTTCTTAATATATATGTATATATATATATATACAGCTGTATAATTATATATATATATGTTATATCATCGTCCAAATTGTTGATGATAATATATATATATATATATTATCATCAACAATTTGGACGATGATATAACAAGCAAGGTGTTGAAATTTGCGGATGATACAAGTGTTTAAAGGATTAAACAGACAGCATTTACAAAATGATCGTGACAGTTTGACCGAATGGTCTGAAAAGTGGCAGATGTTGTTCAATTTTGGGAAATGTAAATGCCTCCACACAGGACATTGGAACGAAGATGTACAATATACAGTGGGGGGGGGGGGTACTGTACTGAGTATTACTCTAAAAGAAAAGGACTTAGGGTTAACCAGTAGTGCTGATATGAAGGTTTCAGAGAAGTGCGGAATTGCGGCTTCAAATGGAAGTCAAACCCTTCGATTAATTAAGCGAAATATAGCGTATAAGGAAAATAATTAATAATACCGCTGTACAAAACAATAGTTAGGCATTATTTAGAATACTGTATACAAACGGGGCGGCCATATCAAAAGAAGGACATAGATATGCTAGAAAGAGTACAGAGGAGAGCGACTAAAGTGATACAAAAATGGAGTTATTAGTCACGAAATACACCTAAAAGAATATGGTTTAACAACACTAGAGACCAGGAGATGAAGAAGAGATCACATAGAAGTGTTTAAAATGTTGAATGGTTATACAAATACCGATAGAAATATGTTTTCCTCAGTTACGAAAGATAGTAGAACTAGAAGACGTGAAGTTACATTAGTAAAGGTGTAGTGTAGATTAGATATGAGAAAGTTCTAATTTTCACAAAGAACTGTAAATGAATGGAACATATTATCTGCTAATTGTGTGGGTGCTAGTAGCGTGAATATGTTTAAAAATAAAATCGACACATACCTCAGAAGGGAGGGATACAAGTAGGTAAAAGGGATGGACTCTCAATAAGCCAAAAGGCTTCCTTGTCCTCCTGCCATCTAGGGTTAATTCTCTGGGTGCAATCTTGTTAAATCTTGTTAAATTGTCTAGTTATTGTTTGTTTGCCGTTGAAAAAATCATCACTTTTTGTACACAAGAACATCAGAAGCTAAGCATACCGACTACTAAACGGACAGCATTTCCATCTTGGGCCAAGGCTGGTAAAATGGCATCGTAGACTATAACTTGGAATGCCAGTATTTGGCCAATGTTGGTACATACGTTGGCATCCATTGCACAGCAGTACCTATGTGTACAATCACTGGGCTAACGGTGGCTATAATTCGGCACCATTGCATGGCAGTAGCTTGGAATGCCAGCCATGGGCCAATGATGATAGGCCAGTGCTAGGCGAAGCAACAGATTGCCATTGTTGAGCCAACATTGGCTCAGGGGGCATCGCAACCATTGGCCCAATATAGCAACATAGTATGGGCCATTGCCCGAGTTGGATATGCTATATGGATAGGGTGCTGTTAGCTCTATTCAGAAAACGTTGAAAACACAAATTACAGCCAGATACCGTCATGAGTTAAGGGTGGTTGTCCAAAGAGCGAGAAGGTACACCTCCGGCCACCCACGGTGCTGACGGGATGGGCATGGCAATTAAAGCAAGGCAAACAGGCGCTGGCGTGTCGGTGTTGTTGTGTAATTTAGATGGGTTTTTTTCTAATGTTATCTAATGTTTTGAATATAGACGCTATCTAAAAAATAATCTTGGAGATAATCACGCTGATGCAGTTTTTATGCTGCGTTTATTTCATAGTCTCGAAGCGTGCAAAAAGTATTAATATCGGTAACTTAGGGGTCAGTCGAGCTAGCGATGTGTAGGCCCGTAGATCTATACGTATTCGTCTTTTGGGGCTCTGTCTGGTTAGGTGTGCACATAAAAATGAATGTGAATAACTTAACAACAGGCAACTTTCTGATGTCGTGCACCGAACGTTGTTAATTTAGTCTAACCATTTGCAGCAATGATAGACATTCATTCACTTCAGTGGTTTATTCAGAATACGGTTTCAAAAATAAAGTGGAAGATTCTAATAAAATGTCCGATATCATGGAGACTGACATATTGCCAAGAGCGCAGTGAATTGACCAGTTAGCGCCTAGCTGCATCCTCGTGCGTCAGGGGTCGCTGCTGCTGATTACGTCAGTACCAGCCAGCAATACCCCCTGGCTGATCGCTTTGCGAAACTTAATTTAAGCTCAGCCTATGAAATCGTTCACTAGATCAGTGGTTGGTGGCAGGTCAGGTGGTCGTAATAAAACTAATTTCAGCCAACCGTGGCTCGTGTTACATGCAATGTTTAGGAAGTAGAACCAATTATTCGAATACACAATACCGCTCAGCTGCTCGTGCTAATGGGCGAACGGATCATTATATATTGGGATTCCCAGAAGACGTTTATCCGTCTTCAAATTGGGGCGGGTATTTGCGCTATTCTCACGGGTGATGCAGTAGCGACTGGCGAAGTCAATTACTAGTTTGACTCAGCTAACTGCCGCATTTCGTGTAGGAGATCTGCCAGTTTGCATAGCAAACAGCCCTGCCTTGCGAGGATGCGTAGCAGTAACGTCGGTCATGACGCACCAGGTTTCTAGTTTTGCTCGATATATAGGCCCAACATATATATATATATACGACGTAAATAATTGCCAATTGTTTTCCCTATAACTGTTACGTCCGTATGGTGCACGGTATCTTTAGGCATAGAGTAATTCAATTTTTGGATCGTATTCCCTTCGATCCAGAAACTGAATTACACTATGCATAAAGATACCGTGCACCATACGGACGTAACAGTTATAGCGAAAAAGCAAATTAAATTTGGCAATTATTTCCGTCGTAAACTGCGCACATCTCACAATATACATAAACATGATTTACATAATTGAAAGTAGCATAATCGGCTGATAACATCATCATCACAAATGCTAACAAACGGGTGGCCGCAATATAATTATGGGTCTATTGAGCGTCGTAAACTAGGACTAGTAGTCTTAGGCCAAGTAAAAAAATAAAATAGTTTCTCGTCCGGATTTTTTTCAAAAGGAGGCGGGAGGCTCTTATTATTTACTATTTGTCAATATTTTGTTATTTTTTAAAGATGGCCGCAATGTCATAGATGTTAAGTGTTACTGATTTAAAGACACTATTGCTTGTCCGATGTAACGTGGAACATACCAGGGCTGTGATGTATGTTACTATAATTACTATTAGTTTAGCTGGATTGACAGATAAACAGAAAAAATTATGTAGAATATATATGTCCCATGTTACACCGGAATACAATTTAAATTGATTAAATAAACAAAACACAATGTTAAATGTATTTAATACACAGCAAAAGGTGCCACACTGTACGGATTTCCTGCATACAATACGGATTTTTAAAAATATGGCAATATCCAGTTTTAATACGGATTTGCTACAAAATGTAAGCAAATGTTAATTAATGTAGGTATATTTAGTAGCATGGTAAATGGCGACACTCGCTCGGAACAAGCATGTTAACCAATACAAAAATACTAATGTTTCAAGTTAAAATATGCATTTCAGAACACAAAATGTGGCATGTCTGTAAAAACAACCATCCATTGCCAAACGTACACATGCACATCATTTGCCTGCAGGTTGCCGAGGTGTGAAGGCTCTAGTCACTTTCTTCTTGGCCACTTTGCATTTCACCTCACATTCCTCACAAAGAGGATAATGGCCAACCGATGTTGTAATGCTGTTACATAGTACGACACCTCAATGGGCATTTTACATGTTAGTTTGTCGTTGACCTTCACTATGTCAAATGTGTTCCCTTCTCCAGGATCATTGACGTCTTTGAAGCATGCGCCACATGAGTGTAACATCACCTCCAAGTTCCTCTCGTTATTATTTCTCTTCTGGTTTGAGAACGTGGGCAGCATAGAGGACACGTCATTTCAGACATCCTTCACACTTATAAAAATTGAAAGTGGAGAAAAATTGCAATTAGCCAGTTCACAATAAATAAAGGCATGGTTTGATTACTTATCTTTCCGTTACAATTGATTGGGTGTTTATAACTTATGTGGTTAAACAACCAATCACAACATAAATATTTCAACCATGACAAGTTGGAGGGCAGAGTCATACCATCTTTGATGCAAAGTTGTATGCGTTGTCATAAAGCTTTGTTGTGATGAACATATATATTCATTTATAAATAATGAGTCATTCCAATTATTCAATTTTGGGTGTGACATGTACTGCGATTATCTCACTGACGAGGTAATTGACACAATGTCTGCTAGACACTCGTTTGGGTTTGCCGACACGTCCAACTTGTCCTTACTTCCACCAATGTTCACTTTTACCTGAAGACAAAATTAAAGAAATGAGACCTTAAAACAACAACCTTTTCCAGAAACCATTTGTCAATTGACAAATCTTAATTGGCTGAGGCTATATTGAACAAAACAACACAAATAATCAAGCAAGAAATGGGTGAGTCGGCCTACATTGAAACGTTTATAATATTTGTGCCCGAGCAGTACGCTATCATGGAACGATTTCCAAGGAGTTGCAATCCAAAATATCCCTCTGGCTACCTTTCAAATATTTCGTTTAAGCTATGCAACATATTGCTGTATTTTATGAAAAGTACACTTGCATTTCAAAATGTTACTTATTTCCATGAAACATGCGAAAATTACAAACTAAAACAAACAAAAAAATTCTTACAACTCCGCATGGTGTCACTAGTAACAGCCTTGTTAGACAGTCACCATAATTTAATAAACCGCACAAATCAGCATGTCATGCCATATTTAAACTATTTCAGTAATACTTTTATACACTGTTGCTAACAAAGTTGTAATTTTAAGTAATCTTCAATGACTTGGTACATTTGTGGCGGGTCTAACCGGTGATTATTTACACTAGTAGCGCCAAAGTGTAGACTCGAGCGAAGTCAACGCAAAATCTACTGACAGGCCTTGAATTTTATCAAATTGAGGGCTTTTATACTTTTTAGGGGGCACATAATATAAAACATGACCAGTTTGACCGTGAACAATAGCTTAATTTCCGAGGCAACGCGGCCAGTTGCCAGGGCATTTCGGCAAATGGCCGTGTGCTGCCACGCAGTTCGAGATGAGTACCGACCTGTGACGTTTGACAGCGTTCTGTTGAACTGATGTCTTCTCCGTCATCAAATTCCCCTGACAGAAAAGCTCTAGGAATGTCTGCTTGCCATTTGATACCGTCCTAGCATACCACGGTTTCAATATTGCGGTGGACCTACGAATTCGCAAGCAAACAAACACCAACATATTCGGACTAAAGATGGCCAACAATAGCAGACATGTCGCGCAAGTGCTATAGTTTCGTGCCCGTGATTAGCCTCGATTCCAGACTTGAGTATGCGGTCCTTAGAGCACGGGGCACGCAACAAGTCAATATCGTTCCCATTTTAAACTCTATAGAAGGCATACACAGATCTGAAAAGCGTTTAAAATAGCAAATTTTGTTAATAGTAAATAGCAAAAAAAAGGAGGCGGCAGCTAAAAAGGAAGCGGGCGGGGACGAGAAACTATTTTCTTTTTTTATTTGGCCTTATAGTTCTGCGACTGGCTAACTGGGATGAGTAGAAACTCTTGACGTCAGCCTTTCACTGAAAACGGTGCTGTCCATGCAACATAATTAACGTTGTGTCTTCAACTAGGTTATTCTAGTAAACTACTGGTGTAATATTCTTTATTGTAGTTGCATTTTAGTAAAAAATTTCACGAGTATATACCCAAACAATTGCCTTTCGTTTCCCTTCGATAAGAGTACCTGCATATAGGCAACGGAACGGCTGAGTCCCCCCCAAGTTTAATTAGAGTAGAGACTAACCCTCTGCAATGCAGTGGCATATTTCATTTCTCGCTTGACTTGGTCTGGACACTTTGCTGCAGACGCAGTCTGCAATTTAGACTACATGATATTTGTTATCCAAATAAGAAGATCATATTTAAGGATATTAAGCATGACCGTGGTTTGACACGAGAATACGTCATTACTGTTCCGTTAATTTGTACTCTAAATTGATGCGGTCAGCCAGCCTGCCGCTTTGATCTTGTCGAACGAGCGGCCGGAATTCACGGAATGTGACCCGAGCCAATGTTTACACCGGTCAACCAATCATGCGCGGCGACGCAAATGGGCGGGCGGAGCTTGCTTTCAGACGGACTGGGCCGCTACCGTGGAAACGGAAAGGTTGCTATTCTCCCACGGTTTTTCCTCCGACTAGGGGCGTGTACTCTTTCCCTGCGGCCACGTGAGTTGGACGGATGCCAAGAAGGAATACCGAAGGTCGCGAGGTCAGGGTTGCTGGACGATAGCGCGTTGACTGACCACGAACGAGAGCGAAACGTACGATCGTTATGGACGAGCCCGAAGCAGCCAGACGGAGCAGAGGTGCCAGGCGTCGACAGCGACGGTCGGTCTAGCCTAGAGCAGACGACATTCTGACTAGCGCCGGCAAGGGGTGCGAAAATCATCAGCCCACGATCCAAAACGGTAGGTGAATAAATCGGCGACGGAATAAATCGCTCCTAAATAGTAAATGTGACTCAATATGTGATTCATTAGATTCGGGCGAGGCTATGGCCTCTAGCTCTGTCGAAAAAGAGCCCAGATGTGGGGAACGCATACTCATCCTGCCCGACGACCTTTTGTAGGGCCATTGACTGTCATCGCTACTTGTCCGACCAGTTTTTGTTCACCCGTTATCTCGATATGCTACGTTTGCAATATAAACAGTCAATCAATGTAAACTGTCACTAGGACAAGGTACACGTCTATCAACACGTACATTTCAGACAGTCAACAGATGAAAAAAGTCGGTTTCCTGGATTTTAATCAGTTTGCTTTCATCACATTACTAATGGGAGTACGGGAGTATATAAACTGTGCATGATGCAGTAATTTAGTAAACAGCTTTTGAGAATGACCGAAAAACTTTTTTGAGGTAACCAGGAACCATGTTTTTGTTTGCTAAAACTAAGGCAAGCGCTGATGACGTGAGGTGTAGATCAAGTATAATACTGTACCACCGAATAACGTATGCAGACCCTAGTTGTCATTGACCTAGAACGTGGACACCCGCATGAACTATTAACACGGTTAACAAAAACGCACTTTACTCAGATCCCGTGACAGGATGTCATTAATTAGCAGCTCTTTACCTCAAACAACTTCCAGGCACCTGTATATTTCACATTGATTTTCTCAATATTGCAAGGTCGACTGGCCGACTGTTTCATTCTAGACACCATGGTATTTTATTATCTCAACCAGCTATATTTATGATAAATCTCCTGCCAAGCGGAGAACTTTTTACAAGTACTGATCCCGATTGAGACACTGGAAAAAATGCTTTGAAATAGGTTAGACTACTCTGTGACTTTCACTGCGAAAGGTGACCTCCAAGATCATTTAGGGTGCCGAAACCACAAACCCTGGTATGCTGTTAAGATCTGATATTTGCCTATCCTGCCTAAGACAAACCTACATGTTATCTACCTGAACAGAAAAACGGTAAGTCATTGGGTACTTAAGAAACTTATCCTTCTAGTGCCCCAGGGGGCAGTTTCCACTGTAAAAACCACGAAAAATTGTCAAAAGCAGCATGTTTAGGTTAGAGGATAGAGAGGACAACATTTTAGTTATTTAAAATAACAAATTTAGATGATGTTTCGCAAGGCAGGGAAACAGCTTTCTAAAAGATTTTTTTGCATTAATAGTTGGCAACACTTATGTAAACCCTATTTTGGATCTAACAAATTTGAACACAAACCTACAAAGTTATGTCGTGACTCACATAATTTTTAGCATGATTCTTTAAGGGTTTTGATATTAAAAGTAAATAGGTGTCTGTATCAGATGTGATGTTTCTCAGTGATAGAAGTCAAATTTGTCTTGAATTCTGTCCCTGCTCTAGGAATTGTGTTTCCGAGAAAAATGGCTTTGAAAATTAGTATTGATGCAGTTGCTGTGCATGTTTAAATATTGTAACAAACATCATTTCTTTTTATTATATTGTGTTCCAACTTCTAAATATTGACTTAAAGCATGAATTTCAGGCTTCCAAATTTTATAAATTAATAAGAAATATGTAATTAAACCTTGTTTTTTCCACATCCTACTTGATTAAATCCTGCAGTTGTTGTAATTCTTACGTGTCTGCTCAGAATTGTTTAAAATGATATTAATTACTCTTACACGCCACTTTTAATCCAATACATAGATCGAAGTTGACAAAATGGAGTAACACTAGTTTCAAAAGGATATCTAAAAATGGAATGAGTCCATCGACAATCCACACATGTACCTCATGTTTCACTACTGACCAATTACAATCATTACCATCATCATCATAGTAATAACAGGTATGTGTTCTATAATTATGATGCATTTTTATGTGATATCATAATCATTTATGTAATCTTGGTGTAATCACCATTATGGACGATGTCTGCATAATTGGCTGCTGGTGGTGGGGGTGTGTTAAGAGGTGACCTCGTTTCCCTATACCACAAAACCTCACAAGGCAAGCTCTTTGAACAGAACATTGTCCCTCACAGTAGGCTGCACTGAGGCCAGCAGACCACCTACTAGGAGCACTTTCTTCCTGTACCAAGATATCTAAAAACATAAAGAACAGGCCATTATCCTTCGTACCAGTTGGGGGCATCAATTCTCTAGAGACTATTGATATGGACCGTTTTATTATCTAATGGCCACCCACCATAAAATTCACATGCAATCGTGTTCCATGGAAGAGTATTCTGTTCTTAACAAAATTGACATATTTTTAGTGATACCGAATTCTTTCTAATATGCAGACATCATTCCTAAGTTGTAAAGAAATCTGATATCCGTACCGACTTTTTAGCTTTAAACCGAGGCTGACTGTCTTTAACTGATGAATCATAATTTTTCCTTTTTTCACAGTCAGTTTAGCTTATATCTCGTGACATTTCGATTGATCTCAGGAATCTTTATCAGACGTCTACCGCTAGGTGGCATAAGCAGAGCCCTCGCTAGGGTTTGTAAAAAGGGGTAATGTAACTCATGCTGTTGAAAACATTTTTTATATAATTAAGGCCAGGCACGGCAGGTGGATAGGATTATTTTATTATTTATGCAAATAGTCCAATTTATTCTACCCAAATAATATAATTTAAAGGTATGTAATTGTCATACAAGTAAACTCATTAATGATACCAAACATAAAAGTTATCATAACCTGGCAGAAAACCATTCTGAGTATTTTTTTCAAAAATCACCATTTCACCTGGGGTGTCTGGTCTTAACATTCTCAATAAGATAACCAATTTATTTTAAATATTATTTATTTAAAAGTTCCAGCTGCTGCCCTGCAAATATCCATGTTCTGTTAATGAGTGTCCAATACGTTTAACTTTCTACACAACTTGCTGTGCGGCATGAATGTGCGAGCATGTTCTGTGGGTGTCCAACACATTATTTACGCAGCTAAATTATATGCTTATCTTGTTTCTTGTTTACAATGCAACCATTCCACGTAGAAAAACATATTCTTAAAATTTTTATGCGCCTTTGTTGTTAAAATAGTGCCGCGGTTTGCATCCGCTGTGAGCGATAATACAAACCGGTGGCGTTCCCAGACAACGTCGAAGGCGCTCACCGCCGATGCAGTCCGCGGCGCCAGTTGGACTGCAAGCATGCGCGCATATAATGATACATAATATTACTTGCAAGTCCACACATTGTTGAAAAGTTAAAATAATAAAGTTTTTTTAATTTAAAAAGCAAACCCAGTTATTGTTTTCTTTCTGTAATTCTGACCTATATTATATATAACCCCGGCACGAAAATAACAACGTTCGTAGAACTTCCAAACCTCTTCACATAATGTCAACAGTATCGACTACGACGCATGTATACAATTATACATATCACTTGTAAAATACACTTACTATCTTATAACGATCACTATTTACAAAAACGTAAGATGTGTTTGTGTTACGGCGACGTTTTGCGATTGCTACGACGATGTATGACTGACTTTTACAAAATCCCTGGACAAGGCTCGCAGTGTGCGTCCAATTCACGGAGAGCGCGCGCTCACAGGGATTGGTATTACCCATTGGATCACTAGTAAAACGTATCAGTTTCCAGACCAGTGTTCACAAAACTTCACCTGCTATCATAATTTTTGCCGACGCAGTTTTCTGGCGCGGCAAACCCCGACTGCGTGCAGCAGGGCAGGTTAAAAACATGTCACTGCCGATGCGTAGGTTCACGCAATGGTGTCCAAAATAATGCGTGAAATGCCAAAAATCATGCGTGCATGCACATAATATATTACGCTAACGGAAGCTCTGCATAAGGTAATCTGACTAAAAAAGTTAAAATATTACTATTCAGTTATTGCACCGGACCATTTATTTAGAGGAATAATCCTATTTAAAAAAAATTTAAGTAAAGGTGTGTTGCGTCTATTTTTAACGGCGTTTGCTGAGGAGAAACCAGGAATTAATTTTGCTTGGCGTTATCCTAACTCACACTTCCGTGTGTGTGTATGCATGTGTGCGTGCGTTTGTAACACTGTACGTGTTGTACAATGAACATCGTTTAGTGGCCACAACCTGTTGGCGTTTTTGAATTATACTTTTTGGCCTTACTTCATCTCCAATCTAACAATGCCCTGGGGACAAACTTGCGCATTCCTGCTTAACATGCAGTCCATTTTTGCGTTTCGTTTCTGCAGGCGGACATCTCGTCTGTCCCAGAATCTTATCACGGTTGCAATATTATGTCACACACATTCGATCTCCAGTGACTTTATCTCATCGTGGAACAATATCAGGCTGCACCTTTCATGTGAGGTCTTTCACAGGACCCATTTGTCCAGATGGTGCTGATTGAACCGAGGACGGCATTTTTCCGGTGAAAAGATCCAAGTTCTGTTATAAAAATAGTCGCTTTTGGGGGCCTGTTGTGGTTTTTTAGGTCGCAGCGTTTTGGTGCCTGCAGTGCTTCCAGCTTATCTTGTTTACTGGTGCAAAGCATCTCGGTTTTACTACTTCAAAACCTCACTTTCATGATAGTGAAATTAGAAATTAATAAGTGATAGCCTACCGTACATCAAACATATCTTCCACGTGATGCTGTAGTGCGTCCGTAAATAAACCTCATGGGCTGTGGTGATTGTAAAGAATCTCCTGAGTAACTCTAGAATTTAATTATGTTTGTTCCCAGTTATCAGGAATAACCGTGAAACTTGCATGTATCCAAATAAAGTCATGCATTCAAACAGACATTTGGCAAACTGAAAGAAGAGAAAAGCCAACGTATAAGTTTGTTCAAAGTTTCCCATACATGGACTGATGGACCATGCAAATGGGACTTGGCAGTTTGTTATGTTATGTTACGGTGGTGTTCATTTGCTCTTCCAGATCTCTGTCTCTGCTATCAAGTAAAGGAAATCACTTCTGATGTCTTCAGTACAGACCAGTCCAGTAAGTATATTACGTGTCCTAATTAGTCGGTTATAATATTTTTATTTTATCACCTCATTGGATGAACCTTTATTTAAAAAAAACATTTATTTGAACTTTGTCCCAGTTGCTGCATTCGCATCAGACGTGTTGCTAAAATGACAACCTTGCCCTTAAAACAGCCATTAAAGGATGTTTACAATATTAATATTTATTTATGATTTCAACATTTCACAGACACAACATTCACATTTTTAATGTATGAATTAATACCATCAAAGGACTGTGACCAATGACCTATCGTTTGATCTTTCTTACAGAGTCTACACAGAGATGTCCATGCCAGGATAACAGTGATGAAACCAGATAGAAATGCTGAAGCAACCTAATCCCAGAATTCCCTGTTCTCTTGAACTTCCTCCTGACCTACCACCTCCACAAAACAGGCAAGTGTAAAAGTCAAAATTTGGATAATATAAAAATTTGTTCAACCAAATATGTGTAGAAAACATTGGAGAGATAATTGACACAATTCCCCAAACTCTATGCCAGGTTGCTAATTTCTTTCTTTGGAATATTAAAAACTTAACAGATGTATATACATGAAAATGTTGCACATTATTAAACTGATTGCTAATGTGTATATGCTTCAGATATCCAGTCAAGAGAATCTTGGTTTAAATTCTTTTGCCGCCATTTCAGAGTTTGTACAATTTGCTTGAACAATTTTGTTCATTCCCTACTGCTCCAGTTCACTAAGCTGTATAAATGAGTACCTAGCTGTCAGATATCTGCCAAGCATCAGAGGTATTTGCTCTCTGACTATTATAAGTTCAAATTTATACTTGTGTGACAAATAAAAAAATGCAACTTTTATCAATTTTTTTACACTTGTAGCAAATTTGTAATAAACCAGTATGTAAGCCGTATTTCATATAATTATAAGCCATATTCCTCCCAAAGTTCATAACTGCCTGGGAAAGGTTGCAGTATATAATAATCTAGATTTACAGGGACCTTTTATGTTTATTATTACATAAAATCATGTGATGCAGTATATCTATTATAAATTTTTTTTCTGCTTCATTAAAAAATTAGGTGATTCTTTGTATTAAATATATTTTATACTGTATAACATGATTTTACAATAAAAACGAGCAAAAAAAGTATGTTTAATACATTACCTATTGTGTACCATTTCTTGCGTATATCCCCATTGAACGTTGTCATATTTTTAGACCCAGGTTATGGCAATATATTCTCGCATCCAAATTATAGACGTGTATCACTTCCCTGGGTACTAGTGGGTATTTTGATCTCCCCTGAGCCAAGAATTGGGCCCGTGGCTGCGGTTGAGCAGTGGCTGCGGTCGTTCTCCGGTGCAGTAGCCAAAGCACTTTGTTGACCTCCTTTTACGAGGTCGACTGGCATTCTGCAGATTAGCGTGATTGCCGTGTGCCATGACACCGAATGGTACACTGGAGTCTGGAGAGTAACATGTGGGATAAGCTCTTCATTTTATACAGAAGCTAAAGAGGCGATACACGTCACCTTTTGCGGTTCCGCTAACTGAAATGATCAAGATGTTCATTTCATTTTCTTCTAGTAAAGTTCTGCATATTTGTGAATAGTTGTTTTTTGTGCTGGTTTCTATGCCCGCGATGTTTTACGTTGTGTTGATGTGTATTGTTTGTGCTGGTTTCTATGCCCGCGATGTTTTACGTTGTGTTGATGTGTATTGTTTGTGCTGGTTTCTATGCCCGCGATGTTTTACGTTGTGTTGATGTGTATTGTTTGTGCTGGTTTCTATGCCCGCGATGTTTTACGTTGTGTTGATGTGTATTGTTTGTGGTTGTCATATTAATCCTCTGATTTACTGGGATGTTTTATGATTGCATAAAACAAGATAAGTGAATCTAAGTCAGGCGTGAAACCTTAATAATAAATGCAAATCTATATTCCATGTCTGCAGATGCAATTTATAATGAACAAAACCATTTACATTACAGTGGAATAATGCCTTACACTCACCTCACTAATACAGCCACCTCACAATTCAGGTCACCCTGGGATAATCTTGGATTATTTCTGTAAAGTTACAGGAAATTAATCTCACTAATACGGTCACTAGACCATTCAGTTCATTTTTGCCCAGTCCCGGTGGTGAGCGTAATATTGGGATTCCACTGTATTCCAAGTTATTGAGACCTGATTGTATTGGCCACCTGGCACTGAGGTGGACAGAGCAATTAACCCCAGCAGGTCCAGTAAACTGGTCAGTTGGAGTAGACTTCTGACCACCAGTGAACTTGCTTCCATCATTCCATGTATTGCATCTGGATTGGGCTTTTCGCCAATTTTAGTCAGTATATTTTGTGGGAAATAGTTGATATTTTCTGGTATGATGATACCAACTCACATAAATGTATGTTACTTGCAAAATGCATACAATATGTATATATCATTTGTGAAAGATCTGTGAAGAATTGTGAGGTATGTATCTTAACTTTATGAGCAAAGTTGTTCGGTAAAGGTCAGTATGTTTTTGATGAGCTGCAGTCAAGAAAAATGCTAATCTGATCATGGATGTATATAAAATTGTCTGATGCTTGTTTTGACATCAAAGAGGCTGCTCTTGCATATGTAACGGTAAGAACCCACACTCTTTGAGTAAGAAAATGAACCATTTTACCACAAATATGCAAACAAAAAATACCTCAATGCATTCACTTTCAAGTTTCAGGGTTCGTACAGCCAGTGCTAGTAAGCAGAACACACACTGGATGGCAGCACATGACGTGGAAACCTTAATTGTAATTAATTGGGTAGACTTAAGGTGGCAGCATAGAGCACTATAAAATGGCAACTTTTGAGTTGGTTGTCATATTTACATTTCTGAAGAAAAATTTGACTTAACTAAACATAATTTGAAAGTTATAGATTACATTAAAATGAAAAAATCGTAATTGTGTAATTCACTGTAGACATTACAATGCTAAGGCTTTTGGCTATTTTGTTTCGAATGGGTCTTTATTAGGTGAACGTAGGAGGTCGAGACAAGCTTGGTTCACCAGCGTTTTCTGGAGAGACTTAACATTCTATGGTTATTTTGTGGGTTTGTAAATGGTCGTCTTGGTTGAACAAAGTTCTACCAATCACCTGACAGGAAACGTACCAATTATGAGCAGAATAGACTGCAAGTCTTAAATGCAGGGGAAAAGTTGAATCAAAAACAGAATTGAGATGTATATACAGAAAGCCAGTTTTTAATACAGGAGCTAAACTTGTCCATCCTCGCACACCAGAGGCCTCTGATGATTATAGCAGTCTCATTACCCCCTGGCATATAAAGGGTTCTTCTTTACTGCTGGTGACAATTGGAGGGAAATGCAAGTCAAAACCGGAATGTCAAGAATTTGTTTAATAGTAGCTATTTGTGATTCCTTTAATACTCCAGTTTAGTAAAACGACGACTGGAAAGCAGTACTGTTGACGTTTCTCAACATACCTACATGTGAAGAGAAAGGAGTGCCTCCTGTAACGCTTGTGAAATTGTGACATGAAATGTTACTTTATGTGTTATTAAAATGAATGAGGAGAGTTTGTTTTAGTTGTCAGATAGTACAACACAAGGGAAATTATAATGCAGAAAATCCAGGTGTTTGAGCAAGATATACATTAGTGTGCTTAAAAACAAATGTGTGACGTTACTTCACCGAAACTTCTCCTTGAATGCACAAAAATCACTGACTTGGTTACAGCCTTAGATATGAGATGTCATATTGAAATGGTATCACACTAACCACCTTTCATTTCAGGAAGAAATTCTTGCTAGCCTAGTGCTGCTATAAAGATATGAAGTAACGCCTGTGACATGTGACACGTATAAAGATATACATAAATGTACTAACTAAGATTCCAGTCAACCCTAATCATGCTTCCTGAAATATAGTAGTTAGATGTCATAGGATAATAATTTGTCAAATTTAACCATCTGAGATGTAAAATAAATAACAAAAACAAGTTTCAATGTTCTTTTTATTCTCGTTAATGATGTTGTTTATCATTTTGTTATAATGTAATGAAGATTTGCATATAATTTCATAACACTTTCCTACTTTGTGAAATTGTTCCACCATTCATAGTTTGCACTCAGGTGAACACAGACAGGGCCACTGTTGGGTTAGTATAGTAGATCTGGTGTTTAGTGCCCTAGAGAAAACAATGAACAGTTAATAATTGATCAGGTTCAATTCGTTGCTGAAGCATTTTGTCGCCATAGTGACGGATGCCTATTTTATTGAGCACTTATAATTAATTCTTATAAAGCAGCTATGATGTGCTGGATACCTGAAATGGTTCATTGTATGTAAATTGATTCATCTGCATTAAAACAACGTTTCACAAAATGCTGCAGTTTCTAGCCAGTAATGGCTTTTGGTAATTGGGAGAGTTGATTAATACAGCAATGATTCATTGGCCGTAAACTGTCAGGATTTTTTTAACATTCTAACAAAAATGAATAAATACCTTTCATGCAAGTACGCAGATGCGTTGTTTTGTATGATACTTATCAAATGTTTTGGGTTTGAAACAATTTATTAAATGTGCATCCTTTTTTCAAATTAACTCACTGGGCAGGAACACCTGCCTCTCCTTGTATAATGTGTCCCTATCAACAAGTTATTTGAAAAAACAGTTATTGAGCATTTGATGTTGAATATTGTGGGCAAGACAGACATGAGTACCAGTATTTGCTTAAGATAAACATTACCTTTGCCTCTGTTGTAAAACAGCCCTTTCAACATCAAGTGTTCACTAGGCAGGGTTGTGTGCTTTAGCGTCATCTTCTGAATGCTTCACTTCCTGTCAAGGGTTTGCAAATGTAAAATATTCCATCCTGAGTGAATCTTTGTCAAGATTCAAGAACTGTCAATTGGTTTAATCCAGTCAACTTGGGATTTAAGTTGGCTCTTACATCATAATTAATAATACCTGAACCCCTCCCTAGGTCCTTAATAATAAATTCTGGGATCTGTTATGAAATTATTTATATAGAATCTGCTTATCTAAAACTGTGCATGTGGAAATGTTTCGCTTTTAAGGCCGGTGTCGTTTATTTGGTTGAATACGGTAGTTATGTGACCTTGTGACCTCTTGGTCTACTTGTTGCAGTGACCTTAGTTGGCACTGACCAGCGCTGACAGTTGCTTGTCTTGTCACCCCTGACACAGGCACTTAACACTTGGAAAGAATGTACGGACAACCAGCTCCAGGTCTCCTAACGTAATCTTCACATTGGTCGCCCAGTGCAAAAAATAAATGCCACCTTGTCAGGATACTGTGTGCACGGACAGGTTGTTAGCATCTTCTGACTTTCTCCACTGCCTTAATTTTACCCTCTCTTCCCTGAGGTTTATCCCATCTGCCGTATTCCATCCCTTTCCCCTAGGCCTTTCCCTGCAGTCTGACCATATCTGCACCAGGGGTGCTCCCCAATATAACAAGGGACCACGATGTAGTAAAGGTTACAGGCTGCAATTTTTGTGTGATTTATGACCAAATGTTACTTGGTCAGATAAGTTTGTAGAAAGACTGCAGGCCGCAACTTTATTATGATTGATGGCGATTGTTTTGTGACAATAAACCATCCAGAGACTGCCCAGCTGTGTTTGACCTAAAGTGCCTATTGTGTTTGTTACTCGCTCCACCCAGTGGTTTGATGATACACTAGAGGATCCTGAGTAAGTAGACTACACAGCAAAGACAAGTCGTCAACGCACAAGCGCAGTAAGAGTAATAACAGGAATTTGTATAGTGCCTGAATCTTGAAATATGAAGTCATTGGGTGTTTCACATAAAATTCCATAAAATGTTTTTGTTCACCATTATGTCTCACATCTTTCATTTTCTTTATCGTTTATGACATAAAGTTCCCAAGTCCTTTGCATCTATGTTTACATGCTTGAGCCTGTTAACAGTTAAATCTTATCATACATATTGTTGCTCCTACTTTTTATCACTGTATGGAAGGTAATGATTATTGTGGCATGAGAACTAATTTAGTTGATTCGCACATCTGTGGAGGGGTCTATCTATCAGAATGTGTGGTGGTTTGATGGGGGGGCTATGGAAACAATTCCTGAAGTCGGACCACCTCCAGATAAGAAAACTAGCAGGTCAGGTCTTGTTATCAAAATGAAAGTCAGCTTATCTCACGCTGGGAGCAAATCGAATTACCAGGTCACAGACGGATATATAAAACAGTGGAGGAATTCTTTTGATAAGTATTTGATTGCCGTAAATGAGCCACTGTGGAAAGTGTGAAACCCTAACTTCACCTTGGGGTGTTTTAACTGAGTTTTTCAGGTGCAGGATTGCAAGGGTTTACCCCGCAGGAAACACATTTTTGTTGTATCAACGTTGTCACAATTGATGGAGGAGAGGAAACTTATTTACCCTGGATATATAATGAAACGCTGTAGCAAACTTGTACATTTCCCCACAGCCAGTGGTGCACCTGCATTCCAAGACCATATTGTGCCGAATAGAAGCCCCTGTGACCTTTCAACGCACCTGTTGCGTGCCATTTTCTGGCCACCCGCTCTTAATCTGATCATTTGGCCGTGTAATGCTTTCCAAGAATCATTCAGCGATGCACCATGACTGTGTGAGATATGGAGTGTGTGAGATATGCAGCATGTTTTCCTTTCACAGAACACAATTGAACTGGGTCAGTGAGCTGGTTGCTACAGAGTGACATTAACTCATTACAGAAAAGTCACAGAGTCTGCAGTGTCCTGAATGTGTCAGTATTTCAGTCATTCTTTGCATCAGCCCCTGGTTTAGGACAACTGCATGTTTCAGTAAATGTCACAAGGAAATAGAAAACAGAAGAAAAGAAGCATCACAAACTGGGGTCTGCAGATTTTTTTAAGAACGATGGATAGTAATTTTATCAGGAAAACGAGAGTGTTGATGAGAAGGTATTTTGTACACTGGAGACATTTTAAATCCTTTTTATGCAGTCTGTAGGTGTGGGATCAATTAAAAGCCTTTTTTGTACAAAGACTGATATAAGTATGAGTATTAGGGGAATGGCGTGTAAAACGGACCCCTTAAGTGAGATTTGTCATAAAGTTGATATTTTGTACTCTAATAATTTTTTATCTATGGGATCATCTTCTCCACTCGTCTGGCTACATTTGTGCTAAATTGTAGCCTATTTCTATTAAAATTATTGTATCTATGGGGGGTTTCAGAAAACCACCTGATTTTTCACTCGCTAAAAAATTGCGTCCCTGTACATCCACATGTATTATTTAGTCATCATCACATGTTCCGCAAACACATTGTGCACACTTGGACTCTGAGCAGTCATGGTGTAACCACGCTGCACGTTATTGACATTTATCCTTTCTTCCCCGCCTTTACTGACGAAAACATTTGGTGCATTATTGTTTCTGCACCCAATTGTCTCTCTTGTTTTCGAAGCTTCAAGACATTGCAGTGGTACGGCGAACGATCTCTTCCATCCCCGTGTAGTTCCCCTTGTGCTGGGTGGTGGTATCTTCTGCTTTGAGCGATTTTTATCAGATTATGGTCTTAAATTGAAGCTGACATTTGTACGGACTGAGTGTGGTGAGGCATGTCTTGGTGTGTTACTCAACTTTCACTTCGTTGATTGATCTCCTTTCCGTATAGGTGATACACACGCCATATTATCATGGTTTAGTGATAAATGCAACGTGACAGTATACTTGTATATTACACTACTTAATAATATAATATGTGTCCAGGGTTTTTGTTAAGCGTGGCTATAGCAGGGACCATGAACCCCTTAGCAGGGACCACTTATCGTGCCCAGTCTTGAGCCAAGTCATTATAAATTAGCGCCACATCCAATGCAGTTCACAGTGAGAGAGAATATGTCAACAATAATGTAATTAAAACAATACATATTATATCATAGGCAAAACTGTATAGAATAATTTGCTATGAAATAATAATTAACCCATTAGACCCCAGCCACTTAAATTGGCATGTGTCCCTGTTCCCCAGGCTGCTGCCACAGATCGCAACATTTCTGGGTGCCCATAGTTATTAAGCTATATCTTCAAAACTGTTGATTTTCTATAATTGCAAGTTGTGTTTATTTTGATGTTTATTGAATTATCTTTAAAACTGTGGTGTCGATTGGTTAAATATATGTTGTCATTTATAGGTGACAAACATAGAAAATTAATATTCTGGACAGCTATAGAGTGGTAGATCATTCATTTTATTGACATCAAATTCATTCTACTGTGTATTTACACTTGCCATGCCTTGCTTAGACATGACAATGTAAATCAGTTCACTTTGTATGAATATAGATAGCAAACAGCTTTATAAGTCTTTTATCTTGGTTGCTGTCATCCTACATAGGGCTTCTGTGTCGCATCAATGTCAGTGTTGACATGATTGTGATCATTAGCATATTGACACCTGAAACAACCAAATGTCAACCATTAGAACAATTGAGAGAGTGTCAGAATATGTATCCTAATAATTCATTATAATAAAAGACATAATTTTCATATAGCAACATATAAACAGCAGTCTCCATGCAGAAAACCCAACTGACGTTGACCAAACTTGGACAATGAAACATAAACAACACCCAAGTCATCCATTTTATCGCTCATTCAGTTGCATTTCAAACATAATGTCAACTTACCTTTAGTTCAGTGTCTGAAATGTCCCATCCAACGAAATAATAATGCAAACTTCGTCATTAGTAGACAACTATGATGTCCTAGGTGCCGCCAATTTTGAAGGTCCACAGGTGACGAACTTCTATCGTGAAAAACTCAATTTTTTTCAATGCAAGCATGTCAAAAATACCCACAATTCATAGCTGAGATAGCAAGGAATATACATGACATAGACAACCTGGACAGCAACAAGACAGTTAACTTGTCTCACGCGGCGATTTCCATGGGACATGCATTACTGCAACTAATCACCTTTTGAGAGAGAACTTTGGCGTTCGTCAATCGGCAATCACACCTGATCCCTCTGACTCGTCAAAACCCATGTTGCCTGATAGCTATGTTATTGTTCCTCCTGTCGAAATCAACAAAGACGACCTTTTCGTGTTTAGACACATCGAAGGAAAGGTTCGACCAATACACAATCTAGTCCCTGGTGCTAAAGTAAACGATGACGCGTGGGTATCGCATGTTGCGGGAGTCTGGAAAAGGGTCATGCGGTCACATGGGCGTGTTTCAACTCGCAGCTCAAGGATGATGCGTCTATCAAGCCTTGGGCAGAAATCAGTATCCTCCCCTTATTTCCTGATAAAGCCGCCTCTCCATCTATGATGAAGCATACGATGGAGGTAGTGAAGGAAAACACTGAGTTCATCAACCGCGGTCAGACCCCTGTCCTTGGCGCCAATCAGCCTCTCTACGCCATATACAAACAATTACAGTGGCAATTTCCCGACATCCTGGGCGAGGATAGGTTCATCATGTAGCTGGGAGCCTTATATATCGAGGATAAGTGCCAGCTGATGATAGGCAAGATGATACGAGGGTCTGGCTGGGACACTGCTCTCAATCAAGCGAACGTCCTGTCCTATGGTCGCGCTCAGTTTGCAAGTAAATCTTATGCCGTGCTCCTAAACTGCGGATGCACCAAACCGTGCAAGGGGAATTGCAAATGCTGTTGCAAGGCGGGTCTTCGTTGCACAGCACTGTGCAGGTGCGAGGGTGGCTGCCTAAACAGTGATGACAACGATGTGAACAATTGAACTACTACTAATGGATGGAAGGGTAGACAGATAGACGGATGATGGATGAGATTGTCAGATTATACGAGTGAATAAGTAAAATAGCGCTGTACTTTTGTTAGGTACATTCATTGAATTTGAATTTTGTATATCAAATTGACATGTAATTGCTATTTCTAGAATAATATAGTATCGTTCATGCATATTGAAGTGAGTTACATTCCCAGTTGTGCATAATGAAAAGTTTCTATAATAAATGATCATTGTTCTCGACCTTGACTATTTGACCTCGCCATTCCCCTTTCAATATCGGTTCCAACATTATAATAAATATATAAATCTTTGCTCACGCAGTAAGATCAATTGAATCATCAACAAATACATGGGGTTTTACACATTTATGGGCAAACTTAACCTTGACCTTGATTGAAGAGACCTGTATCCAGAGCTCATTCCAGGTTCATCTATTGTCCACCTAAGACATTTTTAGATGAAAATGACACCAGAATGATCAATATTTGATATAGTACGTGTTTGGCTCAAAATATATATATTTTGAGCCAAAATGACCTTGGATGTGACTTTATTACGTGACCTTGATCTAGAATCAACAAACTAACACCAAAAATGGATTCTCCATACTCGAAAACCCCTAACCAGTGGTATCATTTATGGATCTACTGCTTATTGTTCTCAAGTTATCAGACTTACTCTGGATGGCAGCCATCTTGGATTTGTCAAATATGGCCGCCACAGCAGGAACCCAGCTTGGCTCCCGCGAAAAAATGAGATATCATGGCCATATCTAGTGCTGATGCAAAAATTTTGCTTGTAGAACGATGTGAACAATTATATGATTAAGCCCCCTGACTAGCTAACATTTCAAGAAGAGTGATAAACAATCTTTTTGAGCGCACCTCTTTGAATGTGCATTTCGCACTTCCGACCAATGTTCATTAGTGCCCAATTGTGAGTTACTTAGCAATGTCACCACCAATTTTACTGTATTTAATACAATAACGCCAAATGGCTGGGGGCCCGTTTTGGGTGGGGGCCCCTACATTTTCAGAAAATAAATTTAAAGTTTTCTTATTGAATAATCAAAATTGGGGTAATTAGAGTTTGATATCTCACTACCTGGCCCTATGGAGAACACTATGGTTTGAATAATTTATGATTATACATATATATGATTCTATTTATGCAAACCATGAGTAGTTGGTCTAAATTTAAATGGTCTCTGCACGTATGTGTCAACACGTTTGTGTCTACACGTCTATGTCTGCACGTCTGTGGCAACAAGTCTGTCTTGTTGAAATCCTGGACCAGTGTGAGCTATTATTAATTTCCTTCACATACCCCTCCCCATCCTCTCCCCACGTTCTCCCATCCTTTTCCCACCCTCTCTCCAACCCTCTCCCCAGGGAGAAATTTCTTCAAGAAGAGAATCCTACTAATCGCCTGCCCTAATAGCATAGGGATGAACAGTTGGTAGATCATCCCTCTTCCCATAGTGGATCGCTGTACTTTGAAGTAACATTACCCCCTTTCTTCCCTGTTCTTCCTTGTTCTTTTCCCTCATACTATAAGGGATGATCTCATAACTTCACAAAATAAGAAATATGAATTTAGTATTTTTAGTCCTTCGGGCCGAAGGTCCAACGGACTTATGCCATCACTGTGCGTCCACCATTAGCTGCCACATCTCAGGAGATGTAGTAAACAACAAAATGGCGGACATCGTTATGGAGAATTGTTCCCTTCAAAATTTTACTTCTGATTATCTCAAGTTACCACGTCAATATTTCGACAAAATGCCTGACAGTATTCATGAATGAGGTTATTATATTTGTTCAGATTGTTAGAACAACTTTGGATGCTTTTTGAGGTGAAAATTCAACAACTTGGCAGCGCAATGTTTATCCGGGCGGCGCTGCGACTGTATGCCGATAGCGAAAGCGGCTGTGATTGGGCTGCTAGAATCGGCCTATTTGATATTGGAAAAAATCATAAAAATAAAAGTTGTCAACGGATTTGATTCATTTTTACGTTATTTGGTAGCTAACATGTGTGGCTACATTTGTCTCTCTGGACATAGGGCATACATCCACTCAATAATTGTCTAGTAGCAGGATAAAAGGTAAATTTTTTGTTCTTTGGGCCGAAGGTCAAACGGACTTATGGCTCTGCGTGCGTTGTGTGCCCTTAGTCAACATATCTCAGAAATCGTTCAGCAACTTTTTCTCTAATTTTGCATAGACATCTTAGGGTACTGTCACTATGCACGAGAAATCTGTATTTGATTGAATCATTCTAACACTCCCATACTGGTAAATTTTCACAGTTCATTTTTTTTAACTCTAGTAACTTTTTCTCTGAATTTGCATAGACATTTCTTGTGGTAGTCCCACTATACACAAGAAATCTGTATTTGATTGAATCATTCTAAGGGCACCTCAGGGCCCCCCAAAAGCAAAATTTTCACATTTTGCCTATTTTCTTAAAAACTGCAGTAATCTGCAGTAACTTTTTCTCTAATTTGGTATTGACATTCCATGTGGTAGTGCCACTATACACAAGAAATCGGTATTTGCTTCAATTTCTTAAACAGCCTTTAAATGTGCTGCATGCGAGATTGCAGCTTATCAACTCTCCTGCAAGGTTTCTACAACCACTGGAAATCAGCCTAAGTAGCAGAGTATCGGAATAAAATTCAACAGTATTTTTAATAACACATTAACTAATATATATACAATCTTCACAAAACGGCCTACTCGAATATTTTATTTCCGGTTGTATCTTCACTGGCATGCATATAGTCTCCACTAAACATGTCAACATTTTACGTCCATCAAAACCCTTAATGATCTGTAACTATGATTAAACCAAAACCATTTCATTAATAGTTACAAACTCACAATATACAGTAGTCCAAACGACTTCAGGGCCTCTTGGTCCATTTTGAGCAGTTACCGCTAAGTCACTATTTCAGCACTAACTTAGAAGGCCCATCAAATGTGAAATGACAATAAAAATCTTAATGGATGAAACACGCCAAAAGTAATCCACATTTATGCTTTGACAGTGACCGTTCGTTCGTTCGTTCATGGTACGCCATTTTGTTTGGTATCAAAAGAACCGCTGTCTTCTAGGCTATCTGTCGGTTATGTCGGTAGACACTCCTTTTTGCCAAAGTTGAATTTTCCGGCGTTGAAACCAGGTTCCAAATCCCGATGATCTCCTTATTTAGCTTTAGACTTATGCAAATGAGACACGGACCTGGCCATAGTTCTCAAAACGAGGCACGGAACAATCCCATGATGATGTGCGTTGTTTAATTTCCTGTTTACATTATTTTAAGTTGTTGCTATGGAGAATAATTTGACAGTCGATAAATGAACAATATACTTTGTGAAAAAGAGAGTTTAACCGAAATGCCGCCGAAGAAATAGAAAATTGTATGGAAGTGTCTGAGTGAGTGCAATGCACAAATACTTCGATAGCCCAATGTCGTTGAACGCCGCCACCAAAACATGTTCGATGACTATCGGGAGGGCACACCCATGAACCGAATCGCAGTGGGTCGCAGCGTACAGCTGGTAGGTTATTATTTCGCGCATTGGTGACAATATTTAATGTAACAGTTATTAACGTCATATTCAAAGAAAAGCATGCGCCTGTGGTACCTACCATTATTAAAAAGCCACATGGCCAAAACTGTTCAATTCAAACCCCATACAGTAACAGGGCATTTTCCCTCATGAATAGTACGGTATTTTATTTATGATTTAACACGTTCAGTTAATAAATAATGACATCGGTGTCAATAAAAACACGAACATTGTGAATTATATTTTTATTCTAGATCCAGAAAATTAATGTTGGCGGGCCCATAGAACATGTAATATAAAAGTCTGGCCTAAGGCTAATGTTGGAATATTGCCCTGATGCAGGGTACATACAGTCTGTACTGTGACACGGATCATTCGAACATGTCAGTGTATTTTATAATCTTAACACTTTCCATGCATTTCAAACACCAGTTTTCCTTGCAGACTAATAACAAAATAATTTACATTCATGAAACATGCAGATTGTTCTTCTTAGAGTGAATTAGTTTTATGTGAAATTAATGTCGGGAATGGCGGACATGTTAAATTACTTTTGTGACATCACTGAACAGATAAAGGTCCTATTGTAACATCAAGAGCAAAAGTATTAATGCTTCTCTAAGGATGTTGTTACTGTCAGCATAATACATGTACAGAGTATGATCCCTATCTAACATTTTGGAGTCATTTAAGACGGACTTCATGAAATTGTGATATTTGCAAAGGTTTTAGAGGCCCACAAGCTGGAGTTTTGAGACAAAAACTAGCGTTTCCTAATTAATTATGCACCAGTGCTTTTTGAGAAATCTAGCACGAGTGGCTTTTTTAAATGCAAACTGTGAAGTTAGTTTGGACTGTCTCTAGATATGTTAGAGATCTGTATCAAATATATTTACGATGGATGAAACTTGTCTCATTCACTTTTGTGACCTGTTTTGAAAAGCGCGACATAATTACGAGGAGCTAGAAATCAAAGGTGGAATGTTACGTGGAACGAGAGTAACAAATTTGCGGTTGAAGAGTCAAAACTATGAAAGTCCACTTTTTCGTTTTAGAAGTAAGTGTAATAGTATGAATCCTCAGTCATTTCCCAAACTGCTTGCAAAATCACAGAAGTATAATTAGACCATGATGATCTATGGTGAATGCATGAGTATCAGGAGAACTTGCTGCCTGTATAATCTGAGGAATCCAAGTAGAATTTCTCTAATAACCTCCTCATCCGTGGTACAGATCGAAATGAACTTCCACAGTTTGAACTCTTCAACAGAATTATAATCATGCTACCCTAGTTGGTTTACTTGCATTTTCACGATATACCCCACCCTGTAATTATGTGGAGTCTAACCAGGGTAGAGTAAACCAACTGCGGTGTACCTTACAGAACAGGAGTAGTTCTACTGGGGCATAACTTGCAGTTTGGGCTATTTTAAGGGTACACAAGATGGGTATGAAACCCTTCTCGCCAACCTTTGTCAAATATGCACCGGAGATTTCATGTCACCTTTTTATTTGTGTATGCGGCTGCAGATTAGCCATACAAACATGGTCAACTCCTGCAAATCGGTTCAATCTGTCTCTGCCAGCAAGACTGAGGACATGTGAATCCGCAGGGTGATGTTTTTGATGTGCGGTCGACTCCCGGCACAGGTAACGCTCCGATGGACTGATTACGATCTGTGTCCCTGCAGGAATGTCGTCATGCTACATAGCGATGGGTAAATACCAGTGCATAAAAACACAAGTCGGGCAAATGTTTACTGAGCTGTGAAAAAGAAGAGTAAAGAATGACATTAATGGTATTACAAGTATAAGAAGTATTTAGAGGTAAATAGGCTGGGGACGATTTCACTGACATTCTGCATCCACACGTCGGTGTCTGTGTCATCAGTTGATTTTGCACTCTTTGTAATCTCAGTCATATTCTTATTAGCCCAATTTTCCTCTTTGTAATCATATTTGCTCCTTCACTGTCATCTTGTACATTGAATGCTGTCAGCACAAGGACATTCCACTGGGACTCTTTTTCCAGTGTGTCACAAAAATAGTGAAACGGCGGCGATTTTTGCATTTTGAAAAAACTCCGTCAAAACCTATTATTGACGAGGTACCACTATTCGTCTTAGATTTACTGACTTCTCACAAGACGTGGAATTGCTTGGTTGATGTGTTTTCCTGAAGGGTGCCCTTTCAATTACAATTGGCAGTAGACCACTATCAGACATATGCGGTTATTCTCAAACATTCTGTATCTTTTCAACATTCCAAATTTGAACACCAAAAGGCCATTTTAAATCAATCTACATTTCTGGTTGAAATCTGTGAATAATTGTTTTGGTAACATTAAACAAATTTCAGGAATAATTTTTGTTCTCTGAACAGAGATAGCAGCAAAATGAGACTGGTTGTTTGTGACTGATATATTATATATAATAATGTTTATATTTCAGACAAGCATTGTGTCCATATTGGAAAAAAATACATCGATAAAAACATGCATATAAAATAGAAGCATAAATAAAAATAAAAAAATTAATATGTTAATAAAAACAGGATATTTAATTAAACAATTATACAGAGCCTTGATCCACTGATGCCGCAACTGCGACGTACTGTATATGTCGCCAGTAACAATACTCTGAATAGTTGTATTAACAGACCTGTTAATCCTCGTGATTAAGCTAAAAATAGCTGTTCTGATAACACATTTACATGATTTTACATTAGTTGTAGCAAACATGTGGCTAGTGCTACATCTCATCACCAGACTGTTCAATATTCTGTAAGAATTGTTATAGGCAACAATAAATTGCTGAAAATTAGCTCATAGCACACACATATAAATATTACTGAAATATGCAGTAAACAGCTTATTCTTTACAGCAATAGAGCAAAAATGAAATTTTTGCCATAAAATGTTAGTCTCATTTTGGCTTGAATGTCAGTCTCATTCGATAAGTCGTTACAAACGACTTAATCAAAGGCAAAATACAAAATGGCCAACCACAAAAACTAAGTATTGTATGTTGAAACAGGAAACATACGTTTGGAATCCGTTATCTCTCAGTTATCTCTTGTCTAAATATGTTATCTGGGGTAACAACTGTGAAAATCTTTATCTCCACCCACATACCGAAGATGTTAAGGGTTGGTTGCATTCTAAGCTTTGGGCAGCCCTGTACCGATCATGGGCAAAGCTGACAAATCTAAGGTACCATAAATTTCTGTGTATAATATGCCCCCATGTATAATACGCACCCCGACTTTTGACATAAATCCCCAATTTCCCCTCTTCTAATATTTTGCTTGAACCCATGAATCCACCTCAGAATCGTAAACAAGTCACCTACGCAAGTTACGACATTGCTGCCGGCTTGTCGCTCGCCAGTGACTAGTGTGTAAGCACTAGGCAACTTGTGTTGTAGCTTGACGATTGCGCAATTGTGTCATTCTGATTTCACTTTTATATTAACACCAAGTTCTATTTTGAAATGCAACATGCAAACCTGGTACTTTAAACTGTGAAGCATAAATGTGCTACATTCGTCTTTATTTACATTCACAACATTTGCATTCACAACTTTAAACATGGAGTCACATTTATTGACACCCACCCGAACCTTCACGCGGGTATCATTCACGTGATTCAGGAGCACCAATTATAATCATAGCGGGTCGCTTCTCGGGCTGCGCTTCCCAATCTCATATGCTTCCCGCTCATTGGCCGATGTTATTCACGATGTCAAATATATGGGCTCTCGTCTTTGTCATTTCTCGCTGCTAGTTTAGGGCTAGAGAGGTGGTTACGGGAGTGCGATTCTTGCTTTTCGTCTGCGTTGCTGTGGTGGTTTACGTGATTGTGACATGACGCCGACTTTGACAATATTACTGTTTTCCAGCAGCGTTATCCTGGTCTGCAAACATTGATAAATTGGTCAGAGAAAATGTTGTTTAGCCTTAGCACCATATATAATGCGCACCCCAACTTTTGAATAAAAAGTGAAGGGAAAAAATGCGTATTATACGCAGAAATTTATGGTATATATAAAGCAGAGAAATCTATTGTGTTTTATGCAGTGTCAGTGGCTGGATTTTTTTAATGAATTTGACAATCTTTCTGGCAAAGTAATCAGTGTTATTAGTGAGCTGTCTCCCCATCTGCTGATGGAATGTGTAATCAAGTGAATCGAGATAAGTCACCTCTGTGTGTTGCCTTGTTGCAGTGTCAGGTCCCCGTAAAGATCTATATTATTTTACATATTATTGTGCTAACTTTGGGGGCAGTCTGGCTGCATCTCCCTGGTGCCGATGTCCATTCATCTCTTCCTGTCTTCATTCAATTCCTTCAATCATTGGCCTCTGATCTCAGATTAGCGATGCATTTAAAAACACACAAAGACAGTTATTTGGAGTTATTCATTAACAACGTGTTTACTGCGACTGATGCACCACTCTCCAGATGGTGCCACTAGTTTTATGTTCGCTTTACCTGGTAATATTTAGCATGCCGTAATCGGCAACTGCAGATATTAAATGTTCAGCGAAAACAAGTTTATGATGCAAAGTATGTAATGATGGTAACTTGTCACTTGGAATGGACGAAAGCTACCTGCAACCATAGTAACTGTGTAGCTGTCCTAAAAGCTGGCACGTTATGTGTCATGCATCTGGTCGATTGACCATGTCATGTGCATGATCAATGGTCCTCTGATATAGGTCGCAGTGGGCCAGTGTGACACACTCAGTGAGGTCAGCAGTGTCCTGACTCCTGAGGGGGTGATAATATGATAGAGGAATGTAGTTTTGCGCCTCTCTGGGGTCGCCTCTCTGGGGTCGAGGCCAGCTGTGATTGCCAGGTGGAGCCACAAGCAAGGTGAATGGGAGTTTTGACACAGTTCGGGAGTAGGCCAGGTCTGGGCTGTCCGTCATGAAGTTATGCTAGCTTCGAAATTCGAACACCACCGCCTGTGCTGCACAATGCTTGTAATTGTCCAGGCAGAGCTGTGCTGGTCAAATTGCCTAGTGGGTGGGTAGGCACTGGTCATTGCGGTCAGACTGTGTTCAGCAGAAATAACAAGAATGGCAGGGACCCAAGACTCTGGAAGCACTTACCATAAACTGATCCAGATTCTGGATAATCATCTAACGTATCGGTCTCTCTCTGGGAAAGGTTGACTGTAAGTACTCTAATGAACCAGAAGCTGTGCATTGATCATAGGTGTGAAACTTGTAAAGCACAGATCTGATTCTCTTCTGATCATTTTTAAGTCACACAATGGGTGTTTCCCATCAACGTTGTTCTTTAACTTGGACAGTTGTGTTTTTGTTTTGTTGCGTTC
Organism: Paraescarpia echinospica; assembly: GCA_020002185.1. Classification (NCBI taxonomy): domain Eukaryota; kingdom Metazoa; phylum Annelida; class Polychaeta; order Sabellida; family Siboglinidae; genus Paraescarpia; species Paraescarpia echinospica. The sequence goes on from CM034535.1 coordinate 61,540,389, forward strand.
TGCACAAATAACCCAGATACGTTGTGTGCAGTTTGCGGTTTGACGCTTGCAAATTTCTCTCCCTGGATTGCTCCATATATATATATCATCTCGGGAAAAAACTCCCAGCTGTGATGTGGATGACCTGTAGCATGTTTCCGGCGGGCTGAGAAATGTGATATACATTGGCACTGAAGACCAAAAGGGGTCGTCTCCATAACGCAGGAGTTGGTGATACTGAATCTACAATTAGATGTAAATATGTTACCATAAATCCCCGAATCAAGGACATGTTTGCAGTGGATTTAAATTACACGTATCCGGCAAATGTGCCTGGATTAATGTAATAATGTGATGATTGAAGGGTTTGAACTAAGAATATGTTTGTATTTACTGGTGTAGACATGTTGTCTCCTTAATGTTTGCCTGATAAATAGAGACTTGGCACAATTAAGGGTCCATGGTTGCCTTAATCCTGCTAATCTGTGTGTTTGCAAGTAGCTCATCACCAGTAGTGGGGTACTGAAATACTTGTGTAATTTCAAGGTTTTTCGTGTAAGGGAAATTGTCTGTTCTGTTAAATAATTATTAGCAGGAATCAGTTGTATTTTGTCCGACTTTTGTTTTGGTGTGTGGAAACCGGGAACTTTGAAGGTATTTGTGGTTAGGTTCTAAGTGCCAGTTACAGGAACAAGCGGCTGTTTAGTATTTGACTGTTGTCTTTTCAATTTGAAAATGCAACTTTCAAACTGCAAACCCTGTTTCAGGCATTCTAAAAATGCAACCTGTCGGGCAGTGTACCATCTACGTACTTATTCTAGTATTAAGAACAATATATAAATATTAATAAATAAAGAATCTAGGACATTTCCAAACCAGACTAACTGCGACTGAATGCAGGAAAGGTGCATGCTTTATCTCCGTCATGTGTGTTTTGACTAGACAAATATACACATTAACCACTAATGACAATGCAGTCTCGGGGTCTCATTGATGTTGACATTGGCAGCATGAACACTTCCTGAAGCCTAAAACAATGATATGATGATGTGGGATTTAGAATTGATCCACGTCAACGAAGTCAGCGCAGTATGCCGGGAGTAGCGGAGACAGACAACCAAAGAATGGAGGAGCTGAAGGAGAAATTCTTAAGACAGTTGATGAGGAGCCCGTAGATGGTATGGAGTGGATGCTCTCAAGAGTGGAGAGAAACAGAGAGGGGACAGGGTGTGTACATAGAGAGATTTGTAAGGATTGGGAGAGAAGCGAAGAGCGAGAGATGGCGGGAGTGGAAAATGGATGGTGGAGGCACCAGTGTGGGGATAAATGATGGGAGAAGGGAAAAAAATCGAGGACCAGTATCGAGGCCAGATGACTACAGGGTCAGAGCAAAACACAGTAGTAACGTTATCTCTTGCCTGATGCATTTGTTGACTCTTGCCTGCTGTTAACGGTCCATGTGTGATGCATCTGTGATGTCACATGTGCATATCTTCACCGTGTTGTGATGTTCCTGCGCCATTCGTGCTCTGTGCCTGTTGGTAGGTAACTCATATGATGGACTTGTGTGACACGAGAGAGCACACATTGCTCATAGTTGTAACGTTGTAGCTTGAAGTATCAGTAGCTTGCTCAGGGAGATAGATTTATGACTGGTTGTTACAGTGTGTATGTCCCACAATCATTGTAGATTGTTGTGGCAATTCGACGATAACTTCTACTGCTTTGCAAAGGCATTCTGGGATAGAACTGGGCGTCTGAGTTTGCCAGATTATAGTATCTTCCCAGGAATTACATTGCAAGGCATAGACAGTATTGAAGACTGTCTCCTACCCCAGGTGTAGAGTTTTTAATTAACGGATAAATTAGAATTTGTTGGTAACATCATTTTGTAAAGAACAAGGAGATTCGGCAACATCAACGCAAAAACATGTGCATAAATACATTGTGAATTCAGGTGTAGATTTGCTTTTTGTAAATCACTTGAATTGATTCTTGGGCAAGAATTAAGTAAGTTAACAGTTTGTCTGATCATTTTGCCATCGCTACAAACTGCACAAAGCCACAAATGAGCTGGCATGTTATAGTGGATGCTATGTAGGTTTGAAAATATGTTATTTGAAATGAGACGAATGAAAAACGAGGCATCTTCAACATTTAATATGTGGCCAATCTATAACAGTGAAATATACGGTCTATGATCGGAATATGCGTGTAGTACTAGTACCACTACTTATATTTTATGTCATATTTCACCTTGAAAATGTCCCTTGGATATTCGCCAGAAGTGGTAACCAGCTTCTGGCATGAAACTGGAGTAGGGCGATTACCCAGTAAGGAAAAAGCTCAGAATTGGGCAAGAAGCATAGACATAAATAGAAAACTTCTGTCAGGACTGCAGGGAAATGATTAACTGTGTGGCAATGAGCCATCGTGAAGACAACATCATTTTGAGAACATTGGACATTTTATGAGCTGGGAGCAGTAGTCTAGCAGACAGGAAATAACTTGTTAGGACCTGCTCAGGTGGCTAGATGAGGTCAAGGGTCATGCTGTAATGTCAAAGGTCGGACATAAGAAAGTGATAAGAGGACACATCTGTGGAATGCCCTGGCATGAACCCATGCCAGAGGGAAGACCCAGAAACATGTTTTATTCTTGAAAATGATTTAAATGGGTTAATGCAACTGTTTAGGTAATTGTATCAAGCAAGTTTGGTCAACAAATAAAATAACAAAAAACCTGTCCAATTAGAGACATGACCTTTGAAGCAGAGGTTGGCCATTGGGGAGATCAGTGGTTCAAAAATTATAACCAAAACTTTGCATCTGTTAATGTTCATCTAGTTAGTCTCATGGGAATATCTTGGCAGTCAATTTACAACTGTTGCCTGGATTGTTTAGAGCCAAAGCGCCACTATTGTCACATGTGTCTAGACTTGAACTTGGTGTTAACACCATTCTGTGAGAAACAACTGAATCACGTATGTAGATATAGTTTTACTATATTTTATTGCTGCGTTTGCAAGTTCTGCAATTGTGCAAGATTAGGATATCTTTGTATTAAAAAGTTATTATATTTATCTGTACAAATTCTTATTTTTGTTTAGAACCGAAGTTTAGAGTGGCATAATTGTGTTTTGTATCATTGAAAAAAGAAAGAATTCTGGTACTTTTGCAAATTTTGCCAAATGCTGGGAGATTTGCTGTGTTATTTTCTGGCAATTTTAGCAAGCAAAAAAGTAAGGACATACTGAAACATGCATCCCTTTCATTTTATCTGCATACATGCTTAGTTGCTGTTAAACAGCATGGAGGCAGCCATCTTTACTCTGCATCATGAGAAGGCACTACAGAAACAGTTCCATTGAGACATTACTGGAATTACAAGATATTCTGACAGCCACATATCTTGGCAGTGTTTTACTTGGCAAGGCAACATAAATTGTTTGGTTACTTGAGCGAATCACTACTCATGATGTATTTATGGCAAATATGTGCAGTAGGACCAAGATTTAAATTAAGCTCTGAAAGTGATACATTAATTTTACTGTTTTATGCACTTAACAGTTTCAGTCAGCCATAAGACATTTATAATTTCAAGCAGGAAATTATTCCACAGACACTGATTGCACCAATTCCTCGTGCAGTGTGCAAGTTTACAGGAATTGATGAAATATGAACAAATGCTGTTTTTATGGGTGGTAACATTCATGACACTACAGAATATTTCCGAGATGAGTACAGTAGGATGTTAGCTATGCTCAGTCTAGGAGGAGTTTAAAAGCAGCCATATTTTCAAGTTAAAGATATGTATGTACCCAATCATTAACATATATATACATTATTCTTAAGGCAAGAGTAAATGTGTTGAAGGTATAATGCCCACTAAATTGGGTTTAATAACCCTGAAACAGTGTTTACGTGGGAATGTGTTAGTTTCCTATTGTCTATAATTGGCTCATATTGCATCCTTACCCACAGAAAGTTTTGAAGTTCCAATTTCCTACACACCTAACCATAAGTCGGGCGAAGTACGACTGATTAAGCATACTTCCTGCTAATGATTACAGCCTCCCTTTAAAGCCATCAAACAACTAACTTTGTCGTCACGCCGTAAATCCACTTACTTGCCCCTGTCGACCAGGTATTCCGAGCAGCCAGACCACGGCAGTAGTCGGTTTAATCAATGCCTCATTTTTCACTGACATGTAATATCTGTGAGTGAGATTGCCCACATATTCTAGGTAGTAGATTGCATTGCCATGACGACAACGGGTTGGTATCACGGTTCCCAAGGCTATCCAGACGTGGCGAACAATAAGCCAGGCCGACTAAGAACAGACATGTTCTCTGAACGGAGACATGGGTTGCACCATGCCACGTCGAACTTGCGAGGTGTTTTTCCCTTTTCAAATGGTGATCTGTGTATGTTTTTTTTCTGGATGAGACCTTTTCCCCAGAATTGCCACTGCCCTGAGTAGTTATTCAGTTACATTATACATTATAGTTATTTGAAATGGAATTCTCAATTTCAAACATAAATTCTGTGGTCGTCAAAAGCAGATATAATCCACAACATTGATGTTTTGAAACAATGTTACTTGCCAAATGGAAATTTAATTTCATATTGAGAATGTTAAAATCCATAGATCTGTTTATTCACACAGTATAAAGGATTAATTAACGCTTATAAACAGCTCAGAGCTGAATTAGGCGTTATGCACATGTGTACAATATATTTTCATGTTTGGGAATGCTCCTATACTAAGTGCACTACGGTATGAAGAATGCCTATTATAATGAAAACCCACATTGGACGGCTGTATGAAGGACACAGTCTGACCCACTCCATTTTGTTATTCACCTGCGGTATGCATTCCATAGACAGAGGGTGCTGCAGTAACGAAACATGTCAAAATGCCACAACAATGCACAAAGTCATTCAGTGGACATACGCCTCATTGTTCAGTGCCCTCACCACGACACACTTTGATGTGCGCTGAAATATGTCCCGCTGGCCTATAGACATGTGTGTTTTATGAATGAATACATTAGTGGAGTCTGACTGCACTGGACGGCCCGTTTAATGGATCACCGATCTGATCTCCCGTCCATCGATGGCGCCTCGTTACTGAATTATGAACCAGCCGAGACAACCATTAATATGGGCAGTGGATGGTAATTACTCCAGTGTAAATACTAAATATGTGCATTGATCGGTGTCAAGTCGACAGGAATTCATAAACATGCCATAGATCAACTTCACATGTCATAATTTGGTAAAGAGTGTCAGGATATTTGATCAGACAATTTGCCTTCGTACTATTCATTACTGTGCCCTAGTATATTTTCAGCAGATTAATTAAACAAAGTTATCATGTCAAAAGTAGCTATCATTCCACATGAAATAAAACTCAGAATTGTCAGAGGTTTTACAGAATAAAATCTTTTTTATCAATGAAATAATGTTTGAGATAGTTTCATCATTGAAGTTAGGTGTTACATTGTTTTCGTTCAGGTGATAGCTGTTTGTTATGTAGCGCTTGTTATGCAGAACCCTGACACTTCCGGTGGCCTGTTTTGATAACTTGGCAGATGGAGTGATAGTCCGAGCAGGGCATGAAGGTGTTTGATGTTGGTGTTATTATCACCCCTTTTAGTTAGACACCTGTCAGTTTTGTTCACAAAGTGGTCATCATATTGCTTTGTATTTATGCTCATATTTGAATGATGTTCACAGTCCTTAACAAATGAACATATAAAAGTTTATAGAAGTAATAACTGATAGTAAAACTATATTCAAGCATTCATGATTTGGCCTGCGTGCAACCAAGATTTCTTATTTTAATTTCAAAACAATTCACAGTTCACAGCATTGCCAAACATGTGATCATTATAATTAGTGTAAGTAATATGTTTCTGTTGGTGTAAGTCGGAGTGTTTTTTGGCACTGTGCGAGCATTACCATTATGTAACATGACATGTGGCTTGAAGTGGGGTCGATCAGTATGAAACCTGTGCTTTTATAACTTCCAGATTTTCATACATACTTCCAGTGGTGTTTCTAGCCTCTCTCAAAGGGGGGATGTAGAATGTAGTGGCTCAACGGTTTTTTATAGGGGAACAAATTCAGGAGGTCATGACCCAATGATCCTCCCTCTTCGAATGTGCCACTGCATCATTCATATCATGCTTTCTCCGCTGTCAACTCCTATAGTATTGTTGTTCCCGTCGTTCTCCATGTAATCCAGTGTGAGGCTTGCATTGCTAATGATCCTTGACTTTTTTCTGTCTTCCATTCCCCCGTCCTCCACTCCCCTTATTCTTCATTCTCTACTCCTCTCCCAATACCACAAAATCTCTACAAAGTCCTCCCCTCCTATCAAATGCAAATCAGTTCTGATGAACTGATGACCTTTCTGTATGACACCGTAATGTCTGTCTGTGGTCAGACGCCTAAACATAATTAAATTCTCAGCTGTCCAAAAACATAGTACAAAAAGAACTATTTTTTGTGTCCAAATATACAGTTGTCATATACTGTGTGTGTGCGGAGACATAGAAATAGTAGGCAGCTGGAAACATACAGTATATAAAATAATTCTTCAAGTAGATTTCTAAGGTGACCGAAAACGTACAGTGTCCAAATACTTAGACTTTAAGGTAGTACTATTAAATGCAGCGTTTCTGTTCGGTTGTCTAGATAATCCACCAGTTGTAGACCTTTCTTCTATTAAGTGCAGTGTTTCTGCGAGGTGGTCTAGGGAATCCAGTTGTCAAATAATTCTTTTTGTAAATTTTTAGGGTGACTGAAAACATACAGTTTTCAAATACACAGTGGTTACGGTCGTACTGCTAAGTGCAGTGTTTCTGTGAGGTGGTCTATGAAATCCACCGATTGGAGACCTTTCTATTAAGTGCAGCATTTCTGCAAGGTGGTTTAGAGAACCCAGTGGTCACCGGTGGCTGTACGCGATCATATCCGCCCAGGTGGTTTCACATGCCACTCTGGCGATCCAGTCATGTCGTGTGCCAAGGCTTCGGGGCCTGCACCTAACCTCCAATCTGTCAGTAGTCCTGTAGGTCACCCGGGCCAGCCCCTCACCCAGTGCTGCCAGGCGACATTCCATTGCTACAGACACATTCCTCGGCATTGCCCGACTATTTATCAGAGTATTCATGATGCTGGACAGGCAGATGTGAGATTGGCTTCGGGGTTCGTTTGTCCTTGTCCGATTGTCCACCTGGTCAGTGCATGGTCGGATTTATCAGTAGTTTCAAGATCGGCATGTTAAAACATGGTTGGATATTCCATGTATGATCACAAGTATTTATATATATATTGGTTTATATGTGGTTAAAAAAACATTCTCGCTGATGCGTATCGTCACGGGTGAGCGAACACCCTCCGTTGTCATTCATGAATGGTCGCTGTAGTTGGTCGGCCGTGGGTGATGAGATTGAGGTCGGAGCATTTGCATATTTGTGAATGATTTGGCGGAGGGGCGGCATGGGAAAGGATCGCGTTCATTCATGCTGCGACGGCCAGACAGTGCCGCGACACTACTGCGTACATTTTGATTAAACATTCGATTAAATACATTGTTTTTTGGTAATCGGAGAAACAAACGTGTCTCGCGGAGGAGACAGAGTGTGGGAGTGAGTTCCGATGGATTTGGAACAATGCGGGTTAATTTGTGTATATAATGTATGTATGTATGTGTGTGTACACACATGTATATTTATATATTTAAAGAAAAAATAGTATTTAGGCTACATTTTTACGTAGTGTGTAATGTTCATATTTTAATGTGTTTCTCTTTGATTTCAGATCTTCTCACAAGCACTGCATCATTGTATGCTGGATGACTGACAGACGGAGAATGGATAAAATCAAGGACCGATATCGAGGCGAGCATCATCCCGGACTACAGGGACTAACAGGAGAGTAACCACAACAAGAAACAAAAAGAGGAAACTTCCGAACCTTGAAAGAACGGGAAAAGAAGGCAGGAAAGGAGAGGAACCAAACCTTGTAAGGTTAGTAGTTTTTCACACTTAAATGTTGGTGTTTTCACAAAATGGCAGCTTCAGCCTAAGGAAAAAACGTACGGTGGTTTAATTTCAAGCGTAGACTGCTTCTCCAGAAAACAACTCCCAGAGGGATAGCGTGGTGAACCGACGTGAGGGAGAAAGGATCCTAAACCTCCCAGTTTACGCCTGCCCCTGGGAAAGGGGTTTCTGGGCCAGCTCCAATGTCTTATAGAGCCCCACCCAGTCTGTCTACACTGACTGGGTTCCCAGACCACTTCCGAGACTACAGTGGGATGCTGGTCATAAATGTCTGTAAGGATGGGCTGCACCTCCACTCTGGCTGTTAAAGGGGAGGTTGTCTGTTCATTTGTCATTGTAAACTCATGTTGTACGGTATCAACTCTATATCTACTCTAACACATTCATTGTAAACTCATGTTGTACGGTATCAACTCTATATCTACTCTAACACATTCATTGTAAACTCATGTTGTACGGTATCAACTCTATATCTACTCTAACACATTCATTGTAAACTCATGTTGTACGATATCAACTCTATATCTACTCTAACACATTCATTGTAAACTCATGTTGTACGGTATAAACTCTATATCTACTCTAACACATTCATTGTAAACTCATGTTGTATGGTATCAACTCTATATCTACTCTAACACATTCATTGTAAACTCATGTTGAACGGTATCAACTCTATATCTACTCTAACACATTCATTGTAAACTCATGTTGTACGGTATCAACTCTATATCTACTCTAACACATTCATTGTAAACTCATGTTGTACGATATCAACTCTATATCTACTCTAACACATTAATTGTAAACTCATGTTGTACGGTATAAACTCTATATCTACTCTAACACATTCATTGTAAACTCATGTTGTACGGTATCAACTCTATATCTACTCTAACACATTCATTGTAAACTCATGTTGTACAGTATCAACTCTATATCTACTCTAACACATTCATTGTAAACTCATGTTGTACAGTATCAACTCTATATCTACTCTAACACATTCATTGTAAACTCATGTTGTACGGTATCAACTCTATATCTACTCTAACACATTCATTGTAAACTCATGTTGTACGGTATCAACTCTATATCTACTCTAACACATTCATTGTAAACTCATGTTGTATGGTATCAACTCTATATCTACTCTAACACATTCATTGTAAACTCATGTTGTATGGTATCAACTCTATATCTACTCTAACACATTCATCGCCCAGATATCTTTTAAAGAAGCAGAAAGAACTTTTGAATTCAGCAGTTGAGTGCTTACCAAAATTGTGATGCTGTCACTGAAATCCCCAGTAGCAAGCTCGGATCATTCTGAGGAAGGTAATGACCGGACGGGGCAGAGTTTCTAGTGTTAGTATGTTTTCATCATGGCTTCGGACCGCAGGTGGTGCCATCTAAAGTAGCGCACTGCCATGTAAACAAAATAGTGCATTTTAAAAGCCCAAAGCATTATGTTGAAATTGTAAACAAGACATACAGTTTGTGAAGAGCTGTTATTGGCTGTGCATATTCGGCAGCACAACTGATTGAGTGAACTTCCTGCTGATCATTACGGAACAGACAATGTCACTTTAATAATGTATTAATTTCACCATCAGTTTTGAGCGAACATATTTTGAGCCCTCTCGACCTTTCCTAGAACAACTTTGCCAAAGCGTCATATATCAATTGCGCGCTTTGATCGTGGAATTACTGCTTTATCGGGCAGTCAGAACAACATCGCTTGGTTGTTCAAACGCTACTAGTTAGTTGTATCAGCAGGAGCCATAAATATAGACTCCCGGTGGACATAAGTCGTGTGGAATGTGCAGCCAGTAGAGATATGTGCCTGTTGGATGATTAACGTGCACTTGCAGTAGCCTTCTCTCACTCTATGAATGTGTGGCTGTTTCTCCTCTGTCTGTCATTCTATCATCCTCCATCTCTCGCTCTCCCTCCCTCCCTCCCTCCCTCCCTCTCACCGTCCCTCCCTCTTTTGGTCTGGTCTCTCATTCTTTCTCTCAGTCTCTTTCAGTGTCTCAGTTTCTTGGTCTCTTCCTGTCTTTACCAGTCTCTCTCTCTTCCTCTGTCTCTGTTGGTATGTCTGCCAGTCTCTCACTATTGGAGTCTTTTCATGTCTCAGTTTCTCTGTCAATCTGTCAGTCCCTTCTCTGTCACTCTCACAGTATCTGTTTTTTCTTTCTCCCTCTCTCCATGTTTCTCTCGGAAAGAGACGTTGTCTGTGGCTTCAGACAAGAGGAGATGATGGCGAGGCGAGCTATTGTAGTCGACTGTCAGGACATACTTATTCCATTCACTGGTCGCAATTGACATTTGATAGCAAGAGAGTGATTATGGGTGAGTATCACATCCTGAATCATATAACCACTCTGATAGGTCAAAGGTCAACCAACATCTGCCTGTCACCGAGCAGCCAGACTAGTTCAGTGACTGTGTAACACACAACTTCTATAAATGGCTCTACTTAGCTGCATATGAACACTTGAGTTATTTCTGAATCGGCACCAGTGTTAACTCGGGAATTATGATAACTTTTCTATATAATAGTACACATATTTCAGTTAGGGTGCTTCAGGTGCAAATTGGCTACTTACCTGTAAGCAAGCAGTGAGTTAACCCACTTATGGGGGTTTGTGGTTGACCCCTTCTACTGATGACCTTGACCCCAATCTTAGGTCAGTGACCTTGACCCAACATTCTACCTTTTCAAGGTGAATGATTAAAAAAACTTGTTTTCATTTCGTGACCGCTAAAAAGTAAAATTAATGACACAAACATAATTTTTCCATGCAGACTATAAATTACTTGTGTAAAGTCACTTATATACAGAATATTTTAATACAATTCTAAACTTGTCACATGAAAAGTAAGAAACTAAGATGCACCCAAGGTGCTGCAGGACACGCCCACCCCCATGTTTTTAGTAGGACCACCGTAGTTTACAGGCAACATGACCCGATTCAGTTACCAGACAGATAAGGTGATCTTATCAAATAAATCTTGTAGCTGCGCTGATAACTTGGTGACGCCCATTGTGCGATGGTATGCTGGGACTGAATAGCCGTTAACGCCGCCGAACTGGTGTGTGGGGAAAGTCATCACCAATGGAGACATTAAATAGTTTCATGGTCCCTGGCGTGATTTCCGCGTATCCAATGTCGTTCAGTATTTCTTAAGAATTTGAAGACCAATTTGTGCGAATTCGAAAGACGGCTTCACACCTGTGATTGTGTTAGGTAACAAAGTAATAGTGACACACAAGTCAGGTTATCTCTTGGGTAGGGTCTGTCCTGTCTTGTCAAATTCCTCCAAACTTATCAAATGGGAGAATTTTATAACAGAGCAGTTGCAAAAAAGTGAGTACCAGACTTTTAAAGGAAATGATATTTGTGTGATTTAATATCATCAACCACTAATTTCTTTTTTGGATGGCAGATAATCTCCAAATTCTTGAAAACACATTTCATTTAATATCATCAACCACTAATTTCTTTTTTGGATGGCAGATAATCTCCAAATTCTTGAAAACACATTTCTTTTGATAGAAAAATCTATGCCTAACTTACCAATATTATTATCAGTTGTTTCTTCTGCACCCCCTGGTATTTCAACATCAGCTGATTTTTCTACGCTGATTGGTCCCTTTGCATATCTGCCAGTGCATCAGTGGGCTATTGTGTTCTTCTGTAAAGGGAAGTCAGCATGAGGCATGAGCTTGGAGATAGACCAGGAGTCTCGGTTTCGTGGTTAGCCTAGTAGACTCACCCCAGGGCAGTTGGTATATTCCAGTTGCCGATCCCTGGTTCTGGTGCAACGTTTTAGTGCTGCTTCGTTGCAGTAAAGTTGCCAGACTTTTTGTCTGCAGTTTCAATCTGGCGGCGCTGTTGGAAGTACCAGGTCAAGGTGAAAGTACTCGCGCCACAGGTATTTTCGTTCATAATGACATAATCTGTTGTCAAGAGTTGACTTCCTGTTGAGGTTCGAGACCAATCAGGCATTGAGCTCGCTTCTGTTTGCCGAACAGAAGCACTCCTTGTTAAGTGAAAGTACTTGAAACGAGTACTGATACTTGATGAAAATACTGACTGCTTGTTAAGATATGATTGCTTGTTGAAAATTGTACCTGAATGTTCAAAGCGTGTTGAAGATTCTAGCATTGGGTTCAACAGAACCCGTTGAACTGGTCATAGGAGCAGTCACCCCTTTAAAAACAGTCAGGCTATTGCAGTCTGCTTTCTGTCAGATCTGTGTTTCTGACCAGCCTGTAATCAGGCCACCTCATTAATCAGGCCACCTCATTAATCAGGCCATTTTACATCCATCACTTGAATGGTCAGTTTATAAATTCTACTGTATTTTGTATTCATTCAGGGAGAAATTGTTCTTGCACTGATAGAGTTTAAGGGAAAAACGTATGGTAATACAGACTCAGGTATTACATTTAAATAGTTTTCTATAAAATCTGGTAATTCTAAAAAGAAATATGTAAATTATTAGACGATCGACAGTGTTCAAAATGATAACCATCACTTGATCACCAGTGACATTTTATTTACGACAATTTATTCCTGATTTATTTTTATTGTCGCCAAAATTTTGGTGATTAAAGTGGGGGTCTGAACAGATTCCTGTCCCGATGAGTGTAGTAATCCGATACAAATTCTAGGGTGTCTGGGATTATGGGTTACCATAATAATTAAGTTCAAAGCCGCTGGAGTACAGTAAGACAAGACACGATACCATCCATCAAAGCAACAGTATAGTGGCCGTATAACATTTTCTGGACACGACCATCTGACTACCGTCCGACCAGCATATAGAGAGACCATGTAGAGACGTCTTCTGAAGTAGCCTGAAGGTGTGGTTACTCTAAATCAGGCCTTCATCCAGGATAACATTTTTACCAGTCCAAAAATGTCCCGATCAGTAGAAGCGTTTGCAGCTACACACATACAATCCAGTCAAAATGGACATATACTTAGATACATATAAATATAAATAATACAAGCGTACACAATTGTGACATATTTTATACCATAATGGACATAAATTACAGTGAGAGTCGATAATATACAATTTTTTTAAACCCCTCAACTCAAATTTCTGCCCGTCCAAAACAAAATCAGCCCATCCAAAAGACAGGTGGATGGGTATCTAGATAAAGCGATGCCATGAATCAGGGTAACCAACTGGATCCCAAGTTTCCAAATTGTGACAGAGTTTTGTACCTTTTTGTATTCCACAAATTATAAGCTTTAAAACAAGACCCGATTTGTTGAAATATCGTCAGTAGGTTTTTTGTTTATTGCTTAAAATGAAGAAAACTTTTAAAGTGACTTTTGAGGAAAATGGGTTTAAAATTTGGGCTGCGTGAAAAACACAGCAGCCACACGTTTAGTATTTTACTACTTTTGGGTTTATTTCTCGAGAAAAATAAACTGGATGTTAAAGCATGAGATTACAAAGTAAGCATTTCTGCAAAAAACAGTAAATTGACTGAACATGACCGAGACATATATTTTTAGCTCACATGCAGAATGGACCTGCGTGACCTGATACACGGTTCACTGTGGCAGACCACTGGATTAGTCTCGGGCGAGAGTCGGCTAAACGCTACGTCTAAACGCTACGTCTCCGAGGGGGAAAAGGGGGAGGTGCAGATGGAGAGTAGTGGGAAGGAGCGGAGACAGTTTGGCGGGCCGCTTCACAGGAATTTCCCGTGACCTACACTGCTAGCCCCAGAACACCTAGTGGGCAGCTAGCTCCCTGAGGGTGCAGTGAATGGGTGCACCGCTCCCTATTTCCCCTCTCACCACCGTCCGGACGAGAGGGAGGGAAGAGGGGAGTGGCACTGGCCATGGGAAGGAATGCAACATACGATCTGTACATGGGAACTGTTTTTCCCAGTGCCATATTTGTGTATTTAATTTTAATACTGGCACTGTGGTTGTGGAGTTTGTTGAATTATATTTTATTTTTTCAAAAGTTTGCATCAGATTCACATGGTTCACGAGTTTTGGGTCTGTAACTGAGTTTGGGGTTCTGTTGTTAATAAAAAGTAAATATTAACGGGCGTCTAAATATCACGAGAGTAGTTTCTTTGTGAAATTCTATAGCTCCGTATTGCTTATTGTTTGGAATCAGAATTTTGAGGAATTCAAACTACATAAAGTCTCTATTGGATCAGTGGTTTTTACATCTGCTGCACTGAAATCAAACATATTTCCTACACTGGAAACACATCGTTTAAAAGGTCGGGAACCCTTTAAAGTTTCTAATGCATATCACCTGGTTCCTGCGTCTTACGCATATACTAGGTCATTGTTGCCACTCCCCCAACTAACCCCCTCCCCCACCTAACCCCTCCCCCACCAATTTCTCACACTACGATCTAACGGTGAATGACCCGAGATAGTGCTACAAGTGCCAGTATAGAGGTTGGAATATATAAGGTACGGGAAAACCAGACTAGTGTTACACCAGAGCAGTACGGCTCCAGTGGTAGAGCTCTGGTATGGACCAGATGGATGTACGCTGAGCGCGGCACACATAGGTGGACGGACATAAGTGCATTGAAAGGAAGTTACAATACTCCAGGCAGGACATAAGTGGCCAATTCCTCATTTCCGCCATGCATCTGGAGTGCGTGCGGATGTGTGCGCGTTTTGAAGAAGTTGCCCAGATTGAGATGAGTTGTGTTGGAGGTTGGAGGTGAGAGACAGCTGTCGTGTTTGCGTGAGTTACTTGTATCGAGATGCGTCGTTTCTCTGAGAATGACAACTGGTTTGGTGTGTTCTGACGTGTATTCTTGGCTTGAAAGCTACATCTAGCCTGAAGTAGGCACTCAGATAGGCAGTTGTGGGTTTATTAGCTTTGGAAGTATAGATGGAATATGGGATTTAGTCCATTGGAAGATGGATGGAATAAATTGGACTTCTACTAAGAACATAACTTGACGTGATTTTCTGTATTAGAGGTTTTTTTGTGAAAAGAATGAGGCTTGCTTTAGGATTGGGCATTGAGAATTTTGGCCTGAAATATACATACGTATCAAGAGTATATTTGGGACTTGTCTCAAGAAATAAAGCTGCGATAGTGGCTTGATTAGTTTGGAGTGAGACTACGGAATCCTGCGGGAAACGACAATCGAGATTCCCAACAGAAGTATGATTCTCAGCTGTAGGATCTTTCTCTGTTTGAGACAGGAAGTCTGGGATTCTGGGCCATACATCTGAGGCAGGGCAGGCTGACAGTAACGTGTGCCCCAGACAACCTTATGGCCCTGAAAGGGTTGCTTAGTCTTCACAGCCAGACTACATGCCTGATGATGTCCCAGTGTCTGTAGTGACTGGTTTATGTAACAACGTGCCTCCCAGTTTACCACGTGTCCAATTTACCATGTGTCCGGCCAAATTTCTTCAGCCAGATGTTCGTTTTTCTCAGTCATTTTTGTTCTCTGCCCTATATTCTGTTTGCCCCTAGGTCAGGTTGGATTATTTATTACTTTAGGCAAAACTTCCTCAGTAGATTTGCTAGTTCATCGCGGATCAAGTTCAGTAATGTTCAGATATATTGTGTTTGACAAGTTTAAGTAAGATGCACAGTCAGTTTTAAAAAGAGTAAATAGCTTTGTTAAAATCATCGAGAAAATTGTCTAAGTGTTAATAACTTCATGTTGTAATGTGTTGAGACATAGGAAATGTTGCAATTTTTCTGCTTATTTTTTATCAGACAAAGGGCAGAAATTACTTTATAGTTTGTTTGATAATTTCACCGTAAGTAATTAACCAATTTGAAATATGAAAGCAACATGACTGAAGTTGTGTGAGTGTATTCTTCAGTGCTATAGAGAAACATGACTGAAGTTGTGTGAGTGTATTCTTCAGTGATATAGAGAAACATGATTGAAGTTGTGTGAGTGTATTCTTCAGTGCTATAGAGAAACATGACTGAAGTTGTGTGAGTGTATTCTTCAGTGCTATAGAGAAGCATGACTGAAATTGTGTGAGTGTATTCTTCAGTGCTATAGAGAAACATGACTGAAGTTGTGTGAGTGTATTCTTCAGTGATATAGAGAAACATGATTGAAGTTGTGTGAGTGTATTCTTCAGTGCTATAGAGAAACATGACTGAAGTTGTGTGAGTGTATTCTTCAGTGCTATAGAGAAGCATGACTGAAATTGTGTGAGTGTATTCTTCAGTGCTATAGAGAAGCATGACTGAAGTTGTGTGAGTGTATTCTTCAGTGATATAGAGAAACATGACTGAAGTTGTGTGAGTGTATTCTTCAGTGATATAGAGAAACATGAATGGTGCTTACTTGATAACTGGTCAAGTGTTCTGCTGTGTAAAATGCCATTCATAAATAGTGGCACAGAACGGGGGTGATTTGAAGGACATATGAATGTTGGCGTGTCTACATATGCACCGTTCATCACTGGCACTTGCTATTTGGCCGTGTTTCATGTCATCTGAGTGCCACTCGTTGGTAGAGAACGGGGTTTCTACTGCACCCAGGGATACTTATACCCCCTTCAGTTCTCGACGCAGTCTTAAGAGTCAGACGAATTCCACGACATTGGGGCAGATTCCGCATCGGATTTGAAGCCTTTGCAAACACTACGTGCGGCCATGCAGTTAGCCACCGCGACTACTGCACATGCCTGTGTCCACTCGTACTCGTGGACTACTTGAGGTGAATGCCAACATACGAGACTGACCTATAAGGTCCGCCGCCCACGGATATAGCTACTCATTATGTGTGTGCACAGACCGGCATGGATCACGGCTCTAACGCTCCGGTATCAGTCCAGCCGGTTTGGCTAGTGGTGTAGCTCCACTGGTGATCATCAGGATTCAGTGACGCAAAGGTAACAGTCGTCATTTAGTACCATTTATTGATGTATTGTTCTTGTTACGGGAATAAACACGGTGAAGACATACCACCAGTTTAATTGTGTTTAATTATCCCGAAGTGGTATTCGCCATTTGAAAGTTGTGAAATGTTCAAATGGTAAATGCAGTGTTTAAGTACTAACCTGCCTGTACTCGGCATGGTATGCAAAGGTTTACCTACCTGTAAATAGTTTTGAAGTTTTTGGTTCCCGTGCTCCAGAATACAAATCGGGCATTGTACACTTGATTCCGTGAACTTCCTGCTAATAACCTGACCTATCAATAACATGATAGTGCAGACATCCTCCATTTAATTAAACACGGTCATGTGTTGCTATGATAACTACGTTTTTTATCATCTCCTATATCTTTGTGAAATGTTATGATCATGGTGCAAAATAGCTTCTGCTACTTAGCAGGTGGTAAACCCAGTTACTTTCTAAACAATATAGGTGACAGATTTATTGGTAAAAACCGCGCTGCGGTAGTAACAATTGTGGCGTGGCTATACTTACTCGCAAGCGTAATGTGTTATCTCGGTGATTTATTTAAGAACAGCCACGTGAAATGTTGCAAGAGCTGGCGTTTGTTCAAACAATGGCTTCTTCACAGCTGCTGATGCAATCAACTGATTTCTGTGACGTTCTACACATTTATTTTACAAGGAAACTTTTTTGGTTTTCACATTACATAATATTGTGTGGGTCCCAGAAAGAGTGTAGAAAGTACCCCAGTATGTGGAAAGATCCGAATTGAGTGTAAAACAAAACCTATTGCATGTAGAAGTTATAATTATACTAAACAGTCACAATATTTACTATTTTAATTAAAATACTCGGCAGTAACTACAATAGTTTTAAAGACAAGCCCTAGATTGGAACCCAGAAGGAAAACGAAAACAGGCAGACCCAGAAAAGAGATCCACAGCCGAGGAATTAAAGAAACATGAAACCACCTGAAACAAAACAAAGAAACCAGCTAACAACATAGTGCATAGGGGAAATATCATTTCAACCCTGTGCTCTACTCGGAGTGAAGAGGATTAAGTAAAGTAATTTTCATCATTTGAAATCAGCAAATGGCTGCCAATTATTCTAATGTCAAAATCTATGCGGGTGTGGTCTTCCATCGAGTACTTTACGGTAACTTCACAGAACCACACTGCAGTGTAGGTGTGATTAGTACTATCAGACCTTGCCTGTGTGCTTTAGTGAATGGAATGCTGCGAGTGATTTAGCTAATGGTATGCACTGGTGACATAGTCCATGGAGATACCAATGTTGTATTTACTGCCGCCTATCCACACGCACACACACAGGGGCAGACAGTGACCCTCCATTTGTGTGGCTGCTTGTTCGTGGATAAGCACACACCTTGATAATCTGCAGGTTGCAGTAATTTACAAAGGCAATAAGTTAAGTGGATCGGATCATATTTTCGTCTACATTCTTAACAGACAAATAAAGCCCCGGTTATTTTAAGGCGCTGCCTTTCTTATATTTTTGCACCCTCAAAAAAGTAGTTATTAACTGGATAACGGCCGCGGACGGGGCTAGTATGTTAATCCGAGACATACGTTTCTGGTGGCTAGCAAATGAGGGATAGCAGAGCCCTTTGAGTATGTAGACAAAATCTTCTTGTTTTTGGTAATATCGGATGGGACAAATTGTATGATTATGCATAAAACTGCTGCAGGTCAGTGACATGACGGGCAGCAACTTGAGTAACTGTGGTAATATCTGAATTAATATTTAGCATAGAGGAGTACGAAACGTTAACACAGTTACCTACGAAAAAGGAAATAATGAATCGTCCGAGCAGTTAGGCTGGAGGATCTCGGACATGGTTCTGTCCTGGTTCCGGTTCTGGTCTCTTGGACCACACATACCAGTGTAACCCTTATCACATACCTCCAGTGGCGGCCAGAAGTTTATGGCTGCAGGTAGCCAGAGCTGAGGACTGATTTACCAGTGCGTTGTTATTGATAGGAGGTGACTATACTTGGGTGGTATAGCGGCTGTCTCTGCCAGAGTTTTTCTAAGCCGGCTTCCAAGGTTTCTTGTGCTAACTTCCGCCGTTTGCCTTAGTTCAACATGAGCAAACAAGTATTTAAAGTGTTAGCAATGTGTCCGTTTAGGAAATTGTCATTTTAACTTATAATCGATTTCTTCATAAGAAATACAATATTTGCTGCAAGTTAAGGGTCCAAAAAGTTAGTTTCTGTGGAATATAATATTTTTCAAAGCAAACATGCTGATGACAGCCAGAAAAGTCCGTACTCTGAGGCAGATCACACAAATTCATGATCTGGATTAAGGGTGTGGTGCTGTTTGTATTTTCTACATGCTAAGGAAACTCTGAATCAGTATATCAGTGGAATAGGTGAATTACGAGAATATATGATAGACCTAAGCTTTATCAGACCCTAACAATGTAGTAGCTCAGTTTAGATTATTAGGATTATTAGACTCAGATTCAGATTAACCCATTAATGACGTCCAGATATGCACTTGATAAGATCAGTTATGTTTGGTTTAGATAAGTATATCTTAGTTACTGTACCTGGTAAAGGTGAATTCATCTAAAATGCAGCTCTTTGAAAAGTCCACATTTTCAATGCAAACACAATTTGATAAAGTAATTTTGTATTTTATCAATTCATACAAGAAAAATAACATAATTTCACACAGGTAATGACATAGTTGTTATTTGATATACATTTATATGATATATTTTATGTTTTTCCTGCACTATGAGTAGCCTCATAAATGGTCAGTTTATGGTGCGTTAGTTTATAGTGCAGTCACTACGTGCTTGGCTCAAGTGCAGTCATGTGTGGAAGATACACCTGGGGACCGTTTCACAAAGATGAATTTATAAAGAAAATCAAGAAAACAGAATCTGTTATTAAACTTTTTCATAGTGCAAAAAGCCATTGCAATATCACCAGGGACACTATTTCTTTGACACACCTGCAGTGGCCAGATCTGTCTTCTGAAAGGACCCCCCTGACCTGCCCTCCTCCCCCCCTCTGTCCGACATAGTTGTGCATAGTTTAGTGTTTGATGAGGAATAAGACTGTAGATGGTGATTTACAGTTATATACTTTTGTCAATTACTTAGCATGTCAGTGGTCGTTTTTCTTCATGTGTCAGACCTATTTAGGTGTATTGGTTACCGTATAATATATAATATACAGGCACGATATTTTGATGTTCGTCGATGTGTGTGTGTCTGTAAGGCTACCAAATGGAAAGATGAATCTAATTTTTAACATTTTAATTACAATTCTTGCCTTCATTACTAAAGTACTTTCTTCTGGCTTTGCTCACTTTAGTTGGAATTATTTTAATGGGGACTGTTCAGTTAGGGAATGCCCTTATGTTAGTTGTAACATGGTACATAGAATGCATGACCAGTTAAGTGTCAAAAATATCCAGATAAGTATCCTGACCAGATCAATGTCACGAATGTCTACTTGACTTATTGGTTGAGTTCTTAACATTGGTCTAGGCACTCATCAAGACATGGAATTGGCAAAATGTATCCGGCAGAAGTCCAACAATGTCGGCAGGGAATTCACATAAAATGTATTTAAAAAATAAGTCCTTCACCTTGGAACTTCCACTATCTGGCCCAGTTGTCGTTTTTTTGGGGGGGAATGATATTGCTGTACATGGGGAATGATTGAAATAATGCTGCCATGTAACAAATGTTTTCACAGAATACCTCCCAGAGTCTCTGTACCTGTTGGTGGCTGTATCTGCTTTTGATCATTTGTGGGGGTCCACAGGAGAGACAGACCCTAAGTGCTGCCATATGTATAGTTCCCGTACTGTCTTGAAGTTCACGTAGAGTCTTTGACAGCCACTGATAACAAAATATTTCAAGCAGAAAGAAAATAGTAGAAATTGTAATGGGAAGAGATTGTTATGACAACAGTTTTGTTTTAAATCTACACACATAAACAAAATGTTTATTAAAATATAAACTAAAGAAATAAATTAAAAGCAATTAATTTTTCTAATGGTTATGTTTGCATATTCTGTTACAGTTGTTTCAGTTTGCTGCCGAGATGACATTTCTTACAGCTGGGTATTATTTCATTGAAAAGTTGAAAAATATTGTTATGACATATCTTGCCAGTTTTGGTTATACATCCGTAGCACAGACTAAATGTGACAATGCCGAA
The DNA here is from genome assembly GCA_020002185.1 of Paraescarpia echinospica. Lineage (NCBI taxonomy): Eukaryota > Metazoa > Annelida > Polychaeta > Sabellida > Siboglinidae > Paraescarpia > Paraescarpia echinospica. The sequence goes on from CM034535.1 coordinate 61,561,548, forward strand.
AGGGTGTCTCGATTCAAGGGTGTCTTACATAGGTTATCTAAAAGGTGTCTCACAGACACAGGGTGTCCCAAAGGTGTGCCTTGGACAGAAGTACCATATAGCATACAGCCACATAATAAAACGTGTTTGCCTCTTGTTACAGATGCTGAAAACATGAGAGGACTGTCAGTGTGCCACTGCAGACAGCATCTGGCTGTTAGGCAAACTTGTGGATGAGAGGCGATGGTGATGGTGATGGTAATTTCTTCAAGTCAGAACGTACGAGTGACCAAACCTGAGAGTGACATACCATTGGGAAGGGACGAGTAATCCCAAATGAAGGGACAGGGAATGATCACGACAGGGAACTGTGAGAAGGACAAGAGGAGAGGAGGACCGCTACGTTCCCTGGTGTCTACTGTGGTGGCTACAGTGGTTAGAAGGTATGTACACAAGTTTTGTCTCTGTCTGTGTATGTAACAGGTTGCAGTGGTTCTGCTCGGTAGGTGTGTTTTGGCAGTATGGAGGTATCAACACCATATTAAAGGACAACATTTCAGTTTTACAAAGATGTCAGTGTCATCTGTGTAAGTTGGTTTGTTGCAAAGTTACGGGTGGTTGAATTGACCAATCTGAAGAATTCAAGTTTTGAGACAGACGACAGTTAGGTTTTTATATTTCAAATGACATACCATTGAATCCGAAACATGCAGCAAAACACTTAAATTGCAACATAACAATTCCAAATTGCACTATTCAGACTGGTAGCCAATTATTTATTGTTTCTAAAAATGCAAAAAATATACGATACTTTCACCAGTGCGAACGTGTTTTGGCTTTTCCTCAGTTTTGTGAAATGTACCTTACAGTCTGAACCAGTGCAGCCTGCCGCATACATACGTGTCAGGGTAAAACACACGGGGCAGACAGAATGTTTCCCAATGCTGAGAAAAAAGCAGTCGGTGTGGAACCAGTGTCAGTATTGGCGCCGGGGTATGTTGATTTAATCTGCTTAGTCCTATCGTAATTTGTCACTTTGCTTTGAGATTGAGAGACCAGCTCCATTCAGATACAGTTAGATATCTGCTGTGCACCAGGCGAACTTTCATTCAGTCAAAGCCCCGGCTTTGGCATTGTCACAACTGGTGGAGATTTTACAAATGGATAGGACTGTGTCGTCATGTTTTTTTCATTACACCATTCCGCTGTATTGCCCCAGGGTAAATTACACTTGATTTTGCTGGAGTGGTGAGACTGTCTCAACTGAATATTCACAGTCAAATTAGGGTGGGTTTATGCACCCATTGTGGTGTGCATGGTCATTGACATTACCATATATATCATGGAGAAATAAATAGATGCAGTGGCACCACCTGTCAAGTGGGATATATATTAATGCACATTGATGCTGAAGGTAGAACCAGACAGTGTGGTGATGAATTTAATGGCATCAGTGTCGTATTGAATGTATCCTAGTGTGGTGATGAATGTAATGGCATCAGTGTCGCATTGAATGTATCCTAGTGTGGTGATGAATGTAATGGCATCAGTGTCGCATTGAATGTATCCTAGTGTGGTGATGAATGTAATGGCATCAGTGTCGCATTGAATGTATCCTAGTGTGGTGATGAATGTAAATCAGTGTCGCATTGAATGTATCCTAGTGTGGTGATGAATGTAATGGCATCAGTGTCGCATTGAATGTATCCTAGTGTGGTGATGAATGTAATGGCATCATTGTCGCATTGAATGTATCCTAGTGTGGTGATGAATGTAATGGCATCAGTGTCGCATTGAATGTATCCTAGTGTGGTGATGAATGTAATGGCATCAGTGTCGCATTGAATGTATCCTAGTGTGGTGATGAATGTAATGGCATCATTGTCGCATTGAATGTATCCTAGTGTGGTGATGAATGTAATGGCATCATTGTCGCATTGAATGTATCCTAGTGTGGTGATGAATGTAATGGCATTGTCGCATTGAATGTATCCTAGTGTGGTGATGAATGTAATGGCATCAGTGTCGCATTGAATGTATCCTAGTGTGGTGATGAATGTAATGGCATCAGTGTCGCATTGAATGTATCCTAGTGTGGTGATGAATGTAATGGCATCAGTGTCGCATTGAATGTATCCTAGTGTGGTGATGAATGTAATGGCATCAGTGTCGCATTGAATGTATCCGAGCATTGAATGTATCCTGGTGTGGTGATGAATGTAATGGCATCAGTGTCGCATTGAATGTATCCTAGTGTGGTGATGAATGTAATGGCATCAGTGTCGCATTGAATGTATCCATTGGGAATTGGCTGTATTTTGGGAAGCCATTTTGGATCGCTAAAACTCAAAAGTCCCTCACTGCATGTTGGTGGGGGGAGGGATTTAAGCCAATGCAAAATGCTGTGTGTTTCTGGATTTTGCAAGCTTGTAAGATCACTCCTAAGTCAAATCTGTGTAAAGGTTGTCATGGTAATTACTTTGTCTCATTTTCTAGACTTCGGCAACAAAAATGAACAGTGACGAGTTACACAGAAGTCACCATTTTTATAATGACATCAAATTTAAAATTCCAGTGGCATTCTTACGCGGAGGTATAAAATAAATGTTATCAGGGTGCATTTAGAGTGGAGCGTGATCTTCTATAAGGTCAGATACGGTATTCACCGTCATTGGCAGCTCCAACTTCATGTTGCATTCCACCTGTGGAGAACATTTTCTCGAGTGGAATGGACTACTGGACGCACCTGTAGGTCTGATCCCGCACCTGTAGGTCTGATCCCGGCTCCACTCAGTGGGTGCAATCATAGCTATGCCCGGCTGCCTTAGTGGGGCAGTTGGACAGCAGATACACAGTCCCAGTGGGTGTTGTCTGCCCCTGTTGGAGAGGTTGACAGAATTAGGTCTCTCGGATATATAAACCTCTCTCGTTCCACTTTGTCACCTGCATGACAGGTTTAGGTCGGGATATTTAAATTCAGTGGGAACATGGCATTGGTTGCAGTGCCCCACTTGGTGCCCCACTCGTGCCCTGTGAAGTGTTGTTTTCCCTTAAATCATGTAGAAGAAATCGTTGTTGTGTTATCTCTTGTAGTTTAACAGTAAGTCAGATTATATGCATTGTCAGATGGAGCCTTAATAAACCGAAATAAAATGTCCACTTTTAAAATGTAAAACCGACAGTATGACAAACTGTTGGTACTTGCTGTATGGAAGACTGTCTAACTTGACCCAATTCTTCCATATCCAATGTTCCTTGTGGGTGTATAACACCGTACAGGCCAGAACAAAGATTTCAAAGGTCTTCCTTTTAAACAAATGTTGCTTAAATCATGAGTCCTTATACCCACTATAGTATTATTTTCTGTTGCAAAGGTTTATGGTATTACCTTTAAAATGTGCACTTTTATTGACACGAGTATGGTAATGTAAATTCGGCTGAGAATTTCTGTCGACATAATTGGGGCAGTGGATGTCTGGAGTCTAGACTGCCAAGCACCCAATTTCATCCCAGACTAGGTTTTATGAATAAGGCAAAAAATAGCGATGCAGGATCATTAATGTTAGCTACAGTTTAGCAGAGCTTAATGTGAGGCCTCAGTCATTCCCTTAGCTCTGAAATCACTGAAACATTGTTATATATATATAGTGGCATTCAATAGTCAATCAATCAGTCGTGTGCTAGAAATTAGAACAACATTGAGATGGGGGTAGAGAGAGCAATGGTTTATTGCCATCCAAGAATTTGCACTGTTTTGTAGCATGTGTGCTGCTATCTAGTGACTACTCAGAATGTACACATTATAATAAATAATAATAATATATTTTATTTGGTATAGCGCCACATCCAGTATTGTTCGTGGCGCTTCACAACATATTAAAATACATAAAAATGGTAGAATTATGTGCTGCCACCTAGTGACTATTGCCCAACAAGATTTACAGATTCTGCAGATATTTGGTCGTAAGTGATAGTTCTGTATATAGCAGACATTAATTAGTTCTACGACACCTTTCACTAGCAAACACTAATTCACACTATACATGTTGATCCTGCATTGTTTTTGTGGAGGCACATTTGATAGTACTCAACAGAAGATGGCAAATATAGCACTTGGTGGGAGTCTTTCTTCTAGAAATCCACATAAATAATACATGTTGGTCACTGGTTAATATGCCCCCTGAAAGGGTCAGGGTCAGTAGTGCATAGAAATCTCTTATTGAAGTGTCCGTAGTCCTTGCTTAAAGTATGGTTTGTTAGCATCAACTCCAAAACTTCAATAAAAGCTTTCTTTTGTTGTTCATTTTTCTCTGAACAAATTCCTCATCACATTATTCTCCGTGTGTACGTGCTGTGCCTACAACTGACCTTTCAGGGGTCAGCACACTGATAGTTTTCCCATTGGCGACCATGTTAACATTTTGTCTGATTGTAAGAAAACGTGACCTAGAAACTGTATGTATGACACCCGTCAATATTTACAAATGGATGCAGGCAGTAATCCGGCTAAAGTGTCAACTAGCCAAGTTGCTGCCAAATACCCTTCCGCTTAGTAAAATCAGCTAAAAAGACACCATTTTACTGTCAACAGCTTCTACAATCTCACATCTAGAAATCTGAGTACTCAAATGCACTTATGTCAGAGCAAGTGAATATTGAAAAAAATCATTTCTCAAAAATATACTGCACTTTTTTTCGTCTGTAACCAAGCAGGAAGTCTAACAGTGTCCTGACCCCTTCATCAAGAATTGGCACTGAACCATGAAACTAAGGCATGGTAGCGCCCCCTGGTGACTGACTTAGAACCAGACAGCTTGTGCTGCCATCTGGTGTCTGTTAGCGAGGGTTCAAACACGCAGTCCATTACTCTCATTTAAAACCTCTAATGTAGTAGCACAAAACAAATTAACTCTACACAGTTCTTCAGTGCACTTGTGCTGTCAGAAATGCACACAGGAAATTTACACAGAACATACAACCCGCATTTTACAAAGGACTACGAAGTTAATAGCAACAATTATCTCGTTGTCAGACGTGTAACTACTCATACTCACCAGGTGGCATAACCTGTACATTTAACTTACACTTTGATCACCAGGTGGCAGTACTGCTCAGTGACATCCCCACTGGCGCCTGCCAGACTTGTCATCATCACAGGGAAAGTCATATCCGTGAAGGAGATGAACTAGAATAGCAGGATGCACAAGACCCCAATGTGACCGGGTCAATGTGCACGCCATGCACAAACACAACGTTTAACACGGCAGTTTGTGTTAGTGGGCACTACCTTGCCGTGCATAAGTAAGCAGCGCCGTCATCAAGTGTTTCATGCGTGCATTCACAACGTCTTGACTTAGTTGCCGCTTTTTTTCACAGCCGCCGTATCATATTCTGAGCGTCGATACTTAATTGCGCCAATTTTCCACCTGGCGAACAGCGTATGGTGATGGCCGGTAATTGGGGGGATGTATTGAATGCTGCCCAAGTGTGAATCACGCCAAATTACACCGGGATTGAGGGTATTATGGTATTACGGGTAACCAGATTCACTGTCAAGCACCTAACTTTGTTACTCCTGCTTTCCACAGTGTTTATACACGTTTACGTGTCAATTACCACCGTTTTTGCTTGATTTATATCTGCGTAGGATGGTGCCAACTTATTGTACATTTTGACACTTTAGATTGCTTTGGTGCAATTTTAAATCTATTGAAGATCTTTGTCGTACAAAAGGATTGATGTGTTTGCTTTTAGAATAAATCTTATGCAAAGTCTTGTTCATAGGGCAACCATCAGTAAAATTATTTGATGGTTTCTTAAATATGGTTTTTACATTAGTTAAAGTGTAAAGCATTGTAATATAATAAATCTGTTGGTACTGCATATATGGATATCTTGTAGAATTAATGCAGACGTATATTTTATTGAATATGCATTCAGTATGTATTAAATCAACATGTAGTTAAAGCTGTCGTTTGTGAAAAACAAAATTTATTTGCTAGATAAATATAATAATAGACAGGTCTGAAGTTAGACTGGCTAGGCTATTCCTTGTGAACACAGCATAAAAATGGCATCAAAAACATTACAACATTTCTTACTTTTGACCTACCAATTTTTATTGCAGGTGCAATCATTTTACAGTCATGACGTGTTCAGAGGATATGTGTAATTAATAAAAAAAATTGCAGCCCTCTGGACCCCAGGCCTGTATCGCATTTTCAGAAATCTTGCTTTCATCCATGAAAATGTTATTCGCCTGAAATTAACTATGCAACATTTGCATTCAACGGATGTAAGTTGGTGAAGAGCGTATGTAAGTGCAGAGTCTTGTCAGCCTGTCAAATGTGTGTTCGAGGTTAATACTAGGCAATAAATGCCCACTTTTGGCTGCATCTCTATCATTGTTGCACATAGATATAGTATACAAATGTATACTGTATACAGACATTTAATACAGGGGTTTGGTCTCCTGTTTGCTCAGACTAGACAGAGAATTAAGACGTATGTAAGTCTGAATTGACTGCACTCTACATCTTTGGTTGTCTGGGTAGATAGAGTTCATATCAGTTAAAATTATGAAATCGGATAGTTTTTTATCAGAAAATCATGGTGTATAGTATAACTTTTAACTACTCTAACTTCAAAATGTATAGTTCATGCCACGTAACATGATTTATTGTAAAAACTGACGATAAACTTTGTACATTTAAAGTTGGACTAGATCCAAAGTAAATAAACCCACTGCAATGTCGTCACAATTAATTGTAATTGTCTTCAAAGTTGTTGACTCTAAGACAACAACACTGCAGACAACAACACTGCAGACAATAACATTGCAAGTTTACAATGTTAAGACTTTTTCAAACTGTTTACCTGTTGACCTGTTGCTGTTTAGTATTTTCTCAAAACGATTAGAAATGATAACTACAAACTGCAGGCCCAGTTAATAACAGCGTAAGATATCCCAAAATATTGAACTACTTTTTGAAGTTTTAAACTATTGCAACATCTACAGTATATTCATATTCAAATACATTAAACAATTGCTATATCGAAGAAAACTTCTGAAAGTATATGTATTTGAATACTTTTTAATGTATTTTATACAAGTCTGGTGTACACAAGACTTGATGGATTTTTGCAGAGACATGTTTCATATTTTCTCAACCAACGTATCTACTGTTATAAGTGTACTTTCGGCTCTTAGCAAGAACATGCAAAAAATTCACGACTTTATATTCCCACCAGATGTCACCACAAATGCCCCAATGGCATCACAGATTGTGCAGCGACACGTTGTTCGCAAACCTCCATTTAAAGTCTGTGTAATTCTTTGTTTTTCACAGACAAAGAATGAACGAAGTCGTAGCCAACACAAAGTCGCAGATATTACTCCCTGTGAATGGTGAACATTTGATGGGATGTGCTTTAAAAAACAACAAAGTTAATCTGGTATTAGCCCGAATTCATTGAATGGAACAGCGGAAGTATTTGCGGGTACGCTGGTATCCGTAATCTTCGGTGGTCGGGCTGAGATCTTGATTGTAGTACGGTCGGCTTGGCGCAAATCGACGAAAATGGAAATTGAAAACATCACACACTTCAGCTGTCGTAATTGACCGCGGCACCTTTAGAACGCGGCGTTGTGTGCCTCTTGAATATACACGTATTGTCGTTCATCTTCTGCGTCTTTGCAAAACCGCTGAAACGTAAGCAATTTGACATGATATGCATACACTTGTCAACTCTTTTTACCAGCTACGATATTGAGGGGCTTTTTAGTGGTTTCTTCAAAGCAAGACAGGTGGGCCGGCCTTATTTTGGTGTGTATCCACAGCTGTGGGTCAGGGTTGTTTGTTACGACGTTCGTGTTGTTATCAAGGTTTTTTTGTTGAATAAGAAAGGCCCGGACATTTCTAAAATGCAACACCTGTTTCTGTTTCAAGGTGTGGTAAACTATATGTTTGGTATATCGGTATATGTTGCGTTGAGGTGAGCTAAAAATTGCGCCATGATTTGTTTTAGTTTTTTTGCAATGGCAATATTTTAGTAAGAAATTGTTCCTTCTTTTATATGCGCCGTTATTTTTTGTTTGCCACTGGGATAAAAAGCTGTTACATGTATTTACAAATTTTCCATGTTCATGTATAAATACAGCAAATAAAAGGGATCTTTCTAATTTAAAAGATAATAATATTATTTGGTATAAAAGTTTGAGGCCAATCCATCAGAATCTTATATTACAATGTCAACATTCCAGTTTGATGTATAAGGCGCTTTACTAAAATTGAAATAAATACATTATAAAAAACAAATTACTGTAGACATCTTTAAATTTTAAATTAAGTAGCCCATTTCTTTGCAGTGGACTTAAATTTACGTTAACAAGTTTGTCAACCAATCAGGGTAATTGCCCAGAGCTGTCGACAAAGAAAGATTGATAACCAAGACAATTTACAAGATATATACTGCTTCCTCATGCCTTTCTTCTTCCAGACTTTGTCCAATTACAGAATGACCCAATCTGCTTCAAGGGTAGATTACAGCGCCTCAATACTGCGGTTAACAAAAGGAGTCGACAAGTATACGCTGCGTGCATTGGCAAATGTCATGAATCGCGTCTTACTCTTGACTCTGTATTATTATTTCTATCTTGTTTCATCAGTTGTGTTCAATTATTCCGGCACACAATTACCCGCTTTGCTTTTCGCCATTGTCTGGCATCGGAGAGGTGGAATTTCTTCTCGACGTTGTCTGATACGACTTCTTAACGTCGGACAATGGCCAAGATGCAAGATTAAGAACCCTGTGCAGGCTTGTACCCGCGCTGCATTGTGGTGGAGATATCACCGTTGAATTTAGATGATAATGTGCCGTCTGGTTATGCGATTATGAGGCTATGATTAGCACCTCGCAAATTCTGGGGCACCATTCACACGACCTGTCAGTGCTGTCACTTCTGGTCAGCGGGTCAGTTGCTGCTGGAATTGATCCCTGGGCATCCATTCTACAAAGGGACCTGACCCCATTGTACATTTTAATGAGGTTCCACTCTTGCTAAATTGTTGGCCACGAGAACTTTATTCAAGGACAGACTTCAACTACTGTTTAGTGCCGTATAAAAGAAAAGGCTTTATGAAAGAACAACAACTTTTGTTTAAATGTGAATAAGTTTGTTAGATTTTGCAACCAGATTTACCTTTTTTCCATTAATTTTCGACAGACTTTATCACACTGATTACTGTGTCCCCATCTGGTAGCAGTGATTCTGATGAAGCCTGTTGAAAATGGTTGAAATGCAATGAACAAAGAAGAATCTCACAAAATGTGATCAAACTGCAACTTCTTTTTGAATGCATGTCACGTGCTGCATATACAAGACTTGAACAGCTGCTAATATTGTTTATTCCATACACCAGGGTGCACGATGGCTTTAGTTGACAAGTAGTCCGTCGGACTAACTGACTCAGAAACAACTAGTCTTGATATTGGTTTACTAGTCCGTAAAAATCAATATATGTGACAGTTATGGCACATAGTAAAACCTATCCTATGCTAACCGGATGTAAACAGCCGCCATTTACATTCTCCACGTTCAGCAAGTTTCCTATTCGACGATTGTACGAATATTTAGCTGCGTGTGATAAAATGCTACCTTATTGTCTTATTTTGTTTTATTCCATCACAACACCCAACTGGCATGTACACAGCGTAAATTAATAATCTCGTTGGATGATCCTAGTCTTGTGATATCGAAGTCACACAATGTCATACACAATGCCCAATGTTATCTTTAATGTGGCGATTTATAATCAGAACACCCTTTGGTGTACACACTGGTGCCTCAGGTGCAATGGCTTCTGACCTTATATAACCTTATCTTGATGATACTCTGATGGTTAATAGATATCTCATGGCGGTTTTTTTTAGCCTGATGTTTCTATTGGTTTTTTCAGCCTGATGTTTCTATCGGAGCTGAAGAACCCCTGAGGGTAGGGGGCATTAGTCATCCTATGCAGGTGTCTAGAAAGGTTCTTAGAATTTCTCAGTGGTGTCTTTGAAGCTGTCCATGCACTAAGGGTGTTAGAGAACGATATATTATGTACTCGTGGTTACATTGATATGTAAAATGTGCACATGTTGATGTCTTTTTAAATGTGTAATTAAAAATAAACTGAAAATCCTGCATAAATTTGTTCTAGAAATAATCTGTTTCATTTTGGATTTTTTTAAAGAAAGTTATCACTGTTTTGCTTTAAACATTGACTGTTTTGGCAGTTTTTTGTGCAATATGTGACCCATATTTTCTTATAATAAAATAAGAGTATCACTAAATAAAAACTGTTGTACAGAGAAATCAGGTGAAAGATTCATATCATCAAAAGAAATGTTGGTTAAAGTGGTCTGTCCATCCGTCCGTCCGTCCGTCCGTCCGTCCGTCCGTCCATGCACAAAGCCATAAATGCCTCAAAGCCCAGCACCCTGTTGTCTATGCGGCTATTAATTGGATGCCAATACTTTTTCATTGTGACAAGAATTGTTCAAAAACTTCACATTCAAAATCACAACATTGGAATCTGTGGAGACATTCTCATCCATCCACCGCCTGTTCACTGGCAGTGTGACAGACAGACAGACAGACAGGTGTGCCTGCTCCTAGCTGCAGGTAGTGACAATGATGAGTCAAACACTTGACAGGTGATGTCTCGTTTCTCTCGACTTCTCTCATTGTCACGGAAACACTATCGAAAAGCAGCACCACTCAGACTTTCATATGTCCATTGTCGTTCGTCGACCGGTGATTGCGATCGTAATGACCATGTATCGTTTTGTGTTTGCCATTACCGCGCCTTTTGTGAGGTGCAAACGGCTTTTTCGGGCAGCATATCGAATGTACAACTCCATATTTTGTTTTGCGCTTACGGTGATGTTGTCGCCCTTGAGCGAATGCCGCGATTCTTGACCGAGATAACGTCAGCGGGTGTCACGTGTAATTACATACACCCCAAGTTTATGTATTGGGTTTCCTGTTATTAACTGAAATCGGAACAAGTTTTTCATCTTATCATAATAAATGATGCTCATTTGCACGAGCAGACGCAGGCATAGTATGTAGACATGGCCAATATTTTCTTGAAAAGATAAACAGTAAAAAAAGATTCCCAAGCACCTCTGTTATTTGTGTGGCGACATGAAATGATATGGAGATTTGCTGAGCCATATCATGTTATCCGAAGCTGCGTTTAGTAAAATAAGCGCAGCAAATTGCATGTTTTGAGCTTCACAGATGAACTGAATGTATGAAACTGGTGTGTAAAACTGACAAATGGCTTAAGTCATTTACTTACAATCTGCTCACTGACCCACAAAGGTCAAAGAACTGATAAAGGGCTCTCGTCCCGGTAATGGTGCTATTTAATTGTGTCTTGCTCCTTTCCTCTTTTGACGTCGAGCCATCTTCTCTTTCAATGACATTAGCGGCTACGACAAAGCCAGCGTTTCGGAGGTCGTTTAAAAAGTTGTCACAAAGTAAATAATGGTAGGGGAAATGTCTTGAGAAATCCTAAGACAAATCACCAGAGTCAACTTGGGTGTAGAAGATGGCATTTACCGAACCAGCGGGTTTCAATTATGCTGACAACAATGCGAAAATATTGATAGCCATACCAGGATATGTGACCTTTATTTCTGTTGCTTCTGTACTTGTTTTTCTTGTTTGTTTATCATTGTGGTGTTTGTTATATCACCAAGTTTCTTGTTTGTTTACTATGACATATGGCTCTCAACACCCACACAAATGTTCGGTTTTCAAGCTCGTTAAAAGTGCGGATGTATCTCAATCTGACTCATGCGTTCTAACAGGGTGTATATTTCTGTTCACCAGAATGCAGAAGATGAACTGTTTGGATGACGACCCATTCCGAGAGCTGCCGGTTTGTCCTGGCCTTCACCATAAGAAGCACCATGCTGACAAATACACACTTGAAATGCGCAAAGATGCTTCTATGGGTCTTGAAGGTTCCTGTAAGTATTTGTTTACATTTGGTTGCGCCTCGGGCAGATCCTTGGAAGAGAGACACATCAGCTTGGAACTGAGCAGGAGGTCCACATGTTTGCTTCATTAATGCCAACCAAACTTTGCTTCTGGGCAGTCGAACTGATCTGTGTGGGAGTGCTGACAGTATATCTGGGCAGTCGAACTGATCTGTGTGGGAGTGCTGACAGTATATCTGGGCAGTCGAACTGATCTGTGTGGCAGTCGAACTGATCTGTGTGGGAGTGCTGACAGTATATCTGGGCAGTCGAACTGATCTGTGTGGGAGTGCTGACAGTATATCTGGGCAGTCGAACTGATCTGTGTGGGAGTGCTGACAGTATATCTGGGCAGTCGAACTGATCTGTGTGGGAGTGCTGACAGTATATCTGGGCAGTCGAACTGATCTGTGTGGGAGTGCTGACAGTATATCTGGGCAGTCGAACTGATCTGTGTGGGAGTGCTGACAGTATATCTGGGCAGTCGAACTGATCTGTGTGGGAGTGCTGACAGTATATCTGGGCAGTCGAACTGATCTGTGTGGGAGTGCTGACAGTATATCTGGGCAGTCGAACTGATCTGTGTGGGAGTGCTGACAGTATATCTGGGCAGTTGAACTGATCTGTGTGGGAGTGCTGACAGTATATCTGGGCAGTCGAACTGATCTGTGTGGGAGTGCTGACAGTATATCTGGGCAGTCGAACTGATCTGTGTGGGAGTGCTGACAGTATATCTGGGCAGTCGAACTGATCTGTGTGGGAGTGCTGACAGTATATCTGGGCAGTGGAACTGATCTGTGTGGGAGTGCTGACAGTATATCTGGGCAGTCGAACTGATCTGTGTGGGAGTGCTGACAGTATATCTGGGCAGTCGAACTGATCTGTGTGGGAGTGCTGACAGTATATCTGGGCAGTCGAACTGATCTGTGTGGGAGTGCTGACAGTATATCTGGGCAGTCGAACTGATCTGTGTGGGAGTGCTGACAGTATATCTGGGCAGTTGAACTGATCTGTGTGGGAGTGCTGACAGTATATCTGGGCAGTCGAACTGATCTGTGTGGGAGTGCTGACAGTATATCTGGGCAGTCGAACTGATCTGTGTGGGAGTGCTGACAGTATATCTGGGCAGTCGAACTGATCTGTGTGGGAGTGCTGACAGTATATCTGGGCAGTCGAACTGATCTGTGTGGGAGTGCTGACAGTATATCTGGGCAGTCGAACTGATCTGTGTGGGAGTGCTGACAGTATATCTGGGCAGTCGAACTGATCTGTGTGGGAGTGCTGACAGTATATCTGGGCAGTCGAACTGATCTGTGTGGGAATGCTGACAGTATATCTGGGCAGTCGAACTGATCTGTGTGGGAGTGCTGACAGTTTATCTGGGCAGTCGAACTGATCTGTGTGGGAGTTTTGCTGACAATAAAAACTGTCAGCTTTACTATTAACAAATAGGTATATCAAAAATGTATGCATGGTACATGCATGCACGCACGCACGCACGCACGCACGCACGCACGCACGCACGCACGCACGCACGCATGCATACAGACATAAATACACACACAACCATGCACACATGTACACATGCACAATGCACGCACACACAGAAACTTATATTTTAATCAACAGCAGTTATTAACAGAACTGGAAACAATTCTGGCCTCATCTGCCAACTCTCAGCCAGTCTTGGTGGTTTAGTCATCTGCCAACTCTCAGCCAGTCTTTGTCGTTTAGTCATCTGCTAACTCTCAGCCAGTCTTGTTGGTTTAGTCATCTGCCAACTCTCAGCCAGTCTTGGTGGTTTAGTCATCTGCCAACTCTCAGCCAGTCTTGGTGGTTTAGTCATCTGCCAACTCTCAGCCAGTCTTGGTGGTTTAGTCATCTGCCAACTCTCAGCCAGTCTTTGTCGTTTAGTCATCTGCTAACTCTCAGCCAGTCTTGGTGGTTTAGTCATCTGCCAACTCTCAGCCAGTCTTGGTGGTTTAGTCATCTGCCAACTCTCAGCCAGTCTTGGTGGTTTAGTCATCTGCCAACTCTCAGCCAGTCTTTGTCGTTTAGTCATCTGCTAACTCTCAGCCAGTCTTGGTGGTTTAGTCATCTGCCAACTCTCAGCCAGTCTTGGTGGTTTAGTCATCTGCCAACTCTCAGCCAGTCTTGGTGGTTTAGTCATCTGCCAACTCTCAGCCAGTCTTGGTGGTTTAGTCATCTGCCAACTCTCAGCCAGTCTTGGTGGTTTAGTCATCTGCCAACTCTCAGCCAGTCTTGGTGGTTTAGTAATCTGCCAACTCTCAGCCAGTCTTGGTGGTTTAGTCATCTGCCAACTCTCAGCCAGTCTTGGTGGTTTAGTCATCTGTGCGTTGACACTAAATTGTCAGCAGCGGGTCCAGTTTTTTCCCCGCCTGTGAAGAAGGCATTTTTGCAGACTGCCTGGTGTGTCTGGTGATGTGTGTCTTGTAATGGGCTTAGCCTAAGTTGACTGGGTACATACATCCATGTTCGTTCCCCTGGGTGCAGTTTCAGTAAGAAGATGTGGTGCAGTTGTTTGCAATACAATAATATTTTGGTGATATGTTCAAATGTTATTCTGTATGTTAAATATTTCTATTAACCAACATAGCTCCAGACAGACTGCAGATATTGGAAGCTACACATTTTAAGGGTGTTTTTTAATCCTGATTGTTTTCTTCTCTGTAGATTTAGTATCTTTTTGAGGTTTGTTTCATGGGTTTGGTCTTACCTTCTCGAGATCTGGTGTATCTATTTGGATTTTTTTATCTGGATTTTTATTTTATATCTCGATTTGGTTTTAATATATCTCAATTTGGTTAATTTGGACTCGATTTGGTTTTATTGTATTTCGGTTTGAGTTCATTACATACAAGTTTGGTTTCTCAGAATTTGGTTTATCTGTGGTGTTTTCTTCTTTGATTTGCCTTTATTTCTCTATATTTGTTGTGATTTTCCTCTCTACATCACCATGGTTACCATACCTTGACCAGTGGTCACTCTGACCATTTGACTGACCACCCCTGCTTCATGTCCATCTCTGGTGTGGCTACCCCACTCAGTCACAAGTGGTCAGCGATGAAAGAAGTCCTGGCTGAATCAATCAGTGGTCACTGGATTGTCCCACTTAAGGCCCAGACTGTCCAAACATTGCTGATGTATCAGGTGGCTAAAGAGGCTTGACCACTGACTCTTTCCTTGACCACCAGGCAGAGTGGTGACAGAGACCCTTGGCCAGGAGAAGCACCTATCACTTGTGATGACCTGAGACTGCACCTCTGGGCTTCTTTGTTGCTGGCCCTGTCATAGAGCACAGAGACAGGTCAGTATTGTTGACCTTTTGTGGACAGGCCCTATCAACTTTCAAATAGTTTCTGGGTGGTCTGACTTTTGTATATCTAAATTTATCTTGGTCTATGATATATTTCCTTGCATTATAATATTATTATATGCTGTTTTGTAAATATTCAAAGTCTGAACATAAAATAATGCTACAATATAGTATCAACTATATTTTCTAACTTATTGACCACCCAACTGTGTCTTGATGAGCCATAACTTTAAAAATATAACTTGTCATTGTGGTTTTTATTTAAATATTGACCAGGCCATTCAGCATTCAATTTAACTGTGATATTTAAGTTCACACATTCAAATTAAACATAGCAATACAATAATATTAAACAACTGTAATTCATTAAAATGCCTTTGAATTGTTAAGATGTTATAATAGATATTGTTTGTGCAGTACAACAGGATTTTATAATAAAAACAAGCAAATATTTACAGCATTCACATCAAACATAAGATCATTGATGACAACTGCACCATCTCAGGCTCCTATAAAGTCTTAGTAATTAGGTCTGAAATAAAAATAATGCATATATTAAATTCATATCCATCAACCAAATAAATTGCTTAAGCATGCAGTTAATACAATAATGTTTTGACTAAATATTTTAGAGAGTGATATTTTTTAATTAAAACAATTATTCTAACTGAAAGCCAGTTAGCTAATGATGAACATAACAAAAGAAATGACTGTGAATTTCTAAATGTGTTGGATATCACTGAGAAACGCTTTGGTGTCGATTTGTTCTTGTTATTAAAACACAACGACACTTACAAGTGACTTTCGCGTGTTGCTTTGTATTTCCGGTTTCGCGTGCATAACCGTGTCGCAAATAAACAAGTCGCTGTAAAGTAGAATAACCATATTGCTTATAAATAGTTTTTATGTAGCACTTAGACGACGAGAGACTTGGTAATGCTGAAGAATGCGATGTAACGACGCGACCAGGACATTGACAAATAACACCAGCTGACCGGCCTCTGGAGCCCCGTTGCGCGACGATGTCACACTTTAGCGAAGTGGTAAAATAAAGGGCACCAGCAGAGATATGACCTAGTCATGTCAATGAAGTGATAACATAAAACAAGGTAATTACTCATTGTTAGAAGGTAGTCTGGCAAACATCAAACGTGTCGTTGCACCTTCTAGAGCGGTAGACGCTGAAGAGACACGGTCACTCCCCGCTAGAACAACAGTGCGTGTCTATACATCATCACCGGTTGTTTTCGCGGGTCAAACGTCATTTGCGACAAAAGACACTAAGTCTAAATTAACACTGATATTGTCCTTACACGGAACATGCAGATAATGCAAAACTGAATTTATGTTCGCGTGTTTTATTCGGCTGTCTGAACTGAATTGGAGTGAGTCTGTGTGCACTGGAATGCTTTGTAGCAACCTTCCCTTTGTGTGATGTCGCTGTACTGTTTAATACATTTTTCATCTATGAACGCAATGGAACAGCAGGTTGTTCCATTTTGTACATCTGCAGAGTTATGTGGATTTGTTTTCTTTGTAAACCCATTCTCCCAATCCCACCCCAGCAAGTTGCTGTCAGGAAACGGTAGCCCTGTCCAACCTGTCATCCAGGGGTAGTTAGCCCAGGCCACCCATGGTAGTTGCCTTAAAGTCCCACCGGATCCCAGAGGGAGGTATGTTTATCTAGTTATCTAGCCTCCCCTCTTCCTGACATAAAAACGGTTTCCTTCATAATGTTCCCTCCTCCCTTTCATCTTCCCCATGCCTCCTCTGGCTAGCCAAACACGGAAATAAGCTTATATAATTGCTGGCCATTGGTGAAGTGATAACTGTCCATTAAGTACCTAACCCCATCAGTAAGGTTCCGGTTGACTGGGGGTATTCTCACTGACCTCTCTGTGGCAGTTTGAGTTCCAGCAGACCGGCCACTGGAGGACGTTTGTGGCCGGAAACCCATGTTGGGGACTACTGGTTCCTTTGATCTGTGTTTACTGCCTGCATTAGTGCTGTAATCTGCCCATTCCTTCAGTGACAGTCTCTGACTGTAAACCACATGGAAGCCGTCTAGAATATATCTGGTGTTCAGCTAACTGTATTTCAAACCCAGCTATACTGGTTGTAAGATAGTCAAATTATTTATACAGAAGATAGACAAACTGAAAATTATTTAAACGGAAGATAGAGAAACTGACAATAATTTAAACAGATGCTAGCACGCAGGTAATCAATGTAACACAATACAGCTAGCATGAAGAATAATAAGTGTTTAAGAACTATTATTATATTTCAAAAGTTCATTTTCTCGTACACAGCATTTTAAAATTATGCTGAGTATACAACGCCAACTAGATCGGAATCCAAAAATCTTCACAATATAAGGAAACTACGTATAGACAACCCCAATTACCATATTTATTATCCGACTGTTTTTGTTCCATAACATTTACTTTAGTGTTTTGTTTATTCAATTGTACGTCATTATGTGACCATGGTATACCTTTAAAATACATAATTATTAAATCTATCCATGTAGTTACCGTCACAGTTCTGCGGCCATCATAATAGCTTTCAGAGGAACTGCATAATGAAGCCTAACTTCATAAATTTGCGTCGGCTACTTGTATATGTAGATGACAACTCAAGAATCATTTGTCACTAGCGACTGAATTCCATAGTAACATGCCATGTTGGTATATATGTTGTTGTTTTTACATCACGTTTTAGTTGCAACTTCTTGCAGGAGCCTGCGGTGACGACAGGGAGAGACAGAAAGAGAGAGATGGAAGGGCTCCGGTGAACCCCGTCGACTCCCACTGTGGGTGTGCTTGCGTGATTGTGGATGGGTGGGGGCTTACTACCGTGTCGAAATATCTGACTCTGAAGACAACGACCCGCTTTTTTGCATCGTAACGTGACCAGATGTAGATGCCATCCACACAAAACATACTCATCATTACCCGTCGTTATTGTCGTAAATGAGGGGTAGCGTTACTAAAAATAATTTGTAAATGAGCCTGTCGTACTACTTATAGTTTGTGTTTCGCTCGTTTAAGTGGTGTCAGTTTACAATAGATTTTAACAGTCGTTAACTTGGATAAGCACCACCTGTTATTCTGCGGATACGTCCTCCATTACGCTGACCAAAGTGGCAACCAACAATGTCCGCTATTACAAAAAGAGGTGATTTATTTCTGCTTACGTACTTAGTAAGTTTATGAAGACTTATCTTTTTAGTATTGTCCTCCTTAACTTATCCAACCATCTGTTAACAATACAGGCCTTGTATAGCGATGGCGCCATAGCCTAATGCCTAACCATGTGGTTTTGATGCATCCCCGAGGTCCGGATTCCGATTAAGTTTGTATATTGTATTGTATACAACTCGCTGTTTAAACCGTCTTCTTTATTGCAAAAAATACCTTGATAACTTTCGCTGTTTGAGCATAAAATGTTCAAACTATTGTGATACGAGGATTTTGTGCGATAGAAGTTTTCGTATTGTATTAGCTGACGCCCACCCAAAGAGCAACAAACCGCTTGTCCCCGTTGCCGTATTGTGATCTTACATCCGCTGACATTGGCGTCACCTGGATAGTCGATAAACACTCCAATGTAGGAAAACGGCCTCCTAGAAAATCATAGCAAATCACAAACATATGCAAATATCTTGAAATAACTATTATTGTGCATTTAAATACTGGACGTCGCCAGTATACCAGAAGGTAACGGTCCAGTGAAGCGAACGAACACAGAAAGGATCGAGTGAACCTCGGCGCCTGGCAGAAGATACAGTTACAATGCTCCAAATTCGGTATACTATTATATATTCTTGTATTGTATGCTTCTTCTACCTATTTAATTTACTGCTTGATTACTTTTGTTGTCTGAATATACCATGCGAGGCAGCCACGGTAGTTTTGCAGTGGAGAGTGTGATCGGATGTTGGAGCGTAATTGGAGTGTGTTGATAAGTTGATGGAGAGCGTTCCATTTCGGAAGCATGTTCTTGCGTCGTGCATCCTGTGTGGAGGAACGGCGAGTCGGGCAGACAGGAAACGGCGTTTAGACGGCCAAGTGTTCCTGTGACGTGCGCCACTATAAACAGTCGTGACAGACGAGACGGAAAGACACCGTGACAGCCGTTATAACGGTAAGAACATCTCGTCATGATGACCAATATAGGCAGTCTTACAACAGGAGGTAGTTTTATATGATAAGCTTATTACTTCCATGTAATAGAGGGTTTTGAGTGCGATGTAAACTCGTAGATTTTAGAGGTGTAACCCACGAAGGTTCATTATTAAATTTTGAAAATCTAATGAACTCTGGTAATGGTAGTCTGGTTTGTTGTTCGTGATTTCGAGATGTGTATCTTGGGAGAACCTCGACGCCAGGATCCGTATTCCAGTTACACTACGGTACTGCTGAGTTTTTACCATCGCAGCGTGCGTCTTCTGGACTCGCCAAACTGACGTAAAACACCCTTAAGTGGAGGTCGTCATTAAAGATTCCTGTTCAGGTAAAACGATCAGATATCCTTGCACGTTTTCCACGCTAGCTGGCAACAATGCTCGCGGCAGCAGCGTGCGAGGACGACGATGGAATCCCGTGGACATCCTCCCTTTGACGGCGCGCGTCCTCAAAGCGGCGACCCGCCGTGTTTTGTCGCGCGATGATGGTGACGGTGGTGCGACATTGTCACAACAGACGCGCGCGCCTCGCAAATAGCGGCGCGCCTTTGTTCACGCCTTTGTGACAATTCGTCGAGGCGACAAGCATTGTCATCTCGAGTATTCGGCGTGCCGGGCCCGGACGCGGTCCGTGTCGGCGGCTACGTTGTCGTGTGGCGTGCCACGGGAAGACCGACGCGCTCGGAATGTTAACTAGGTCTTGCGGGCCCGTCCGGCGGCGACGGCCGTCGAAAGTGGCCCCGGCAGCGGCGGGTCGGGTTTCCAAAAAGTATGACTCCGATGAAATGCGAGCTTCGAATTTAGAACGTTCATTACGCCCACCAGAGTGCGTGTTGTCTACGCAGGATTGGCGCTATTGTGACGCGGGAAGATCTATAACGCAATCAGAAGTGTGCGGCGTACCCGCCTCTTGACCAGGTTTTGTGCTCCCATCGCCTTATGGTATCTCTTGAAAACATCTCTTGGGTGCTACGTACGCGTCTGTGCCTGAAATCCAAGAGATGTACAATATTTGCGAGGCCTAACGTTCACCGCGATGACGTATAGAAGAGTTAGGACGAATATTGACGAATTTCGCTCCTTTCCGGAATATATATATCCAGAGTTTTTTTGACGAGACGGTTAACGGTTTCCATTCGTGTAAGGTTTACATCCACGAGGAAGTCACTGAACACGATTCCTGTATATAAATGCAATATAATGTGTCGGTCTTGTCTTTGCTGTTCGTCTGCTCATATAGACATCGTTATTTACGATCGCATCTGTTGCGCACGATGCGATCGAGATACCTGCATGGGCGCTTGTATTGTCTGTGTTTTCAGGTGCAGGACATCTCTATAACGATGAACGCTGAAGTGAAGGACTTGTTTAGCACGTATTTTCCAAAATAATTTAAATATTTGTTTTTGTAGCGTATTTTTATTGTTCAGTGGATCCGCGATCTCTTTCATTTAACAACTTCTCATACGTCCTCTTGCGGCAACGTAAAAAGGATTTGGCTGGTTAGCGTGGTTGTCTATAACAACTACATGGGGATATTTTTCTGCACCATATATAGCGTTCTTTGTTTAAAGTGAGCTGTTAGAACTGAGATAAGAGCACTGTGTGAGGGGGATTTGGAGGGAAATTGTAAATGAGAACGAGATATAGAGGGTTGGAGACGACAACGTGGGGTCAATAACAGAAAAAGGGAAACAAATAAACATACATCGAGGATCAATATAGCCTCACTCCTGACGACAGGGACAAGAGAGCAACGACTAATGACTTCTGGGAAGAACCAATAATGAAACTGATTGAATGTCGTGACCACGACTCCCTGACCCGGGAAAGTGCGTAGACCGAACCGCACGTCTGCCAGACTTGACCGCAGAGATTTGACCGCCGAGGTTTGTGTAAACATATCGCGCATTGACAACAGTTCTCGCCCCTGGGTGTCGGTAAACAAATATGGCCACTCTTTCATCTGTCATCGGCACTTAAGAGGGTGCTTAGCGGTCAGCAGCCACTGAAGAGGGGTCAGTCGGGTCGCACGCCGGCAACACAGATGGTACGATATCCAGGAAGGACTGCACGACCCTCGCGTTGTGTGCGGGTTATCTCGTTAAATAATTATAAGGCATTATACGTGTTGTCTTATCAAAACCTTATGTATTGATATGGGGGCTGGTTGTAAACTTGAGCGATAGCATACCTGGTTTGGTCGTGCAGTGTAAAGAACGAAACGAAGCGTTTAATCGTCCACTATCTTACCAGATAGATTATAATGTGGTCCTTTGAATCATGTGCATTTCTTCTGGTTGTCTTTTTTGCAGGTGTAGTCTTATGTTTTCGATTGATCTTAATGGGCAGCAGTCGGTAGAAACGAACAAATCAAGTTAGACAATCAGCATAATGAGTTTTATTAACACTTGGCCTGTGCGTCATTGTTATGGTTGGCGCAAAACCGAGAGAACCTAATACTCGTTTAGCCCGGAAGTGGTACGCCTTACATAACTTACGGGTCAAACGTTGCGAGAAAAAGATCGCACCGCGGCAATCGCGGTTTTGTCTTGCGTGTTATTCTAGCAAAAGAGAAAATTGAGAGTTTTGCGGTAACGGAGCAACAGGCGCCAGAAAACATCGAGGTGAAAAACGAACGACGCGTAGGCGATGGTGATGTTTTTTCTAGGAACGATGCGTTCTCGTAATTTCAATCGGCCTTGTCTGGACCTCATTTTAATCCTTTGGGCCGAAGGTCCAACGGACTTATGCCATCATTCTGCGCCCGCCGTTAGCAGCCATATCTCAGTAACCGTTCAGCAACATTGTCTCTAAATTTGCATAGACATATCTTAGTGTACTGCGTCTATGCACGAGAAATCTGTATTTGATTGAATCATTCTACCCCCCAGGGTTCAGACTGGTTTAATATGATGTTATTTATACTAAAATAAACATGTTGAAGACATATTGCCCGCCAACAAATTGCATTTAATGAGCCCGAGACTGCGTTCACAACGTTACCGGTGCACCCATTAAAGTTGTATACAACAATTAAATTGTAAACACCGGCTGTTGGCAATATTGTGGAGGCAGGTGAGTCTAACAGCAAGTTCCTTGAGTTGCTCTTTGAAATCAGCTTGTTCCCACAATCAAGCTCAAGCCTCCGACGCAGTATACCTCATTCAGCAACCTTCTTGTGCGTGCTATTACTTTTCTTGAGAGGGTTATTTGGACTCCGGGTAATGTAGCAGACGGGGTCCATCAGCACAAACCGTGTGCCCTGTCTACTACAGAATCCGTTTAAGTCTTGGTGCGACGTTCCCGCGTCAGAGCATTTAGTTTTATGTTGACACCGACTATCGCTCGTTACACGGCCATTAATCCGGGAGTCCTGCCCCGGTTGACTGCAGAGTTTACCCCCGAGGCGGTCGGTCTAGTGGTGTCTCCTTCCTGCGTCCGTGCGGTCCCGTCCAGCCGACTTTACGACAGTCACCTGTCCCGAGTACGAAACAACAAATTAACTCCTGCTTAATGTCGTCACTCTCGTTTCACTACCTATGCCGCAGCATTTCGTTGAGGTTCGTCGAAATGGTGACATTAATGTGCCCCTTGATCGGACCACAGCGGTGGTTGGAAACTGTCAGCCTGTGTATTAAACTGAAATGTCAGATAATTTTATCTGAAAATCTTGTTATGTAGCATAACAAATTGTTGTATTGTAATATGTTATGGCCTACACATGATGATGAACCACAATTTATAAATGTATTGTCACTGTTATGATTTGTGTTTAATGCGAATGTTTCGATCTGAATATCATTTTGTTAACATTGTATGCTAAATGACACGGCACATATTTAAATATATAACGGCCACTTTTATTTACATGTTCAATATGACATTTGGACAAATAAGATCAATGGAATACATACTATATAAGATGATTTTACAATATATAAAAAAGTGCTTTTAAACGACCAATGTATAAACAAAATTGCGTGCGTACGTGCATGAACACGCACGTATGCGATTGCGTGTTTATTTGGTTGATTATTCACAGATAGGTTTAACTATACTTGTATAGAACATTCTTAAAAAGCGCAAGTATTTCCGTCGATAATCACCTCATTCCATTTACTAATATATTTGTCAATAGTTTACGTATCGCTTCATTTCTGTCTTCGAGGTAACTTGAACGAATGGTCGCCAGCCTATTTGTTGTCCACCAGACTCCCCTTGTCCCTTGAGCTCTGCGTGAAGACCACGGCGATACCAAGCTGCAGTGGGTAGCGGTCACGTGGAGACAACGAACATCACCTGCCATGCACAGGAGAATCGGACACAAAGATCCTTACGAAATCGGTTTTCTCAGTGGTCTTCCAGAGTACGTTCGATCAATCTGAGATCATTGTGAAAACTGATTTCGTTTACGTTACGTCTGAGAGTTGACGTTGTACGTCAGTCTCGTAGGTCTGCAAACGGGGACGCCTGCGGAGGTGGCGGCGTAAAGTTGCAAGAAGAAGTGGGCCACGGATTTGTTTTTATTCCGCAATGTTTTTCTGTAATTACGCAGTCTTCGTCATCGCCGTATAGTCTTAGAGGAACGCCGCGGATAAAATACGATAAGTTGTGTGTGTGTGTGTGTGTGTGAGTGTGTGTGTGTGTGTGTGTGTGTGTGTGTGTGTGTGTGTGTGTGTGTGTGTGTGTGTGTGTGTGTGTGTGTGTGTGTGAGCCTGCCTGCATACATCCATGCGTGTTGTCATAGGCGTTGAACTCGATTTCGAGTATGACATACTGTATACGAGAATTATGAATATTTTTTCAAATTGTTCGTAGCTAAATGTGCACATTTGTTCTGGAAAATGCTGTCGACATGTTTTTTTTCCTATGGAACATTTTACATTCTTGACGTGTACATGTTTTGATTTTGGAGTCTGAATAAAGATGATGATTATAATATGTGTGCGTATGTATTTATGTTTGTATGGCTATGCATGCATGCATGCGAGTAGGTATGGATCTCTGTATGTAGGTATGTGTACACGCACGCACGCACACTTTCCGCCAGTGCCGAAAGTGCACTTTCGTACAACTGCACCGCAGCCGACGTCATAGATTTATAGGGACACAGCATGGCGTTGTATTCAAAATTGATATGTTCATTATTATGTCAACGTGTCATATCGAACCGTGTTGCAACATTATCACCAAAGTTATCTATCGGATAATGTTTCGACCATCTGCCGATAATCTCCGCTCTTACTGGGAAATGACTACAACAAAAGGTAATCAATGCCAGATGCAATGTTTTTATTAATCCGCTGTCGTTGAAGATGAGCTGACCTCGGAGGACAATGACGACTGTTACACACATGAACAAATATTGCGCAAAAACTTTGCATAAAAGCTTTGTATTTATGACGACCGCGCAATTGTTAACTGCGACTTGTTGCTAAGAACTGCTCAGAGCTGAGCGCGATAACGTACCTTATGACGTCTCTATTACTAGGTATACCTTTGTCATAGTCTACTCAGCATCAGTTCCAAGAAAACTAAAATATGTAGTATTGTACCACGAAACACGCACACCAAACCTCCAGTTATGTGGAACACCACTGGGAAATGCTAACCACTTCACGAACCTCGGTTCCACTCTCTCAGCCAACCATTCTATGACTGCAGGACTGGAAAAAGAACACTAGCCAAACCACGCATTCATTATCAAATATGTTCTCAAACGATTTGAAATAACGACATCCCACGTGCAACAATAACTGTTATTGCTATGAGCTGACCATGTTGGTTAGGTATATAAGTATATAAGATGAACACTTATATGGCGTCATAAATCTAGATAAATCCATTCGAAGGCGCTTAAAATATATACTTATATATATATATATATATGCAGAACATTAATAAGTTACGTAAAATTAATTATATTAAACAAGTTAAAATAAATGACAATATTATATAAACTTGGTGTTCCAATAAAGGTAGACCTTGCTCCACAGTGGCCGTGAGATTGACGCCGACAAACATCTTACTCAAACAGGGATCATAGAGAACATTTTGATAATGTAATGAAAACACTAGCAGATGATCGACCTTTAATCAAATTAATGCATCACATTTCGTTTTCGAATATGTCTACGCAACGCATACTTCCCTTCTACTGGGTGCGAGGCTCTACCTTTGGCGAAAGGTGCATGTATATCTGCCATGTTTATGGTATCAATAATATAAATAGTGTGTGTAATATTAGTTGTTTGACACGTTTCTAAACAAGATGTACTAATAGCTCATCGGTCCATCCATATCCATGTTCGTACGCAGCGAAACCAACCGCAACGTTCAAACATCTATAATTATTTATACTTTAAATATATAAATATTAATAACTACATATACTGTACACTTGAAAATAACACATAGGCCAACTCTCGTTGTCATTCGCCTTGTTTTGGTAGACTAGCACAGTTTTAGTTAATCATTTAATGACTGTAGCGTACGTTTATTAACAAATATAGAGTATTACAGTTGTGCGTGATTTATAAGAAGAAACGCTCTGTTATTTGATAATGCGTAAATACACATGAGTGAATAACACCCAACCAAGTACTTTGCTTCGTTGACGTTTTCGGCCGTGTGAAAAATCCTTGTCTCAGTCAACTTTCTATATATTCTGTCCGGCCTTTGTCATTTCTCTTTATTTGTCCCTTCGTTCCTTTTCTTGTCAGTTCAGCTTATTCTTTCCATCTTTTTCCATATCGTCACATCAAAGCTTTCCAAGCGTTTTGTGTGTTTGTTTCTTAATATCCAGGTGTCCGCAGCATTGTGCACTATACTGCATACCAATGTCCAAGTTTGCATGCCAGACATCACACGTCAATTGTTGTCGCCGAAGTCCAATGTTTCTTCACATATTCAGTATCGCGTGACCATTGAAGGCAACGACCTTGTTATGTGCAGTTCGTGATGATAAATAATTATGATTGGCGAAGTTCCTGCCTCATTTTGAAATATCACGTTTCTGTTGTATATTTGTTCTCACACCAATCAGACGAATTTAAACTCACCGACAAATGACAAACACTTTTAATTGCATGTTGCTGAGGTGACACGCAATCAATAACTACACATTTATATTATATTATTTTTCTTTCTAAATTATGTTAGAATGTTTTGAAGGTATCACTGGATTTTTTAATGTACAAAACTTACCAACAGCCCCTCTAAACACTATATTCCAACCAAACTGTTTAATATAGCGGTCAAGTTACCGAACTGTTTTGTGCGCACCGGAAGTGTTGATTTATCTTGGACTATATTCGTCAAGTGCACTCACCGTATACATGTAAGAGCGCAGACATGTTATTGTTCTGTTAACCTGCATATATGTTTGTATCGTAAGGAAACAACCTAGTTCTGAAATACTGTTCGTCGTAAAGTTTTTCAAACCTTTATTAGAACGCCAGCTGCTTGCTTTCGATACATCAACAGGCCACCTGACGGAAGCGCACTGAAAAACTTCAGCTGCCCTTTTGATTATCAGATGAGACGCTATATATATATATTTATATATATATTATAACCATTACACTGTTAAGTTTAAACGTATATAATTTGTCACAAAGACACGTCTGGGGCCAGAATGTCAACAAAATATACGACGGAATGTCCAAACTCTCTACTTTTTCTGTTTTCGGCATCCATGTTTGTGGTTGTCTGACGGACCTTTTGGTAGGCAGTCGATCACGTGATGGATAAGTAATTTGTTCGTAACACTATCTCTGCGCGTATTCTATGATTTGTTCAAGCTACTCGTGTAATAATTATTGTCTTCAGCCTTTTGTGAAAGCTCTGACGTCATGACATGGCGCAACTGGATTAAAAGAACCAGCTGGGGGATCGCTGCGAATTGTTACATTTTATGACGAATATATCGGCTCTATGTGTTCGTAAAGAACCAGAACTTGCAATGCAGCAACCGTATAAAAAACACTTGAATCGCTAACCCTTTTAGTGTTTCCAAATATTACTGCAATGAGACTACATCAACGTTGTTTGACTCAGTGCTGAACGTTGTTCGGGATCTTGCGACATCCTGGCCACAAGTTATCCACCAACTTCCGCTTCCTCTTCCAGAAACAACACAGAGGTCTACGCCACAAAACACTAAATAAGCACCGCGTGCCTCGATGCAGAACAACAAGACGTATAGCAACTCTTTTATATCATACGATATTATGATAATCATGCATGGAGTCATTTAGCAATGTTCGATTTAATAGGCGAGTTATAACAATCTATTAATGTTATTAATATGCTGATTTGGGAGCAGTCTGGCAGCATTTCCTCCCAGGTGCCGGGGTTCATTTGCCTCTTTCTGTGTCATTTCTTTTTCCTTGGAACACTGGCCTCTGATTTACCAACTCGCGGTCCATTTAAACAAAACACAAATCTCAATATTTTTAGTTGTTTACTCACGTGTTTGTTGCTAACCCAATATGTATGTTCACCTGTTGAAGAAATGTGGATTGCGTTGCGAGCTACTCTCCAGAGGGCGCCACTATAATTTATCGTTCGTTTGCCGGGAAGTATTGGTTTACCTTGCCGTAATTAGCGACTGCAAATACTAAGTGGTTTGCAGGAACGAGTTTAAGATCAAAGATATGTTGTGGTGATAAATGGTGGATAAATGATAATGCGGTTTCCACGGGTGTAAACTAGTTTAAAATTAACAGTGTATTGTCTATTATCAAACTGAGCCTAGACGCTTTCAAATACCACTTCATAGGCTACAGGTTATTGCATTTAATTAATTACTCATTTTAAAAGTTTTGTACATAAGCAGAATGTTCAACCACTGTAGCTGCAAACCAGACAAACTTGTTATTAACACAACGTCGACGGTTGATGCAAGATAGTTTAGCAGACAATCGCGTGGTTTGGTCACGTGACAAAATGGAGAATAAAGACGTAGTATTCTCCGTGAGTCGGCACGTACCTGTCGCGTGTAAACATGCGGATGTTGCCGTCGATCCTTATCGCAAATAGTAGGTTCTTATCTCAGAAAACGAATTTAATCAGATAGGGACGGACCATCTGAAGTTTGTATATATCCGAAAAAGTTCAAAATTAAAAAGGAACACCGGGTAAGTTTTTCTGAGACAAAGATGTGCATCAATGGCGTCATTTAGAAAGGGGTGATCGTTATCGGTGTGCGAGTGTTTCTACGACCATTGTGCTAGATTAATATCAAACGGCTGCGATGAATGAAGGGAATTCCGATGTGGCACCAACATTGCGAAATAATGAAGGTGTAACGTATACGTGTTGCTGAGTGCGGGTTTGAATGACGGGACGTATATAGAATACGTATTATTTGGGCAGAATAATTATACAGGCGTGACGAATATGCCAGTTGTGTGAGGTATGGTATATTAGTCTCAGATTCGACACATGATGTGCTCACTTGATGCTTTTTGCCTAACTTCTCACAAACGGTATGTTTTCTGGGTGCAGATTTCACCGATCAGGACGAGTCGTTTTTAAAAATGGTTTTACTGGTTAACAACTTGGCATCTTAAATAGGTCGGCATTCGGAGAAAATATCTTAAAACAATTAATAAGAATAGGGCCTAATACTAGGCCTAATAAGAAGAAGGAGCTTCTTCGACGAAAACTGTTTTTAATACATAATACATTCAGTTAATAATAACTACATAATATCTGTAAAACAACAGTAACAATATAACAAAATATAAAATATAAAAAAACTGTCCTCAGAGCGTCCTCTACGAGTTTCATAGTCGCTCTGAATTAACAGTTTTCTAAATATTAATTAAAGTAAGAAAATTGGTCAAATTATATTCTTCCAGTATCAAATTAAACCAAAAACTAGCGTAAATATAACAAGAACATGATTGTACGTAACAAGAATGGGATACGTGAAACGTAAAATGTGCGCGTATGCATGCGTGTATGGGGGCATGTGTGTGCGTGCATGCATGTGTGCGGGCTTGTGTATTTGTGTTTGTATGTATGTATGTATGTATGTATGTATGTATGCATGCATATATATATATGTATCTATGTACCTCCCCTCCGTCTCCCTTTTCCTAATCTTCTCCCTATCCATCCCTCTCCTTCGTTGCACTGCACGACGTCATTCCCTCCCCAGTTTGTGTGGTTATTCGCCTGGATCGAGTATTCTCCGGCCCGGTACGGGGACTACTATTCCGTGGCCCGGTACCAGGGGGACTATAATTTACTATATGCTCATGACGTTCGCCTCCATCACTTGGATTCTGGCGATGACCGTATTCAGTGGGCGAACTACTTCTGCTTGCCGTGCGTATACCATGCGATGGAGGTAAACAGAAATGAAGATGAATCTAAGATAAAGAGAGGCAGCGCATGTGTTCGTCTACCCATAATTAGCCAGCGGAGTAATTTGTAACAGGACGTCTGATGTGTTGAACGTGGAAAAATGGGACATCGTTGAACATCAAAAAGTATTCCGGTCACTTCAGCCCGCCTCGGTAACACTGCCCATAAAACTTGTTTTGAACCTGTGCGTGAAGGCGTGTGTGGGTGTTTGCGTGTGTGCGTGCGTGCATGTGTGCGTGTGTGGACGTGCGTGTGTGCGTGTGTGCGTGTACGTGTGCGCGCGTACGCGTGTGTGCGTGTGTGCGTGTGTGCGTGTGCGCGTGTGTGCGTGTGCGCGTGTGTGCGTGTGTGTGTGCTTCGCAGAGTATAATACATTCCGCATATAACAGTATCAATGCTTTCTGAAAACACTTTTATTTTCATCCAAATCGTGACGAAATCCGAACGTGTTTCTTGGTTCACGATGTCCAAACGTTCCTGTCATACTCGATGACGACCGACGGGACTGAACAAATGTAGTGAAGAACGTGCGACGAATGTCATCACTGTTTGATTCCTCTCTTCACACACGAGACGGAACCTAAAAGAGTCAGTCTGAAACTAAGCACAGGAATCACAACACCGAATAGCAGAAGCTATCAATCTACTAGACAGTTGAGTCCGTTAACTACATCTTGTTGGTTAAGGAGACCCCGTAGAACTATCGTGAAACAATTTTCTGAAGCTGAAGACGGGAAGAAATTAGCTACCGTTGTAAGTAATTGAGAGTAATATTTATAGAATAAAATTGATTGTTCTGTTTATCCCCCATTCACAAATATGCGCGCGCATGCACATACACACACACGCACACACACGCACACACACGCACACGCACGCACACACACACACACACACGCACACACACACACACACACACACTTGACATACCTATCAATAGTTGTCCTATGTAACGTGTTTTCGGGGAAATTTCATTGACGACTGTTCTACCGTCTCGCCAATCATCTCACTCACAGCTTGCCACCTGAAACAAACTCAATGGCGACTTAGACAATTGCCAACATTGCACCATCAGACTAATGACAATACTACACAGATCAATGTCAACCAAGGACGTGTAACACACGGTTACAATTCCTTGCTTGCAGCACCAGACAAGTGAGTTGCGCCAGATTTACTCCTCAGACACGAACAGCCACTTTCACGAAACAACTCTCTATATTTCCAAAAAATGTCTGATCGCTCTGTTGGCTGCATGGTTGTGTAGCAGTGCAGAACCAGACCGCCGACATAGATACCCGAGTAATCCCCGGTTGCTGGTTGCGTTCCTTTTTTCCCTTAGCGAGTAGTTCGTTTCAGCTTCGTTCGCGTACAACTTACCTTTATCGAAGACTATATATCGTATACAAAGGCCAATCAGTCACACGCGAGGCCAACGCGGTGACACTGAAGCCTACCAGAGACGATGCCGACTGCGTAGAAGTAGGCTTGGTCGTCGTTGCAGTTGACGGCGGCCCACTTGCCCGTGGAGCGCCTCAGCACGACACAGTCGCTCACATCTTCGTGGTTCTTCGTTCCTTTGCCGTCCGCAGCCCAATTCTCGTAGTCGCTCGAGCGCAGTGCATCACCTGCCGTCCACCGGAAGTCACCTGTAACCGCGAACACGTAGATATGCATGTCTTCAATCCTGGGCAATGAAAACGGGACATCAGCACCACTAAATTAAAGTGCAAGAAAACGTCCAAAAGTTATAGTAATGCTGAGACTCTTACGCAAGTGTCCACTTAATGATAATATCACCAAGAGATGTTTTCAATTGTTTGTTTTAACTGCATTTTGTGCTCGGATCACGCAAGTTACATGGTTTCCTAAAACATTTTATGTACTTGCACTTTACAGTACAAAATTAACTTATACTAATGAAATGTATTTTTGTATGTGCTGATTTCAAGCAATTACAAACTGTGTCAAATATTTATACCACTGAGAAGATAGGGTAACAAATTTATTTCCTACTGTTTCAAATTCTCACGTTCGTAACGTTCTCACCAACATGACCATTGGCTCAAGAGTTATATTGTGTTGTGTATGCATCCGTGTATAATTGTGTACGTTACGACGAACCCGTAAAACGTTGCCCTGTATTGAAGACTTGCACATATACTTCATGTAGCTGAATAAGGAGCCAATTATAAAGTACGTCACGTTGTTTGTGGATATTTTAGACCTCCAGTCCCCGCCTCGCTTCGTAGCGCTGGCACGTACATCCCCCTTAGATTACGCTCGTTTTGAAATCATTCCCTATGAGGCAGACAGCTATATTAATTATTGGAATCTTGCATAGCTGCATTGATTCGTTGTTTACACGCAAACAATAAAAGTATGTAAAACAAAAACATAACAAATTAATAAAACCTAGTACACTGCTGGATTTTCGTTGGAATGGTGTTGAAATCTACCCCAAAATTGCTGAACAATCAATGCTATATGTCTGATATCGACTGCTCGACGAGCCAACCGTTTCGTAACGCTTGCCCAGACACCCCACCCCATGTAATGATGGCCCATTGGGAATCATGTTATAAATGTGACATGGTCACCATCGTGAAATAAAACGTTTACTACTACTACTACTACTACTACTACTACTACTACTACTACTACTACTACTACTACTGTTACTACTACTACTACTACTACTACTACTACTACTACTTCTACTACTACTACTACTACTACTACTGCTGCTGCTGCTACAAGGTTTCCTCATAGACCTCCATTCTCTAAACGTGACGTACTGTATGAATGGCCCCAACACCCCGCTAACATTATCTAAGTTATAATAATAAATCCACCCTGTGGTGGGATGTGGTGCATTGACTTTAAAGAAGACAGTATGTTCCTAGTTTTCTCATTTATTAATTAATGTTATGTTCTTTGTAATGTAGATTGTAATAACGATGTTGAAGGTATACCGCCTGCCAAATTGTGTTTAGTAAGCCCGCGACAATGTTCGCAATTTGGAAGATACGCCCCCGGAGCGTGTTCATATGTTAGACAAAACATCCAGTTTCAAAACAAGTTTACTGGCAATATCGCCGAGACGGGCTCAGTTAATCGCAGTAACGTTTTTATTTATGTTCAACGACTTCCCATTTTCCACAGCAGAATTCCTGCTGCAAACCACTACGCTTGCTAGTTCCGTGTAGATGAACAGACTGCCTCAATTTAAACGTAAACATCGCATTCTTGCATAACGCGTAGGCAGTCCGTTCAACGCGTTCTACACTTCACCCTATCAGCCCTGCTCCTTCTAATGCCAATGAGACTACTGTGGGAAGCATTAGCAGACGTCGTCTATAAAATGTTTTCCGTGGAGCTCAGTGGCGCAGTGACGTAGTCGCGAGAGCATCGAGCTCTCAAGAGAGAAAACCCGGGTTGGGCAAGTTCATTCACTCTACGTTGCGTCAGTTGACTCGGTTGTATGAATCAGTTCCTGGCTATAAGCAGTAGTGGATATATATGTACGAATAGTCTTCGCGCATTAATTGCAGCGTCGCTGAATTTTCCCCAGAGAAGTCGAGAAGGTGTTCTATTAAACATGTCTGCCAGGGAGTAAAATGCTAAGCGCTCTGAGCAGTCCTAACGACTGGATACTGCGCTATATAAGAACTTACGTTTAGTTTATACGTATTTATAACATGTTCTTACCCTCTGTGAGCTGGTCCGTGAGGCCTATGTAGGCGGATACTGCCCCGTTTTTAGAGAGCAGAGCGTGCAGCTTAGCGTTGAGGACGGCGCCGGTGACACGGGGCAGGTCGTTGCCCAAACCCGACAGCCGCTGACGAGCCGTGTTGAAACCTCTGGGCACGTCTGTCGTCAGTCCGTAGCACACCTTGTCATGGGACACCTCACTTTCCCGACAAGCTGGTACAGAGAAAGCATAAGTAGCAGTAGCAGCACAGTAGCAAAACTGACATATGTAGCATTACAGTAGTATACCTGCAAACTCTCCCGGAATTGCCGGGATTGTACTGGATTTTTGGTGAATCTCCCGGTCTCCCGGAATACAGGTGAATCTCCCAGATTTTTGCTGAAAATCTCCAACAGTACTTCCCCCCGTCTTCAAGACAGCGCGACACCACGAGAGACGTGCTGACACGTGCTGAACCACTGAATTTCCGGCGAAAAAAAATATCCAATGACACCCGTCCCGTCTTTGAGTCTTTGAGACAGCGAACCGCTGAAGTTCCGGCGAAAAATCTCCAGCCAGCCCCGTCTTCCGACGTCAATATCCGAGACAGCGCGACACGGGAAGCGTGCTGAATCGCTGATGAATTTCCCGGAATTAAAAAAATGGTAGGTTCACAGTAGCAACAATAGCAACAGTGCAATGTCACATTATGATATTACAAACATACTTTCAACAGCACCTAGAGATCTTTTCGAAATGCGTAACTTCAAAGTTTTACCTAAACTGCACATGCGATGTTGAAAAGACTTACTGGATTCATGTGTTGATGTCACGAATGCGTCGGTTGAGGCGACAGCAAACAGCATCAGCAGCCATGCATGCTGCCAACGCAAGATGGGCGCCATCTTGGTTACTTTCGTCTTTCGCTGCGTCAGCACACCAGTCTGGCGAGAAGAAGACGGAAGTACTGCGCTATGCTTAGGGTAAATAAATGATATGCAGATGTATTATTAATTAATTATTGGCATTACACAGAAGGATAAGATTGCCTGTTAAAATGTTCGTATATCTGCGATAATATTAATAATAAATCATAATTATTATAAAGGTGTGTTTGGTTATGTGAGTCTATATAGTCCTAGACAATGTTCGTTGTGTGTCTTGTGTTGTTCATACAGTCCCAGTCAGTGTTCATCTTAAAAGTAAATTCTTATGACGCGAGGCATCTAAGTCCTCCATACTTCATCACTGACAAAACTGGCTCATTCGAACTCAGCACCATCTCGACTTCAGGGGGACGTATTCAGCCACATTCAGCCAGTTACTACGCGAACAGTATTCGTTCACGTAAAAAGGAAAAGAAAATTGGAAAGAAAAGAAAAGAAAAAATATATATCAAAGAAAACAAAAAATATTTATCGTTACCTTAAACCTGGCCCTAAAGCCCTTTTATGAATTACATGTCACTGTGTGACATGTAACTCATAAATACTATTTATTTATACTATATGATGTCATTCGTGTTATATGTCTTCACACTTCCATTTTATCACAGATACTCAGTTGACAAGTATTTTCCAATGAACACTATACCATTCAGTTATCACTTTGCCTCATGGTGTTAGATTGTGTAAGTTTATATTGTATTGCGTCGCCTTGTTGTCATTTTTTATTTGCGTCAAATCTAAAAACAATTTACAGTTATTGCATTACTTTATTATAGATGGTTCCGAAATAAGCCTCCAGGAGTTTCTAGAGAATCTCCCGAGTTACTTGGTGAAACCATATTTACGTTCATACTTGTAATATCACTGTAACCGAGTAGCCAAATAAATGTAATTTAATTTCACGTATATCCACCACTGTCTACAGCCAGCTGAGTGATCAGAGGTAACTCTGGGTGAACGAAATTGCCCAATTTTCGAAATGGCAGCTTCATGATGGAAGCCAGACGATGTTGATAGAGAGGCCTACCTACTACACTACTGCACCTCACTACACTACCGCACCTCACTACACTACCACACCTCACTACACTACCGCATCACAGTTCACTACCGCAACTCACTACACTTCCGCACCTCACTACACTACCACACCTCACTACACTACCGCATCACAGTTCACTACCGCAACTCACTACACTACCGCACCTCACTACACTACCGCACCTCACTACACTACCACACCTCACTACACTACCGCATCACAGTTCACTACCGCAACTCACTACACTTCCGCACCTCACTACACTATCGCACCTCACGTGAGAGGCCGACGTTCTACGCACTACACTACCGCACCTCACATGAGAGGCCGTTGTTCTACGCACTACACTACCGCACATCACGTGAGAGGCCGATGTTCTACCAACTACACTACCGCACCTCACGTGAGAGGCCGATGTTCTACCTAGTACACTACCACACTTCACGTGACAGGCCGATGTTCTACACACTACAGTACCGCACCGCACGTGAGAGGCCGATGTTCTACACACTACAGTACCGCACCTCACGTGAGAGGCCGATGTTCTACACACTACACTACCGCACCTCACGTGAGAGGCCGATGTTCTACCCACTACACTACCACACTTCACGTGACAGGCCGATGTTCTATACACTACACTACCACACCTCACGTGAGAGGCCGATGTTCTACACACTACAGTACCGCACCTCACGTGAGAGGCCGATGTTCTACACACTACAGTACCGCACCTCACGTGAGAGGCCGATGTTCTACACACTACACTACCGCACCTCACGTGAGAGGCCGATGTTCTACATACTACACTACCGCACCTCACGTATCGTGTCGAAAGCAGGAGGGGTGCAGTGACGCAGTGAGTAGAGCATCGGACTCTCAACCGCGAGAACCCGGTTTCGATTCCTAGGCTGCCGTGTCGAACATTGAGTAAGTTCGTTCACTCTACGTTGCTCCAGTTCACACAGCTGTATGAATGGATATAGACAGCGGTGGGTTTTTGTGTACGAATAATGTTCACGCATTAACTGCAGCGTGGCTGAATGGTTCCAAGAGAAGTCAAGATGGTATTCGATTAAACAGGTCTGCCAGACAGTAAAATGTAAATCGCTTTGATCAGTCTACAGGACTGGATACTGCGCTATATAAGAAATTAACTGTACTGCGTTACCGCACACCACGTATCGTGTCGAAAACACTACTCACGTAGCCCGCGGTCGATGTCCGAGGTCTACGGTTGAGCTGTGGGAGCCTGCTGGCGTCCGCGCTGTCGCCAGGGACTGGGATCGACACGGTTATATAGGAACGACGAGTATCGATCCAGGCAGGACACAGCTGCTAACTTCGATAAACATGCGTATGGCAACAACAGTGTCTATATCGACATGTCGATCGAACCATTGAACAAGATCCCTCAGCGAAGAAAGGGATAAAGGAATGTAACTTCAAGCTGGTAACACTTGATAATTCCCTCGATGTGTCAGCGACATGCATCCGTTTGTAAGCTTTGTGGCACGTCTTTGATCAAGCGAATATAGTGCTGAAGATTTCTGCTAACTTCGCTTAATTATCTGTGCACATCAACGTGTTACTACATCAAACAAAGCAGTGGAAACGTACAAATGGTAGCGACAGAATGCAATGGTTGCGCAGTGATGTAGATTTATATCGGGCCTAATGGAAATGGTGTTTTATGGATGTTGAAAGGTAGGCCACAATGTACTGACATGATGTATGGCAGATGTGTTGTGTGAATCTATTGGACATTTGAATAGGATACTTTCGTCTGATAAGAAAGCTGCTTGATGTGGTGAGATATTTTAGAAACTTTAATTTTTAATATCCAATATGTATTTAATTTACCTGGTAGAGGCTTTCGTAACGTATCACGTCGACTTCATCAGTACCGATGACGCTGAATGACGTCATCGTACACACGAGGCAGTTCGAAAGAATCCGGCATATCAAAGAAGCCATCTGGATCAGGAAAACCAGATACCCATCAACAGAGACGAGGGCAATTACGTCATCGGTACTGATGAAGTCGACGTGATACGTTGACAAAAGCCTCTACCAGGTAAATTAAATACATCTTGGATATGAAAAATGAAAGTTTCTTATTTGAAAACGAACTATCCTGAAGAATGTTCAGTAATCAAAGGTGAGATAGGTTGTTGGCCTGTGTGTTACTGTGGTCTGATGAGAGATGAATACGAGTGATTATGAAATTAAATTAAAACACTGGAACAAAATGTAAATGAACAAAATAGAAATGTAACACAGTACGGCATATATTACAAATATAAATTATAACGATCAACGGACTTTTTCTTTAGAAGTAAGTTAGATAAGAAATGACAAAACGCCAAATCTCTGCAACGAAGAGCACAAACCTGGCGAACTCCAGACAGAAGATGCGTTAGCTTCTAATAACACATCATATATACAAGGGTATCATTTATTGTATAGGCCACACGAACAGACAGTTTTGATGAAGTTACACTTTCGTTGCGATCCCGGTCGATAACGTCGGGCAACAGGTGATGCTGCACCGTACTGTGCCGTGAGTGAAGCAAACCACGGGGCCTAGTGTGGAGAACAATGCTTGAACCAGTGTGAGAGTGTTTTTCCCCCCTGTGAAAATGGAAGTGTTTATGTATTTGGTAATTTAGAAATTAGACGTGGTTAACAGGTGCACGTAAATAAATAATTATATTCTATTCTATTCTATATCAGTAAGGGTTGGACACGTTTTGTGAACAGTTCTGTTTTTTGTTATTGAACGTACACAGATTGACCACTTCTAACTAACTCAACATAGTGACAATTACATTTTAAGGGGGTTCATTTTGCATGACATAGTAAATGGATCTATTTAAATGGAGTCCATTTACAATAGCACACCAGCAGGCCGTTGGCCTATCGAGTATTGGCATTCGTCTTCGCGATTGTTCGCAGCTACTGTCATTGATCGTTTAACATCAGGCAAAGATGAATTTGAAAGAGCAGCACTGACAGAAATATACTAAGGCGGTTGATAAACTAACTAGAGAAAGACTTCGGTTGAGAAATTTGGGTACCGGTGACATGAACAGGATATGCGAACTGAATCGTAGAGTGTTTATGATTGAACGTGGATACGTAATTGAGGTTGAGAGGAGATCAGATAGAAGTGTTTAAAATATTGAATGTTTATGAAAATATTGATAGAAATATTTGTGTCTCAGTTAAGACAGATAGAAAGACTAGAGGACATGCAGTTACATTAGTAAAGGAGCAGTGTAGATTAGATATAAGAAAGTTCTCATTTTCACAAAGGACTATACATGAATGGAACATAATATTATCTGCTGATTGTGTGAGTATGTTTAAAAATAAAATCTACACATACCTCAGAAGGGCGGGATACATGTAAATAAAAAAGGTTGGACTCTCGATAAGCCAAAAGGCTTCCTTGTCCACCTGCCATCTAGAGTTAATTTTCTGGGTGGCAATCTTGTTCAATCTTGTTAAATAGTAATCAAGGAATGTTGTTATCGATGTTGTATGATTAACAGTTTAACATGCACACACGCACGCACGCACAGAAACGTGAGCACGCACATTACACTCGTTGATATATAACATTCTAAACTTGTTTAATTATACACTTAAGCACTTGCGCATAAATGGTCATAACGATATACTGCTTAGTTAAAAAAACCGAGGTAGTACAACAATTGTTGATTATTATTATATACAGCTGTGGATAAAACGTGTGACAGACAGGCCTTTGAAAAAGAGTCAAAGAATTATTACTTGATAGTGTTTCTCCCGCGACGTTCCATATACAATATGACCGTGTTACTTGCAGACCTGTAGGCTGGCGTGCGATGGGTGCGCACGCACCCCGCTGAGGTCAAAGAGTTACGCTTGAGGGAAAAGAGTTCTGCTTTTGCAGACCAGCTGAGAGTTGTTTGTGTCATTAAATGGAGTGCAATTAGATGTCTCAAGGGGATGCAGTTGGATATTTTGGGAACATCAACGAGTATGCAACTGAATGATTTGGGTGTCTCATTGGGGATGGAGGTGGATGTTTATCAATCCATAAGGAGGGTGCAGTTCAGAGCGGGTAGAAGTACTTTTTTTACTTAAGAAAAAGTACAAGTAATTAGGGAAAATCTACTCAAGTAAAAGTACCAGTACTTTTCAAAACATGTACTTGAAATAGAAATAAAAAGGAAACACCTGTACTTGAAGTAAACACAAAAGTACTTTTCTAAGTTAATGGCTTGATATGTTATTTGGAACTTGTACACCACCTGGTAATCATGACAGCTAATAGTAACGAATTAGGTAATCAGACAATATTACCATTTGTAGTTCCTGCTGCTATCTATACATATAGATCTACGCTGGGGACAAACAGTTCGGGGTTCCGGCACAGATCATAATTTTTTTGGAAACATCTTAGAACTTTCAAAATGTTAGCACATATATTATGGATACGTCATTACATTCGGA
The DNA here is from genome assembly GCA_020002185.1 of Paraescarpia echinospica. Classification (NCBI taxonomy): domain Eukaryota; kingdom Metazoa; phylum Annelida; class Polychaeta; order Sabellida; family Siboglinidae; genus Paraescarpia; species Paraescarpia echinospica. The sequence continues at coordinate 61,601,655 of CM034535.1, forward strand.
AAAGTACACCTTAATTGTACTTCATTACAAGCAAAAGTACTTCTAAAAATGTACTTCGTTATTCAAGAAGAGTAAACAGTTCTACCTAAGTAAAGTAACGAAGTAAAAGTACTTTTTTATATTCCGGCTCAGGTGCAGTTGGAGATTTTCGGGAGCCTCATGTTGTCACAATTTGAGGTTTGAAATAGGTGTGCAGTTGGGTTTTTTAGAGTATCAAGGAGGGTGCAGTCTGAGGTTTCTCGGAGTTTCAGGGGTGCCGTTGGAGGTTTTTTCTTGGGAAACCTGCAGTCGCAGTTCGATTAAACTCAACCCCCTTCACAACTAAACTACGGGCCTGAGTCTGTTTATTTTACTCGTATCACCAAAATATGTTTCTAAACCCGGATCTCGGGTTTCAAATGGTTGTTTTAAAACAACTTCCAGAACTAGTGTATCGTTCAATGTGTCATTTCCAAAGTTTACAAAATATTTCGACTAAGATGATTTCGTTTAAAGAGTTCATGTTGTTTAGTAATAATAACAGTAGCTTTTCAAGAAAATGGCAGGTTGCTGATGCAAAACTGTCTTTATACAATTTGTGGATATACGGTGGCCATGTTGTTAGACTATTGTTGCTTTTGACAAAACATGTTAAAATAGTGGTTGTTTCATAAGAATTAATATTTAACTAGATTTTATGAGTTGCCATTACAATAAAGATTACACACACGGGCACGCGTGCGCACACACGCACACACGCACACACGTACATACGCACTAACCCTATTATGCTAGGCACACGCCAGCCAATTTTCGGCACACACCAACCGCACGGCAGTCGGTTGGTGTGTGCCGAATTTAAGCCCGACGGTCGGCCTTATAGCGCCAACTTAACGCTGATTCAAATGTTGAATCGGCGGTCGGCGTTAATCGGCAGTCGGCGTTAGATAAGGAGGTATCCGGTGACAAGTTGGCGCATATCCGATGACGAGTCGCCTGGTGTGTGCAGGTTTTTTGTCATAACACGACGGTCGGCGGCAACTTGGTCAATAAGAGATCATAGCGCGATCATGTAATAGGCCTCGATATAAGTCAAGGTTAAGCCCGACGTCTTTTTTGAGTTTTCAAACTATTTCGGGCCACATGCTTTCATTTTTTACTTTCATATTTTACTGACCTGGCGGGTAACCAACGTTTCAGAAAGTGACAGATTATTTGTTATCCTATTGCCATTGACCATCATAATTTTTTTCGCTTGTTCTTAAAACAGGCGCCACAAATAAACCTAATTTTCACCTGACTTTTTAAGTTTGTTTCACGCTTCCGACAGGAATCGCCATTTTGTTTTGTGAAAAACGCTACCTCTGGTGGCGCCGCTACCGGGCGCATATATATTAAGCCTTAAAAATCCGCAAAGCGGCGCTAGCGGTGGAAAACGTTTTTGAGGAATTCGTTGGGTGCGACTGATTACACTTCAACATAACTGTTAACTGAAACAGCAAAATATAACGTTCTGCGTACTGTTATAAAACACAGCTTGACGCTATGCGTTTCTTTGCTGGAGGATATACTAAATGCTCAAAGCCATATCGTCGTGAAGGCTGACGGCGAAGCTCCGACTTACTATGTAACAAGTTTTGTTTTTCTGATAGCCGTTTTGGCCTAATTTTTTACAAATGTTTCATGTGTTTATTGTAGGTGTATCGAAACACATTGTTAACTCCGTAGTAAACACGCGTATTTATAGTGAATTTGTTTTCCATAATAAGGATCACGCCGAGCGCCGACGGTCGGCGCGAGTCGGTTGGTGTGTGCTGGCTGGTGTGTGCGGGCAGAAGTCGGCGTTAAGGCCCATTTACACGAACAGCTGGTTGGCGGACTAGTTGGCCAACTCGGTGTTGCCCAACTAGTCCGGCAACTAGTTGCTCGTGTACGCATTGGTTTAGGCACGGCGTCGACGGAGTCGTCCAAATTGGGGCTAGCCCCAGTCTGACCGACTAGTTGTTCGGAGTTGTGCCTAATTATCCAATCAGCGCGCAATACGGTGATGACGTTGATAGGTCAACGGCGGGTTCATATACTTGTAAACGTTTAGTCCGCCATTTTTTCTTCCACTTCGAATTAGAAGTTGATCGGAATAACGAACATAATAAAAGTTTGCGAAATATACACTCTTGGATCTACACTTGCATGACAAAACAACGCCGAATAGTAGAAGACTGCGACGTCCTTAGCACAACAAGTTAATGTGTATTCTAGATTTTACGTAAATTTGTTGCGATATTTATTGCTGTCCCGACCCGAGTCCCAGGTCCATGCGGGTCGATCACTCGATGCACTATCTGTTGAAGTTAATTAACGCCTAGCTTGGCGACCCTAGCCTAGGCTAGACTACCAGGTACTGCAGGCAATGGTTTTAAGCGAAATAAATAACATCTGAGAACTGTAATCGTTGTTTCAGCAAAATCAATTCCGTTTGCTGTCAACTACTTTTCTGTTTCTTTTACCCGAGAGCTCCAAATCGTAAGCAGTCGCAGTCGAGGTCAAGGTCGCAGTTGTTCGCTGTGTCGAGACATGTCACATGTGTAAATGCACACGTAAAAGTTGTCGGACTAGTTGAACAACACCGAGTTGGCCAACTAGTCCGCCAACTAGTTGTTCGTGTAAATGGGCCTGTAAGGCCCATTTACACGAACAACTAGTTGGCGGACTAATTGGCGTTTAGCACCGACTGCTTTTTGCGCCGACTGGCAACGCATGTCGGCGTTAGTCGGTTGGTGTGTGCCTAGCAATATAGCCAGTTTTAAAATCAGACATACTAAACACAAGATTACTACTCGGCGATCACTCCGTCATGATCTCCACGACGGCAAGAGCAGCGCCCGTTGAACACATCACCCGCGGCGACCCACTCACGATATTAATTCACGATAATTGGAGCCGATGGCGCGATTGGGACGGCGGCGGTCGGGGCTTCACGGCCGGGCTGTCGAGGCCTCGGGTCGACCACGAGGACGGCCGTCACTGCACGCATCAACGACTGGCCTGGGGTCGGGACAGATCGACTTACGGCGACGGGGAAGGACGGGGAAGCGACATGTGGGGCCAGCGACCAAGGACGTGTCATGCGTCACCCACAAGGGAAGCGGGAAGAACCCGCCCCGGAGTCATTCGTGCGGGGATAGCTGCGCTGGTTTCATGATGGATCAAATAAAACGGCACATATGTCAACATAACGCGTGTAATTGGTTCAGGATAACATATTGGCTTAAGCCCACCCAAGCCAGCTGTGGGATGTGTTGACTTGTTTTATTGGTATGCTAAAACCCCATAGTAGCGAGGTTTTCACATAACACACAATAATAGTGAAATACCAAAAGAGATTATCGATGGTTTTAAATCCCAAAGCAGATACTTTAATATAACTTAAAGAGCCAACAACCGTGCGATTTGCTATATTTTTTTATCCTAAGTGTTAGCATGACTTCAACCCACAAACATATTGAGATTTAAATATAACTTAATCTCAATAACGGTGATAATAAAAAAACTATGACCAAAAATAATTATACAGTTTTCTAGAATTTTTATTTCTGTGGATTAACATATCCTTTAGATTGATAATCATTTAAATAGTTCTTATCATAATATGATAGTATTATTATGCAACAAAAGGGAATTATACGCATAGTTACACAAACAGACGCACTATTAACGTATTTTGTCAATGTTTTCATTATTCCACAGAGCCAACCTTAATTGGTAACCAAATATCTACAGTGAACATGTAAAAAGAAAATGTGATATAACGTGTTATATTAGTCAGTTATGTGTATGCTTCTAATACGTACGTCTAATGGTTATCTCATATTATATTTATTACATTTGTGATAACGTATTACCTTTTATATGGATATCCATTGGGTATAATTCTGTAGACGAACTGCTGTTGTACCGATTTCGTTGAAGAACAACAAGGTAGTGGAACATGTTGGGACAAGTTGGTATTGGGACGAACTGGTAGTTTGGCAAGATGATATTCGGCCGAATTGGTTGTGGGGCGAGATGTAGTGGGACAAGTCGATAGAAGGACGAGTTCGTAGTGGGACAATCTGGTATTGGAACGGGTTGGTAGGTGACCGAGTTGGCAGTGGGACGAATAGGTAGTGGCTAGTGGGTTGATTTGATTTAGGACGAGTTGGCAATGGGACGGTTTGGTTGGTTGACCGAAGTGACACAAACCAGCATGATAATATGAATGGTGCATGGCCCGCAACTGTAATGGACGTCCACCTATATAAGAGTCATTTAGTGGGCGACTTGCCACAAGATAACCCTGGTTAATAATAATATATATTTTTTTTTTTTTTATAGAGCGCAATTTCCAAATGCTCAGAGCGCTGTACAAGAAGCTAATGTATAAAACATTAAAATTTTAGCAAAGGTATGTGCACAGTAGATATAAAATACAAATTTGATATAATAATTATAAAAACAGAACAATTTTATTTAATTACTAAAAATAGATAAATAAAAATATGTATATATAAAGCTGTTATTTAAACATTATTAAGATATATAAGATACTTTAAGTATATATAGAATAAATAATAGATATAATATTTACATATATGCAATCGTGGGTAGATAAATAAAATATAAGTTTAGGAGTAAAATGTCAAAGAAAGTAAAATGTCAACAATATTCCGCTTTGAACATGTGTGTTTTCAGAGTCCGTTTGAACAGTGTTAGGTTTCCACTACATTTTATGTGAAACGGCAGCAGATTCCATAATCGAGGTCCTATCACTTCGAATGCACGATCACCAAAACTAACAAGCTTCGTTCGCGGCACGTGTAGCAGATATTGTTGGGACGAACGTGTGCGCCCTGCAGAGCACTGTGTCTTCAGCATGTTCTCCAGGTACAATGGTCCGGTGCCGTTCAGACATCGATACACATGCATAAGAATCTTGAATTCGATTCGACATTTCACAGGTAGCCAGTGCAGTTCTTTCAGGATTGGGGTAATGTGATCTCTGCGAGGTGTAAACGTAATGATTCTTGCTGCCATGTTTTGAATGCGTTGGAGTTTATTCAAATGTTCAAGTGGTAGTCCAGCAAGCAGCGCATTCCCATAATCCAGTCTGGACATGACGAAGTTTAGGTTCTTCTCCTTCCATTAAATGCCCACAATCATCAAGTTAATTATTCCGGCACTGGATGTTTAAAGAATGAGATCCCAGCTCAGTGAGTCCACGACAAGTTTATTCCATTTCCCTGCGTGGGATATTTTACCTCACCTGGCACAGGCACCAGCCAAAAGGGACCAACGGCTTATTAGCGTCTGTTCCGAAAGACAAAAGGCACCGTAGGTTAAACAAAATTGCCCAAGATTCGACACAGCGGCCGAACCAGTATCGAAACACCGCCCGGCGGCACCAGGGTTCGAAACCTGGTTCCCCCGAACGACGGTCCAGCACTCTAATCGCCCGACCCCTGCACCCCACACCGAGTTTTATTCTGACAGCCTCGTTAGCAAACTTATGTCGTCATACATTGTTACCCTTGTTTGTCACACGGTCAATAAACAACGTTCTAAATATCTTAACACTTGAAATACGCCGAACATACAGGTATTTACGATCGTTTGTGTGAGTCATACACGTACAACATCAAACTATCCTTTCAACTTCGTCAACGTCGTCTGCCAGTCGCGTGTTGCTAACCACCGAATGTTGTCGTGTCACAACCAATCGCTTAACCGGAGGTGCAGTTTTTCTCGCGAACGAAACGATACAATTTTGATATCAAATTTTTGCCCTGTCATTAACCGCGATTTTGGCGGACCTATCGCCCCCTGATTCAGCAGCGTCACGCCTGCGCCATTGAATAAAGTTATCGTTTACATTCGCCTCGCGATACCGCGTCATGTTTCACTGTCGATAACGCCGATCCGAATAAAAAAATCGGGGAATACGCGTATGATCGAATGCGCCCCAACAATGGAAGACCGTGATATCTGCGCGAGCGATGTGATAGAATTTCGACACGTTATGTTCGATTAATCATCGGCTTAATCGATAAGATGATATCTCAGCACCTCCCGCGAGTTGTGAGTGTTGTAAGTTATCGTCGCATTGGATCTGATGCATCTGTTTGCCCACACATCGCGAGGCACAGTTGGTTCATCTAATAGGTCAATCATAAGGTTATCTTTGACGGGAACGCACAAAGGAAGACAATGGCTGAGCGTTTTTGATTTACCCCCGACAAAGCCACCGAAACAATGCCGAAGACCCGACCCGACCTTTCACCGTTATCGGCCACTAAGAGCATCAGAAGAATATCACTGACACGTCGCGGTGCGATGCAATCACGGCGTCGTTTCGGTGCAGCGATCGCTTTCTTTGGCCTTCGGTGACGTCACGAGAAAGCGAATCTCGGAAAACGGCCGCAAACTGCCTTTCGTAAATGGCGCTGTCTGTGCACATTATTTGAGACCAGTTAACGAGGCACGCCCACCCCGCTTTCAGGGTATTGTGAATTCCTGGCGGAAGTAATCATGTTTCCCCGTAGCAAGTCGTTCGCTCTAAGTAGACGCCATCCGCGCGCGCGTTTCACTTACGGATCATTTTACTTGAGTGTCACGTTGCGGCAACATCTGCAGTGTAAACTGGCACGTCAGAGCAATTGTTATTCTGTAGCTCACGGAGAAGACTTTCTGCTGACATGTTATTTTAGCTGTTTATTCGTTTTCTGATTTTCTAAATAAAAACGAGAGGTGTATTTTGATAGATGCATGTTATTACAAATATGCAAAATGGAGCGATGGGCATTATGTGGTAAAGCAAAAAAAGCCAAGGATACTACACAAAAAAACGATGCCACAGTGAATAAAGTAATGTTGTCGCGGACGCATTCAATTGTAGGATGATTAAATGAAACGACAACGTGTCGTGTTTAGAACGCGAGACGACATGCAATATAATGTCAGAGTGATGCTGTGTGTGTATGTGTGAGTGTGTGCGTGTGCGTGTGCGTGTGCGTGTGCGTGTGCGTGTGCGTGTGCGTGTGTGTGTGTTTGTGTATGTTGGTTTTTAGTACTTTCCGTGCAGTGTCGTGTTTTAGTGGGTCCATTGCAGTGTTGAGCCACGTTACGTAGTTCGTAGGAAGCTCTTCGACAACTGATCGCTGTGATAAAACGAAATGTATCTTGTTAGTGAAAGGGTTAACACGAAATCATTAAATGTCTGTGTTTTGTCGTTTGCGGAAGCTATCCTAGTGCTGGTAGCGGTCCCGTGTAATTGTGAGTATATTTTTATGTTTTGAAAGTCTAACCGTTTTTATCGCAGCATCATCAACAGTATTTGAACTAAGACGAACCGAACAAATGAGTTAACGAACGAACGAACGAATGATAAAACGAACGAATGAACGAAATGATAAAAGAACGATGGATGGAAAACATTATCAAAGTAAAGAACAAACGAATGAACGAACGAACGAACGAACGAAAAACGAGAAAATACCACGTGCAATACCATAGAATTAAACATCTTTAAGACAATGTAACCCATGTAATGCCATTAATGTCAACACGCCTTCCTCCTCCATTCTCGTGGACAGGTCTATTTTAAATGAGATCGTCCACGTAAACATCACACGTTCTTACTGATAACACACTCGTGCAGATTATCGGCTAACGTTGTATAGTGTACGCCGTGCTAACACATTTTCAAAAGAAGTGTCACTCATAAACGGTATCTTCAAACCCATTAGGCTCTTTGAATTTGGCACTGATACACCGATAACACATTGAGCCATCAAGTGAGCCACATTTTAAAGAATGAAACGAACGGTACCCAGTTATTACCGTGTTGTATTAGCGTCACAAAGTTAATACTACACACACACACACACACACACACACACACACACACACACACACACACACACACACACACACACACACACACACACACACACACACACACACATGATATATATATATATATATATATATATACATATATATATATATATATATATCGCTCGCATGAATCCTGCATTGCTCATGTGAGATTTACATGTAATATAATTTATATATACATATATATATATATATATATATATCGCTCGCATGAATTCTGCATTGCTCATGTGAGATTTACATGTAATATAATATATATATATATATAAATGTATATGGGTGGTAATTATTAACAGGAAGTACGCTGATTCAGTTGTCTAGAATATGGGAACCACGCGAACGCGCCAAATATCAAAGGGCTTTGCTTTTAGGCCAGTCGGCGGACGTAATAGAGTCTGCATCTTTAGAATCTGAATACGTTGCTTACGATTGAACATTTTACATGCGATCACAATTTTCAAATTACGAGCACTGTTTCAGATTAATTAAATCAATCAATAGTACATTTCCAACAACAATCAATAGTACATATTAATTTATTTAAAAATTCAACACGATTTGTAACATATAAAAACTTAAATAAACAAGAATAATTTTTTATGTTTAGTGTTGGTGGAAAAGGGGTGAACAGAAGTGCATGTGATACTTACCTACATGATTATTTATATGATTCATCCTCAACCAATGAACTTACGTATGACGTAAATAATTTTTTAACAATAAATATAAATTACAACTCCTTAATTAATGCATGCGTTACTTACATAATTATAATGTGTGATTATATTGTTCATAAATCTAGTACGTAGACATGAATATACAATTAGTCGCAAATTGGTAGTATATCTTCACCATATTTATTTTAGTACTAAAAACATTATAGTATAGTGCGGAACATACGGCCTCCGTATAAAACACACTAACAGGTAATATATATAAAAATATATATATAACAGTTACGCATCTGTGTAGAGAGTTGTCGCCTGTAACACAACAAAAACCACGCAATTTCTCCGCGTATGAGATGATTCACTTGATGGCTCAATACGTTATCTGTGTATCTCCCTCGAGTGCCTAGTGGTATTTGGTGATACCATTTATGGTTGACACTTCTTTTGAAATCATTTGGTAACCTGATCATCTGCATCATCACCACCATCTGATCAGTGTTGTCCGTCAACGCTCAATACATGTAATCCGCAGCCACACGCAGGTGTAGATATGAACACATGTTCGTGGAGCGTCAAAGAGAAGTAATTAATGGTGTTCTTTAGATTCGTTCGTTCATTCGTTCGTTCGTTCGTTCGTTCATTTGTTCGTTCATTCGTTCATTTGTTCGTTTGTTCGTTCGTTCTTTTGTTCGTTTGTCCGTTCGTCCTTTCGGCCTGTTGGACTGTCCGTCCGGCGGCAAGTTAGATGTTATACATTGATCCACGTCGTAAATGGACCGCCAAGTCCATTTACAATGGCGTGGAAATGGATCCCCGAATGGATCCCCCATGTTAAAACATACTTCTCATTGTGTTGAGTTAATTAGAAGTGGTTCTTTGGTGTATGTGCTATAACAAAACACAATGCCATTAATGTGTCCAAACCATTTTTTGTATAACAATTTTTGGATACAATTTTGCTTTTCCGTAAAGTACAAACTCATACCCATATAGAGGCTAACGAAAATACGTTAACAAATAAATCCGAATAAATCAGTTTTATGCAACGACAGTAGATCTCAATACAGGTTGTCACTCGACGTGTGTTGGCCTTTGATCCACACACAAAACCTCGAGCCTTATCGCGTCGTTCGTCCCGGTGCGAGATCTGACGCACATCGGAAATTCTATACACCTGTCGATGGTGGCGTTTTTATAAAGATAATCTTTAGTGTTTTCTTCAAAGGCTGTCCTGTGTTCGCAGCTCTATTAATTGGACGACCGATAAGACACTTTAATTTCCTGTGTAGTCAGATACCTGGAACAAGATTCTGGAATTCTCATTAAGGCGATAATCATTGCGATGATCGCTCGTCCGATGATATCGACGACGCGCGTGACAATGGGAAATAACAATGCGTTTAACGGGTGTTGTAATAATGGCGTAGTGGCTCTGGCAGAAAAACGGATGTTTTTTGACATGGCAGTTTTCAAACAACCCTTTGTTCACGGCGACGTTAGTTTACCACCAGTTTCAACGCACATTCGATATATCAGAACCAGTATAAACAGTCTTGTGTTGGCGTGCCTCGGGGGTATAAGGGTAAGGTAAACTTATGTTGACCCCCATACGTAAGGTCGATCTAAGTAACTATAGTTACGTTAACCTATAAATTATACGTATGGTGCGATATGTGACATCGCGATGCTGTGTCAGCAATTTTCGTTGTGTCATAACACATTTACTCAGTTTAATATGTTAATAATTATTTATTCCCATTACTTAATATTAAATGAGAACTTAAAAAGTGCAGCACTATGTGTTGCATTGCCACATCGGTTTGCGTATTCGTGAGTGAAAATACAAGGATTAAAAAGCAATACAAATTTGATGCAAATAATCTTCCGCGATTCTTGTCCCTTATATGTATATCTTCTCTATGTATGTCAATATTTATATTTATATTTAATTTATATCTACTCTATGTTTGTCAATATTTATATAAAATATTTATATATTCTCTATGTATGTCAATATTTATATTTCATATTTATATCTACTCTATGTTTGTTAATATTTATATCTACTATTTATATTTTCTCTATGCATGTCAATATTTATATTTATATTTAATATTTATATCTTCTCTATGTTTGTCAATATTTATATTTAATATGTATACCTTCTCTGTGTAACCTTCTAATACGGACTACGATATATCGTTTCACTGACATTCCTAAGAACTCATAAGCCAGACTTTCCTCTTTAAAACGATTTCGCTCCTTAACAGTGATCTTGAATACTGAAAACTGTCATCACCAGGGTGCGCCACCGGGACACTTCCGCCGGTGTGTCAACGGAAATAGTGTCCCCGGTGATACGATGGCGGCTTTTTCATTTTGAAAAAGCTATTTAAATTTTCAATGGATTCTCTTTCTTGGTGAATTTTTTTTATGAGCAAAATTTTCTTAGTGAAACTAACCCCAGGAATCTGTAAATGTTCAAGGCAATGTAATCACGATGTATATACATGATCTGCAGTAACATACATGTATTTCTTCAAATTTAGCTTTTTAATGCTGCATGTTGGTTGAATGAGACTGAAAGTTGAGAGAAGCAACAAAAAACGGGATTGGTTGAAGAGTCACGTGATCATAGACGTAACTAGAAGTCGTATATATTCAACTTGACAACACATCGCCTTATATCACCGCTGGTTTAAAGTTAATTATTGACGTTTTCAGCTTATTACCGAGTGTAGATCTGCCGTGCGATTGCTATACAAGAACCTTGCAATTTCGGCGTCAACATCTCATATCTACCCCGGTTTGCGTGTCTACGAACGAACACAGGTGGTTATATCAAACCGGGCGATCGAGGGCACTTACGGTCAAAGACTAGATGCTACCTGCGTCGTCTGACGTCGACAAAGAGACAATCACGCAGACAATGCATGGGCGGGACTAGTGCGAAAACGGGACCATCGGTAATAGCAGCATGTCGGTTACGGTTATGAAACGAACGCGAGAACTGTGCGTCGGCCATTGTCTGCGACGAGCGCTTGTCGAACGATATATAATTAACGTGGTAATTACGCGTTGGCGCTGAGTAATGATTTCCGAGTCGGATTTGCCGCTGTTGTGTCGGATGCCGAGGTCGCTGCGAGACGCCGAAGATCCGACAGCGGTCGGGGTCCGATATCGCGGAAGAGGCATTGTCTAAGCGTTAGTCAACGTGTCGGCGATTATATTGCGGAGGAATGCTTGTCGAACTAGGAAGACAGTTTAAAGGTTTTAATTGATACCTATTGTAAGGTGTTTCTTCCGCTGTTGCCAGGACACGAGCCAAAAAAACCTTGCTGATAAGAGGCTAGTTTACACAACCGATTAATTGCCTGATTATCGGGTGGAACATTGCATATATGCGCGCACACGCACACACGTGCATGCGTACGCGCGCGCGCTCGTACACACACACACACACACACACAATATTGGACCGTCAGCAGGTCAACATCCAGATGCATGTTCCTATGCGCGTGAAAGTATTCTTACCGATGCAGGTGTTCGTACTCCGGGAAAATCACCCTGAAAATAATGTTACATTTTTCTGCACATGAAGTCGTAGTTACAACGCTTTGTTTTACTTCCGAATAATCGGACATAGCTAGTTATTTTCGAAAGAAGATGTTGGTCTTTGTGACTTGATTATAAGTTGATGGACTTACCACGTCGCTGTTGTTTGCGCAAGCACGCACATTCGATCACACATGAGTGCACACTGCGAGATGCACGTCACACAGTTATTCTACGACGTCACAACATTGGTGCATACGTATTATATGCGATTATATCAAAAAACAAAACTATTGACACACAGAAGGTTAAATGCTTGATGGTTTTAGCATAAAATCATTACAAGTTTTAACGGATACACAATATATATATATATATATAGTTGAGTTGTTAGGATTATATATGTATATATCCTAACAATTCAACTGATCATCAACAAATAATGATGTTTTGAATATTTCTGTTTGAAAATGTTAACATTGCATGTTTAATGTTTAACTACAATTGTGTATAAAGTCGATATTCATACAGCTACATAATGTTCATTCTTTTTACAACTTGGTTTATTAAAACCACATATTTGGGCGGTCAGGATGTTAGCATAGATATACGGCGCAGTAGTTCATGTATAATATACAATGTAACATGATTTCATGATAACTCGATCAAAACGTGTACCTTCACCTACATACACATTGTTAAATACTCTACCGTGTGCAAACTAAACGCATGTGTGCTTGTCAAAGAACAGCACGTGGCATAACGTGACATGTTTGTTTTACTGTGAACTATCCTCTGTCGTGAGATCGCGATCGACGAATCTTTAGATCAAGTCTAACTGACATGACTTTGAACGAATCACGTCCGGGTCGTAAACCTTTGACATTTTTTGTTTTCTAGAAGCATGGGTGGATCACACCATTGTTTGACAGGTTATCGTGTTACTCGTAAAAACAAACAAGTATGATCTCTTGAATGCGTGCCACGTATAACAGAAGCCTATGGGTGAACACGGTTAAAATAACACCGATTTTGAATTCGAATTGTCTTTTGTGCGATGATCTTGATACCTTCTGTAATGTGGAATTAAACAGGGTGACACAATATAACGAATAATTTAAACAAATAGTATTATGATTTGAAATTGTGCACGCAGTCAAAACAGCCTATTAAATACATGCTGTTGTACATTAAATGTTTGAAATGTGTTTAAAATTGTGTTTGAAATGTGTTGGAAATATTTTTTTAAGAGAGAGTTTATGATTGTAGTTATATTCGAGCAAATTGCAAATGTGAATGTGAAGAAATACGAAGGTTTATATTAATATTTAAATGTAAATTCGAATATAAACATGTGTCTATAAATACACCACTTTAATAGACAACGAGAAATTGATTGTCATGTATCTCACTTTAACTGTTTGAAGCATGGGTTGCCAAATATGTACCGCAAAATATATATCTTAACCGGCATGAAACTTATACAGACAGACCGGAAATGAGAATGCGTATAAAATCGTACTTTCCAGCGGATCTCGTGATAATTATTGTCTTTCTTTCTGTTGTGCACTGACGCGCTTTCTAAACACTTTTTGCACCTAATCTGTGTTAAATACATTCAAAATCATCGCTGATGCGTATCATATATATATATATATATATATATATATATATATTATATTATATAGACAAAACACTAAATTCTGTACATTGGCTAATCAAACACATTCACGCATTCGCACATCGATATTTGCAATTGTGTTGTAATTATATATCACAATTAAGACGGAACTTCTATAAATTATGTAAACCGCTATTTGGTAAAGTTAATTAAATATAAAAAATCATTTCTTGGAAGATTAATTAAATCAAACAAATCTACTAAAATGAATAAATAAAAATAAATATATAAATCATGATGTAGAAACAGAAACAAGCTGGTATACATATCCCCTATGTCTTGCATTATCTGCCCGATATGTTTGAATAGCGGACCATGAAAACTCCATATAGCTGGTTATGTCTTCCTCCAAAACATAATGCGTCCGTTGTAAAAAGGTTATCTTCGTAGCAATTGATAAGTGCACGAGACTTGTCAATACAAACACAAATTAATAGTGTCCGAACATAAATTGTTAAGCTGCGTAAAATTAATTGACCATTCCAGCAAAATAACAAGTCGGAGGAGCAATATAAACCTGATTCAGAGGCTGGAGCTTTTCATGGGAGACTAGGGTGGAAACGGGTGGGGATAAGATACTGTATTTTGCGTACGTGCATGCGTGAGTGAGTGAGTGAGTGAGTGAGTGAGTGAGTGAGTGAGTGAGTGAGTGAGTGAGTGAGTGAGTGAGTATGTGCGTGAATGAGACAGTGAGTGAGTGGTTGCATGCGTGCGTACGTGCGTGTGTGCATGTGGTACCTTTACGGGCACATTTATTGTATAGTCAGATCTTTATCTCCTTGCATCCTCCTTGCACATAAGATGTGATTTCCAGTTGTCAACGGACACTTCTCCCAGCTTGGAAATTGCAACCAGGAATTATACCGTCTCTGCAAACTATTCCGTCGCAACGGTAGCAACAGCACGGCAGTCGGCGGCAGTGTTGACAACTAGTCGTCAATCCCTGCGGTTAGCTCAATCCAGACGTCAAATGCCCCTCGCAGGATCCTGTCAATCAATATTACGCCCTAGGCAAAACAACGACGTCAGTTGTGCATCGGGCGCACCGGTTGACCGCAGACTTGGTCGGGTGTTGGTAAACCTATTTAATAGTCATTAGCCGGACTATTATCAACATCAACGCAGCGTATGAACGTCAATTCGATGTTGTAGCGTAGCATCAGATCAAAATGAAGAAACGCAGCGCTTTTTACGAATGTCTGCGTCAGAGACAATTCGGTCGACTGGGGTAATTTGTCGGACGGCGTGATGTGTTTGTCGAGCGAAAAAAAATATATGAATCAAACATTTTGCGCCCGGATCTTTTCAAGGGGTTGGATTCGGATACGGGTCATCGACGACTGTGCAACATGTTTTCATAGTCTGACAACTCTTTTATGGTCGTATAAATTATGTCGGCGTCGATCACGAAGCCACTTGCTAGACTTGCTTACCAGTTCACTTCATAACATCCGAACAGCGGTCCGTTGATTTTTGATACGCATCAGCAATGATTTTGAATGTATTTAACACAGATTAGGCGCAAAAAGTGTTTAGAAGAGCTTTCTAAAAACACAACGGAAAGAAAGACAATAATTATCACGAGATCAGCTGGAAAGTGCGATTTTATACGCATTCTCATTTCCGGTCTGTCTGTATAAGTTTCATGCCGGTTAAGACATATATTTTGCGGTACATATTTGGCAAACCATGCTTCAAATAGTTAATGTGAGATACATGATAAAATAACTAATGGACAGGTAAATAAGCGTAACAGAAATATATAACTGCACGACCTTTTTAAACGTCCTTGCCGAACACGGAAGCATCACCAAATCATCGTCGTTTATTGCTTTATCGACGTAGGTAGAGAACACCTTTTGCAAATCGAAATCGAAGATGGCGGGCGGAGCAGGTTGGCAATTTTGGCAATGTTCGAAGGATACTATGCTTATTTAATTCATAATGCTGGTGATAAGGAGGCAGACTTTCCAATAGACAATATGAACCTGGACATGCTGACTAAAGCGGTATAATGTATGTGAATGTATGCATTGAAACGGCACCGAGTTTCGCCTAGTGCTCGGCATCATGCATGATGTGATGTGCGAGACGACTGCTATAACCAAATGTAGCATGAATGTGATATCATAACACACTACGTTTCAAGATCATGCAACATTATGATTAATATTTATAATTTAAAGTATAGTTGTCAACATAACTTATATACTATTTGACGTATTTCCATAAGTAAGTAAGTAAGTAAGAATTTCCATGCAGAATCCCGAGAACATAAAGAGAAACGGGGCGATCTGCAGTTCTGCACTTGTGCACAGTATAGAAGAGTTGTGTGCAACGAAATATAGAGACATTAAGTAAATAGTTTATGATCATGAATATAATGATAATTTCAAAAACAAAAACCTGCCAAACTGTTATATAATACGGTCCTAAACTGTAAGTGTAAACGATCTTTTAGGTTTGGGGATAAATAACTGTTTTGTAGATATCTGTTGGTTAGTGGATGATTGTTTTGTGAATAGTTTTGACTTTATGTTTCTCTGCATGGACACATTGCTTGAAGGGCGCTTTGACGATGTTTTATACCAGAATGACTGTAGTATTGCATGTCCATGGATATTGCGTTATAAATGGTTTTGGTGTGAAACGTGTGAGAACCTAACGAACACAGTTTTTCGCGCCATATTTATTGAAATACTGATTAATCCAGTTCAAGGTAAGGCGCACGCACTAACTTCGACGAATTACGACGAAATTATTCATTTGGGGCACCAGTAAAACCGATCACCCAAGCCAACTTCTGCGAAACATAGTCGCTGTGACACGCACGCACGCACGCACGCATGCATACACATATCATTTTTGGATATTGTTGGCAGCTGTTCTTGAATGTAAAGAATGGTAAAGTTTGTGTGCGTGTGTGCGTGTGTTCGTGTGTGCGTGTGTGCGTGTGTGCGTGTGTGCGTGTGCGCGTGTGCGCGAGTGTGCGTGTGTGACATGATTTTACAACTTCAAAGCCTTAACATTATACTTTATTAACATCTTAATCATTAGTCAATATCCAAACCTGCCTTTTAACATGGCTTTGTATATATTTGTATATAGCTGCATTGTTGTCGAACCATATTTAAGAGCTGTTTTATTTATATCTGGGATCGGTTTGGTCGTTAGGATTAGGTGCGTCCAGGTAACGCGCTCAGACAAACACGGTCGTGCGATAGATGCCTACGATCCCGGGATATCAAGACCACGCAGACCTCGCATTAGCTTCCAGTATTCTGGTGCCTGGATCTTCATCATAATTACTTGCGAATTTCCCCACTCCCCCTGCTCGGCAACAGCAACCCACCCGGTTTAGAGCAGACGTTTCCGAGATTTCCTGTCAATGGCAAATGTTTGCGTAATATCATTATTGCCTGCATACATAACGAGATTCGCTTCGGGCGGGCAGCAGTCTTGCTCGAAGGAGCTAAATGAATCTACGCGTGATATGTACTTATAACATGAAAACATGTTTATAAATCAGTCTAGACCCGTTGGTAATCGGTATAACTGATACAAATTAGATACTATCGGTAGGCTGTAGAACGACGATTTGTATCATATGGCTTGTAGTATTGGAGTAGTCAACTCGTGATCTGGCCGTCGGGAACCGTCTAGAGTCTAGACTGGTCACAGTGCGAACATGGACCTATTCGGCCAAGCATCGATCGTCTCGAGTAAACCTCCGACGCGTCCGGTAGAACGAATCTATTAGTTATCATGTCGTAATTGATTAGCATAGCAAGAACAACACGGGGCGTACATGAGTTTCTCACTGGTGGCCATGGTAACGTTTCGTCAGATTATACGAAAACTGGACCTGTGAAAATTCTGACATTTCTTCTCAGCTACCGCCGTAATGTCATTGATATTCAGAACAAGTGTAGCCTAAACCACGTACATCCAGCTCTTTTAGAACGTATTCACGCATGCTGCCCTTCAATATTTACACAAATAGCCTGCACCCACGTGTGTTGTGGGAAGAAAAAAGACAAACAACTCCCCGGCAAATAAACTCTTCAAAAACTGCATAATTTCACTACCGTTACACTCGATACCACTAAAATGTTTAATATGCCTAATAAATAATATGTATAGCACTAAATTCATATCGACAGTACATTTTCAAATTTCAAATATCACGGTTGTCTAGGTCCTACATTATTTGAAATACAACTGGGATGCTAACTGTTCTATGACCCTTGCACTAAAACAGGAGCAAGACTTAAAGAAAATAAAAATAAGGCATTAGCTAAAATCCTTTTTCCATGTGTACACAAAGTTTAACATTGTATGTAACATTTGACAACATTAAATAAATACCGAAAAATACATTTGTAGCATAAATTCGATTTTAAGCCCGTCTGTGAAGCGATTCCCGCGGAAAATGAAATTTTAATGAGCTAGGCGATCACGTGGTATCGTGACGTCACTTATGACACACACTCGCATCAGGCCGACCCTTTCCGTGCATTCAGAGCAAGTTTACAAGGATAGCTTTTGGGTCGAAACGAGCGTCAGAACGAGTTATTGTGCAATATTCCGACGTAATACAAACACTAGTCATCATAGAGGAACAAACATTTATCTTACGGTTCCACATGAATCGAATTTTATTCAAAACAACGAATGTGACTAGGTTTCGCCGAGCTTGGTCTCGTTTTCAGAATAATTATATCGAATGCAACCAACGGGAAATAATCTACACCAATAAACATACATAGCAAACATATATTGTATCTAGCTACATAAAGTAACGTGTATAATCTCATAATAGCACTAGAATATTGATATATGAAGGAGTTGTACAATTTATCATAACAACTTAAATCAGTCAGACAGTTTCCGTTGGTCCCGCCAGCTCAGTGGGTAGGCGCGTTGGTTACTTGTCGTTTATTTTACAATCGGGCGACGCCGGTTCAATCCTGACAGCATGCAAACCTTTGATTTTCTGTACACTGTTTTTGTTTATGTTTCCACGAAGTAATATAAACAAAATCATTTTATACTATAATGCACTGTTTGTAAATTTTTTTTTATTTTTTTTGTAATTATTTATTCGCCACAAAAATGAAAATATGGTCATTATATATAACGATGTTTCTAAATTGTATTTATCCAGACAGATCTCAATCTGTTTTCACATATATAATTACAATATATTACCGTACAATATATTTACAATTAATAAATTATATATCCATTACATTATATTTGTTTGGATAAATAAAATTTAGAAACATCGGTATATAATTACCATATTTTCATTTTTGTGGTGAATAAATAGTTACTACCAAAATAAAAAATATTTACAAACAGTGCATTATAGTATAAAATGATTTTGTTTATATTACTTCGTGAAAACATAAACAAAAAAGTGTATAGAAAATCAAAGGTTTGCATGCTGTCAGGATTGAACCGGCGTAGCCCGATTGTAAAATAAACGACAAGTAACCAACGCGCCTACCCACTGAGCTAGCGGAACCAACGGAAACTGTCTGACTGATTTAAGTTGTTATGATAAATTGTACAACTCCGTCATATGTCTATATTCCAGTGATATTATGATAGTATACACGTTACTTTATGTAGCTGGATACAATATATGTTTGCTATGTATGTTTATTGGTGTAGATTATCTCCCGTTGGTTGCATTCGATATAATTATTCTGAAAACGAGCCCAAGCTCGGCGAAACCTAGTCGACTTGTAGGCCTATTCGCATTCGTTGTTTTGAATAAAATTCGATTCATGTGGAACCGTAAAATAACTGCTTGTTCCTCTATGATGACTAGTGTTTGTATTACGTCGGAATATTGCACAATAACTCGTTCTGACGCTCGTTTCGACCCAAAAGCTATACTTGTAAACATGCTCTGAATGCATGGAAAGGGTCGGCCTGATGCGAGTTTGAATCATAAGTGACGTCACATCTCGGCATCCCGAAAAGCGCGCCAAAAATATGCATATTCGAAAATTTCCGGATGCACACCATAAAATGTGGAATTTCTAATTCATTGAATTTTTTGATTGTTTTGGCTTGGTGGACGTGGAAATAGATAGCAGGATGTAATATAACATGAATTCGAGCAATAGATGTTTTTATTCCCTTTAATTCCTGTACAAATGAAACATGAAGAACATAATTATTCTGTTGTCTGTTTATAGGGCTGGTATATAAACTGGGAAGTGCGCTATACTCGTTCGACCACCTACTGCAGTAGAAAGTGTATATATGAAACTCCGTTCCGTCTTGGCCTGTCCTTGCTGTTGGATCCAAAATATCGTATCGCAGAAATAATTTTGGAGGTAGTACAAAAGCCTCCATTTACTATAATATCTTCGCAAGCCTCTAAAATGGATCACAAATGAACTTAACATTCGAAGATACAACACTTTAAGAAGAACTCTGGCAAATAACCTGTAATCTAGATCTAAACGAAGCGGGCTGTCATTGTCGGAACAGAGCGAATGACGACGCCAGAGAGGGCTGCTGTCCGGCGTATCACTACGCTCATTCTATATATTGATGCTCATTATTATTGTGTGACGAATAAATATGTTTTCCCTAAAAAGCTTCGTATCACCAGCTCCTCTAAAACAAGGCAATGTTTGTGTCCGTTCAATGCCTCATTGATATATGCAGGTATTTTGAGAAGATTACCAATGCAAGTTCGCAACACTACAACTTTCATAGACGCTGTCCCCCATATGCGACATAATCATTCGTAATTATTGCATTCTCCATGACAACGTCGTCTCGGATATTCACCTGTCACCCGTCCATTCCCAACTCGGTTGGTTTCCCTGTCGTCAACTATCTCATCATCAGCTCATTCAGTTCCCTGCCACCCGTC
This sequence comes from Paraescarpia echinospica, assembly GCA_020002185.1. NCBI lineage: Eukaryota > Metazoa > Annelida > Polychaeta > Sabellida > Siboglinidae > Paraescarpia > Paraescarpia echinospica. The sequence continues at coordinate 61,622,374 of CM034535.1, forward strand.
CTGCACTACATCGCACCATCATATGCCACTCTTCCTGTCGTCATGTTGTCCCGTTTCCTGTCATCTGTCTTGTCACCATGTCGCCCCCGTTTAGTGTAATCTAACCCGACAAAACGTCGCTCCGTCATCTGCCATTCGTCCTGTCACCTTTCGTTCTGTCACCATGTCGCCCCTTCGTCTGCTATTCGTTCTGTTACCATGTCGCCCCTTTGTCTGCCATTCGTTCTGTCACCATGTCGCCATATCGCCTATCATCTATTCTGTCACCATGTCGCCTTGTCTCTTGTCATCTATCCAGTCATCATGTCGTCCTGTCTCCTATCATATGTCCGTTAACCATGCTGCCACATCGTCTGCCGTTCGTCCTGTCATCATGTCGCCCTGTCGCCCAGTCGCCCTGGCTCTTGTCATCTGTCCAGCCACCTTGTCGCCCTGTCTCTTGTCATCTGTCCAGCCACCATGTCGTCCTGTCTCCTGTCATCTGCCCTGTAACCATGTCGCCCCATCGTCTGCCATTCGTCCTGTCACTATGTTGCCCCGTCCAGTGATCCACGTCGTTGCACGGCGCGTGTCTGTCGTTTTGAATTGTCCCCGAGCGAGGTCGGGCGAGATGTGGTCAATGATACTTGTCAGTGATAGCGGTCAGTCCGCGCTACTCGCGTGGTCTGACGTCGTAACGGATCTCTCGATAATCATCGTCGTCCACCGATCTCTATCCGCCCATTTCGTTGACACGTGTGAGCCAGCCATACATATATGTTTGGGCAAGATAACAGAACGCTACAGGGTTTAGGGTCATAGAGCTCCGTATGAGGGCCCGTATTGTCGACTAATTAATAAAAGATACCATCTTACCATCAGTCGAACAAAATAGAGAAACCACTATGATAGATGTAACAACTGATGGAGAGTCTCATTAAAACAAACAAGAAGCCATTCGCATTTCTGATGTTTTTCGAAAACACCGAGGTCGTGGGAGATTTGTGCCGTGATTGGAGCTATAAAGATGTAATCGTAAAATCAGTTCTGAATTTGCACGGATAAAGATCTGTCTTTGAGCGTATTGATTAATTCTAGAGAAAAATAGTGCCCCTGGACGCCGGAAGAAACGTTATTTACGTCTTATATAACGTGCCCACCTGGGGAACCTTTAGTGCAAGCAACGGAACGGTAAATGTATAACATACGGATAAAGCACCGTACGTCGTATCATGCTGCTGTTTTACGTCACGTAATTACGTAACCACGTTTCCAACGAGATCATTGGATCCCGAAACAATTACCGGTGCATGTGTAAATCGTTCTTGCATTGCCATTTTCTGCGATCTGTTCAGTTGAATTCGAACTCGACTGAACGTATTCGTTTACATCCGTAATGGCAAACTTTAAGTTTATTCCAATTTGAAAGGCTGGTTCGACAAAGGTTGTTTTTGTTCGTGGTTGTTACCGCACGTTAATCATGCAATTTTGTCAATATCACTGTAAGGTAAGGTAATTTCAACAAACGTGAATGCGGACCTCTGCGGGATATCTCTGTGATATGTTTCGAAAACAGTTTTTTGTTTAGTGAAACCTTATGGAAATGGATGCAAACGTCATTTTTAAATGGCAGTCATATCAAGCCGAGGCTATATGTTCTCCTATTTAATGTAATGCTTTGAAAAGCTAGAATGCATAGTTGAATGTATGCCGCCTTCTAAAGTATGTTCAGTAAACCCGAAGCAGTGTTCGCAATTTGCTGCGCCCGCAAAATGTTCAGCGCTCTATAATGTTCGGCGTATTCGCGTGGTTCCCACTTTCAAGACGACTGAGTCACCTAACATCCTGCTAATAATGACCACCCCGCGCCAGGTCCGAGAAACGGTAGGCTTTACAGGCAAGATAGCTCCAATATATGCACGGCGACATTTTAATTAGCAAAACCTGCTGAGGAGTTTTTCAGCTCGCATTACATGCATACCTTGAACCAGTTTAATATAACCCATGCAAGCGCACTTCCGTCAGCGAAAAACTTACATTCTTTATTCTTACGCGTGCAAACAATCCCTTCTTATGTTGCGATCGTGATCACGGCTCCTAGCCAAGTCTTGGGCTCTGAAAGATGTTAAATCTGCGCGGCTGCCTCTGAAAGAACATCTTTGTTTTCGTTGCTTATTATGCGTGCATTCGACAGACCACCGCAGAATGACGCCTGATTAAGCGCTGAGCTCAATAACAAACAGGTTCAAATGAAACCGCCGGCAACGTTCGTACTGAGCCGACTCACTCTGCGCCAAGGGCAAGCCCGTCGGTTCGTCGGCCCCGAAACGGCAGCAAGAAACCCGATAAAGCGGACGTAATGTTGACAATTACGCGACTCGTAAAACCCGCCCCCCATCGCGGTGTGATATGGACCCGCCTTTGATAAATTGACTTTTTAAAGGGACAAGTAAGCTAGAATTCGTAGGAGTGGTTCAATGGTGTAAGCCCCACGTTTTATATTCTATAAAGAAAGATAAAACACTGCAAACAGCCAAAAGCCTCATGGGGTGCAATTGGAGAATTTCTGGAGAGCCTCAGTCCCCCAAATAATCACCACGTGTTGACTGCAAGTGACCGTTCGCGATACCATACGAACACCCCGTCGTCGTCGTGTAGTCAAGGCCGTGGGAACGAGGTTTGAGGATGTGTGACTGAGTTGCCATATTCGTCTCAACTTTGCTGCTGCAATAAAGCCTGCCTTCGCGGACACCTGTCCATAACGTATCTACTAAGGACACTTTCAAAAGTCCCCAATGACGTCCTATTATTTGACATTATCTATTTTACTTGACCATTACGGTAAATTGGCCAAATGGAAAACAAAAGTGAATTGCATATGCTAATTTAAAAAATTCCTATAATGGTATAATTTGTAAAGACACCACACATACGCATACGTGCACGCATTGTAATATGGTGCCACTTTTAGCAGACTGTTTACCGATTCTAATTCTAATTATGAATCGATTGGCACGATTTATGCAGAGTTGCTTGAAATGCAGTAACTCCAGTTTGAACATCTCATCTAGCTCTTCAAGGTAGTGTGTCATACATATCTAAACGTTTTAACTATATCAAACTTGATGCCATGACATTCTTAAGAATGAAGTCTAATCAGTTTTATGGTATGATTCAAGACCACTACCAGGAGGGGCTGGATGATGAACTAGTGTGTAGAGTCTCATTTGCTAAATATGTGTTACATAATATAGACATTGCGGGTAGCACTTCTTTTTTAGCCATTGATGAGCTGTGCTCATTGCTTACTGTTTTATGTACACAGTAACATACAATTTTTAGTACGAATAAATGTATTATTATAGGGAAATTTACCTATATAATAAAATGCAAGGTGTGTCATAGGGCCTGTGTGTATACACTTGTCGGTGTTGTATTGTATAACATGTTTTATCTTTCCAATGACCTGTATTCCTACGTCAACATATCAGGAGACACGTTGCATACATGCCCGGTTATATCTTGGTTTTATCGCAAACATATCCTAATGTTTTTATTTTGGGGAAACGAAATAGCTACGCCCGAACACCAGTCAATTTACCAAACACCATTGGCCGAACAAATAGATTAAATTAAGCTACAAAACACCATTGTCCAAACTGCGTGAAAACAACTATAATGTAGACAATGGAACAGCGATAATACTACCATGAACACTGGACATCAAGAAAGCAAACAGACACTACCGAGTTAGTTAAAATATGAAGTACCACTGTCTGAAAACCGAATACAATCTACAAGAAAACACCGAATAAGCTCAAACATGTATATACTATCGCACGAACAACAAATATGGTATGAAATACAATCGCACTGGCACCAAACACAAGCCATAAAATGCCACTGCACAAACATCGAATACACTACAGAAATGTTCGTGGAAGCGTAACCCAAGGTTGACACCACTATAGCAAGACGTCACATTACTTAGTCAAACGTCACGGAGACAACAAAGAGTTAACACGACTCCTGTCAGCGCGGCGTGACCACAGGAAACCTGACCGCGATCGCTGCCAGAACACGCCGAAATATCACCCAACCCCCGCAATCTAACCACAAGAACGTCTGTCGACATCGCAGTCTAAACACTGTAAACAACAACTCGAACTATTGACGGAAATGTGTAACGTAAACATCGCCGGAATGACAACGTCGAGTCTATTTAATTTGGTTCTCCAAAAGACATTGACCCGACGTCTTCTTAATGTATACACATAGATGTACTGGTGTTAACCGGATGTTGTTAAATACACAAAATAGCTGTTAAGGAAAACGACAACATATATATATATATATATATATCTATATATATATATGTATATGTGATGTCTGATTGACTTGGAACAAAATTACTGTACGTCGATTTGCAAAGAAAGAAACACATAGGCCTACAACGAAGACATATCTAGAGGAATATGGCACACGCGTGTTTATGTAAAATTTCATTGCCACTACGCACGGAATGCAGGAAAAGCAGACTTAGTTTGAGAGACGACGATATGAATAAAAAACCGACCAAAGTGATAACGTCGTCTACTATGTCTGAATGTACGAATGATAGGTTGACGATGGCGTGGACAGTGCCATCGTAAAACAGAAAATTGTTGCAAAACCTCGAAAGTGTAAATAAATAAATATGCAAATAAATCACGCGCCTTGTACGTACACATGCCACATATGAGGTCGAATCAGAGCATTTTATTGTGCGCAGCTCAAAATCAGCGTGTTTACCGCTCTGTTGATCTCGGACAGTGAGACAGTCTAGTAAATGGCTGCAAGTAATTTGCTTTCAAACGAAAAACATGTACAGTCCTTAATTGAGATAGCATCGAGATTTGATAATCGTGATATTGTGAGTGCTGCTTTATCAAGCCCATAACTCGGTAGTACCGCCCACGTGGACGCCCCTCACAAATGTCCAACAAATTACCTTAATTGCGGTTATAGTTGGCATTAAAGGTACTTTAACAATTCGATGTGTCGTTCGACCCATTTAGCAAAAGAATAGAATCTATATAACTGTATTAACTACGACAAGCTCATATGTGCAAATTTGTATATGTTTTGGTAAAATCGTCTGACAAACTATTAACGTAATTTCGGTTCGATCGAACAAAAACTAATTTACAAAACGGCAAGTAGTGGCTTATGCGCAGTTCGCCTCTATATATAATACAAAATAAGGTCAATAGTGCTATCGCAGCCTACCCAACATGGCAATCAAAATCAACGATTTTCATTATTTTAACTATAAGGCACAATTACTACCCAAGGCACATGTGCATATTTTAAATGTTCTTTAACTGTTAGGAAAAACTACCTCTATTTTAACATTCACAGCCTAATTCGCGATGACTTAAATACGTTATGAAGGCTATATCATGCAGTATATATAGAAAACCGTCGAGACTTCATTATATTTTCAAGTTTGGGAAATGCGATTGACAACTTGCATTCTGAGTTAAACTACCATTGTTGAGTGTTTTTAGTAAAGTGTACGTACAGCATAAACAGTACTTACTTGGTTGATCATATTTGATACTGTATTATGTTATTCAATAAATTATGATTTTGCAAAATACTGGTCGCCAGGTTCGGCCAGCGGAATAATAAACGTATCACACGTATGTATATATAATATATATATATAATATATATATATAGTAGTATATACAGGGCTCTGTATACTTTACGTGTACTATCAAAATCGCTATTTGTACAATTACATAAAAATATTATGTTATGAATAATGGCGAAAACAATACAACGACCTGCCTCTAAATTCCGTTAGGGTTCTGGTGTTGGATTGCAACGTTGGTCTTACATGCGCCATACATCAACGCAGCGCTGCAATGTACGTTGGGGGAATTTATGCCGAAATTTAAATAAATATGTATTATAAGAATGTATCTTGACGGACACGAAAAATTTATAATTAATAATAATAATATATTATCATATACGTCTATGTATCGTCATGAACTTGAGCTCAAACAAGATAACAGTGAGGCAAAATCATGAATTCCGTCTTCTTGCGCACACCATATTGTGGGTGTGAACAATATTACGAAAAAAATCTGAAATGGTATGCAATATTTCAGTTAGCAACATAATAGGTATATTTTATATTATGAAAAAAATTGTATAATAAACATTATGTAACCTGTGTGAAAGGGTATAGTATTTAGTGCAAATCTGTAAATTGCAGCGATGACGTGATCTTTACGCCAGTAAACAATCAACCTACGTTAGTTGATTGTTTAGTTACGTCATAATGGCGTCATCGCGGCATCTTCTCGCATAATCGCAGCACAACGCGCAAAACGAATACTACTTGAAAGAAACACGCAGATGACGAGTGCTGTAACATTTATTTTGTATTTATTATCCTCGAATCCACATATAACACATTATTCAATGTACAATCGAACGCAAAGATCGAGATTGTGTACGGATGACGTACATCAATAGAACATATATGATTATAATACTATATAACAAATATTTATTTTATCGATATGAAGAATAGAAATTCATCGCACTTTCGCAGTCCTGTAATGAGCATAATAAAATATGGCTACACATTCCAATAAAATATTACAATAACATCGCTATAAAATATCACTGTACACGCAAAGGAGTATATGTGACATGCATCTTAGTGCATGAACATCCATGTGCTCAAAATAAGACATTATTTGATGCCGTGGGGCAATTTATAAATATGAAGTAACAGAGAAGTCGACAACTTCGATTTCACAGTTTGAACGTGTGAATGCATATTTATCGCACAGATGTACATTAGTGAGTGAATATTTGTAAAACTATCAATGAATACCCATGCATAAAACGCACCGTACGACTACGTAAACTGTACAAGGCAATATCAATGTAATATGTACAACATGAAAATAAATGCGTGTGAAATTATTTTGAGATGAACTAGTTAGATCGAAATCACCGTACGAGAAAATGACCAATTATGCTGGTGTGTTGTATATAGCTACGAAACCTTCGTTTCGTAAATTCACTCATTTTTGACATTCGTGCACAATTATTCACGCTTGGAAACCACACACGATTTCTTATGTCCACTCATATTTCTTACCATTCGTGCACATATTCATATCTACGCTCACCCACGATTTCATGTGCACAACAATTCACGCAATAAACGCACGCACCATTTCTTAAATTCAGTCATAATATTCACCATTCTATTTATCTATTCATAGATTTGGTATCATTCACACTTCACTCATTTAATTTAATCTTGGATACTCTTGGGGCGAGACAACATCACACTGTACTGCTCAAGCGTAACGTATAGTGTTTGTTTAGAGAAAATTACAAACAGAAAATATAAATGTCTTGCTCTAAAGAATGCTCACAGCTGTTTTCAAATACGTCATCCAAACAGCTGGGATACAAAACTAGATAAATGAAATTGTTTTGTTATTCTCAATTATTTTTCACACAACATTTACATTTTCAGATGTTGTTGCAGCAATTCTCTACATATGTTTTTGATTATGTTTTAATAACCTTGCTGTTAGAATGTTTCTTTGAATAATTTTACAGACAAGATAATGCAAAAATAATGTTTACTGTTTAGTTGTCTCCCGTCCAAGTATCATCACCAAAACCTAGTCAACAGATTACGTTATTAGAGGAGTGATAAATGCGGCCGAGTTGCTATGTAAAATAGAACTCGGAAACTTGTCGGAAATTTTGTGCGGACAATTTCAAAACAGAAATGTGTCCGTGTTTAATGCATTCAACAATGTATACGTTAGACCGTCAGTTGTGCGAATATGGGTGTCATTTAATATTTTAGAACAATAAATTAATGAAAACTTGGTCCCAGTATAAGGCAAGTGATATGTAATAAACACGAACGGAATCCTTCGGCTCCTCCTAAATTCATATAACCCACCCGTAACAATACAACAACTATTGTTGACCTTGTTCTACAGGCCTTGCTACGGAGAGTGCCTTATTTCACAAAATATCTTGCCATTATTAGCACAAGGTAAAGGCGTCACGAACACATTTGCAGGTAAAGGCGCACGAACATTATTTGCACGCTTACACTGCACGCGCACATCTGCATAACAGTGACGTCATAAAAGGTAGATTCCTCCTCCTTGTTAACACCCGATTTACGATTTAGCAGCAGCAGCCGCACCAGCAGCAACAGCAGCAACATGGCAAAGGGCAGCAGCGATGGCAACTAATGTAACATTATCATAAACATTGGACAGGATATTTGATTACAGCAGTAACAAGGCACTAGGTACCGTTTTGCATAAAGTTCACATCCAACTTTCGGGACACCGTTAAAATGGGGAATGAGTTGAAAACCCATATCGTCTGTTCCAACGAGTAGTCAGTTGGCTAAAGGAATTTGTTACCAAATTGATGTTCGCTTCATGCCTTCGTCATCGCCAATATGCAGTGATGGCAAGTTAAAAAGTTTCGTGTCTTCGTAGTCGTTTCGTGACAGATTTAGGTCGGATATGTTAGCAGTGGATAAAACATCCTTCGGTCGGTTTTTGTGAATATCATAGTGACATTTTGCATATATTTGCTCAACAGTTCTGACTCGCCGCGTTCTGCGTTCCTGTGGTCCACGAGCTTAGCAGTAGTTTATTACACGTAACGCTCGGTTCAGTTCGCTGTTGTCTGGCAACCGTTTCTCGGCCAACAGGCGCTGACGATGAGTATTGCTGGCGATCGCGCCGTTCGCCATGGCAACACTTTGAGCAGCGATATGTTTTATTGAACGGCAGCAGCTATGCAGCTGGCGTCAGAGCCAGTCCCTTGACCGGAAGTACCGGCTGGCCAATAAGTTATAGACACGAGGGTGTAGCGACTCGTGTCGCGCTCACGACGGTGACGGAATGAACAAAATGTCCGCTTCGGGTTACGGCCGGGTCTCGATCGGGTCACGGTCGCCCGTACTTGTTCCACTGCACGGAGTTGACGGGCGACGCGGCGTTGATTGGCGGTCCGTATACCTGCTTCACGCCAGACGGAATACACTGGTACGGTGGCGCCGCCACCGACGGCTGCATCACATGGCCGTAGTACTGCTGTGAGGCGCCGTAGTTGACGGCGTTGGCGTAGTTCTCCTCGTTCTCCGTCCCGGTAGACTCCTGCTGTTGCTGCTGCTGCTGCTGCTGGTGTATGTGCTGGTAATAGCGGGCCATGTGATCCATGTCGTACGTGAACTTCTGCTCGCGCGGATATGACGTCATGTGCGTGTGCGTGCCGCCCATCTTCGGCGACGACGCGCTGTCCGAGTCACTGTTCGTTCGGTAGGCGGCGCTCGTGTCGGCGCTGCCATTGCTCTGCATGGCGGCGCGCATGTCAGCGCCAGGTGGCGACACTGACGATGTGGGGCTTCCGGCCTGGTTGCTGGCCATGCGCTGTAGGATGCCGCTCGCCGGAAGTCCGCCTCCGGCCGACGTAGTTGACAGTCGGCACGAGTTGGCCCACGTCGTCGCTGTAGTACTCGACACGCCGTAAGGAGGCGGTGGTCCCGGACCGACGCGACCCGCCATCGCGCCATTGCCATGGTGATGAGGATGCACGTGGCCGTTCGGCGGCAGGTATTGGTCGAATTCGTCGTCGTCGAAGTTCTCCAAAGCAACCATGTCCGGGTTGAGATCGACCATCTCCATTCGGCTGAAGTCGAGGGGGTGGGTCTGGGGAACGTGACCTGCAAGAAACAACCAAAGTAGTTGTTATCTCGGTGAAATCTTTTTGTGGTGTATAGTTGTTGTTATTGCTGTTGTTGATGAGATGATGGTGGTGGTGATGGTGATGGTGGTGGTGGTGGCGGAGATTATTGTGGTTGTGGTGGTGGAGGTGGTGGTGGTGGTGGTGGTGGTGGTGGAGGTGGTGGTTATTATTGTAGTTGTGGTGGTGGTGGGGGAAGTGGTGATTATTATTGTGGTTGTGGTGTGGTGGTGGAGGTGGTGGTGGTGGTTATTATTGGTGGTGGTGGTGGAAGTGGTGGTTGTGGTGGTTGTGGTGGTTGTGGTGGTTGTGGTGGTTGTGGTGGTGGTGGTGGTGTAGGTGGTGGTTATTATTGTAGTTGTGGTGGTGGTGGTGGTGGTGGTGGAGGTGGTGATTATTATTGTGGTTATGATGGTGGTGGTGGTGGAGGTGGTGTGATGGTGGAGGTGGTGGTGGTGGTTATTATTGTGGTTGTGGTGGTGGTGGTGGTGGTGGTGGTGGTGTAGGTGGTGGTTATTATTGTGGTTGATGCCACTCGAAGTTGAAATATATTTTATAGTATGTAATACAAATTCTAGAACATGTTTTAACTAAAGCAGCAATTCTGATAAAGTTTGCGTTAAAAAGTGTTTGTCAAACTGTATACGCCTACAAAATACAAATCAGGTTTATTTGTATTAAAATGTTTAGAGCAGCATACATAATATGGTGATTTTTATAGGCCGACATAAACAAAACAGCATTAATGTACTTGATCGTCTACTCACTATTTCAGATTTTGAAAAAAGTCGTTGTTTCAAACAACTAATTACAATACGTTAATGGCGGTGTTGTCTTTGTTGGCAACCTGTGTTCTTAGTCTGTTGCAGCAACGCTACTTATAGTTGACGTCAACATGTCTTTGTCGATTACACTTCCTAATTGAAACGTGTTCCTTGTTGAAATACGTCATCGACGAGAACAGTTTCTCTATTATTGTGTCAGAACAATCAGGGCATTTGCTGTTCGACCTAATGTTGCTAGCGGGCATAATATGATTTACCCTGCACGTTTGTAGCCGAAATTTGGCAATACGTAGTTGATTGTAATCGTCTGCGCAAGCTGCAGTCGTGAACCAAAGCTATGACGTGTTATGCAAACATTCAATCGATAAGCCGTTGCGCTTTTAACGATTTACATGTTTTCATAATAACACATGTACACAATTATACATAGAGAAATGTTTGTGAGAATATATGTTTCTTACTTAGAACACACAACTAAAGTGTTTATAATTGTTTTAATTTATTCACGTGACATTACTGACTCTAAATGAAACGTTCTTTGGACGTAAACAAGACTGCCAACGCATACAATAAAACATATGGATATATCAAAGTATATATAATAATAATAAATATTATTAGTATTATTATTACTACAGGTTATATAAAACAATTTATTTTTGGATTAAGCCCTCAAAAACCAAACTCATAGGTATATCAACACATGAGGGTTGGCCAATGGCAACAACTGGTGGCTTAATAACAAAAACTGACAGCATTGCGAAACCATCACAAACTCACCTCCGACCCTTGATGCTCTGCCTAAGACCCGCTCCATCGGCCCGACGGGGCGCATATGTGCAGCGTCTCCCGGCTGCTTCGGCGTTGTGGGTGGTGTCGGTGGTCCGTGAGGTCCTCCAACCGTCGCACGGTGGCGTTGCACGTCGCAGTCGCTGTCGTTCGACGGAGCTTCCTGTTCGCGTAAAAAGAGATAAAGGTAAGTTCTTGCATAGCACAGCATCTAGTCTTTGTGACTGCTCAATGTGTTTTACACCTTACATCCGTGGCAGATGTGTTTATTCGAACGCCATTTCGGCTTAAAATTTCTGTAAGCTTTTACTGACAATGCTACCGCTGTGCGAAGAGTATGCTTTTGTATGTAGCCGCGCCTAGTCGGGTATTCATTTATACAGCTGAGTGAACTGAAGTAACGTGGAGTGGACGAACTTCTCCAAGGTTCGAAGCGCCAGCATGATGATTCGAAACCGGAGTATGATTAAAGATATTTGGGTGTTCTATAACCACTGCGTCACCGCAACACAAACACATTTATTGAGGTCTACATTGTCACCGTCACCTTAAGTTTGCAAAAAAAAAACATTTACTGAGGTCTACCTTGTCACCGTCACCTTAAGGTTGCAACACAAACACATTTACTGAGGTCTACCTTGTCACCGTCACCTTAAGTTTGCAACACAAACACATTTACTGAGGTCTACCTTGTCTCCGTCACCTTAAGTTTGCAACACAAACACATTTACTGAGGTCTACCTTGTCACCGTCGCCTTAAGTTTGCAACACAAACACATTTACTGAGGTCTACTTTGTCACCGTCACCTTAAGATTGCAACACAAACACATTTACTGAGGTCTACCTTGTCACCGTCACCTTAAGTTTGCAACACAAACACATTTACTGAGGTCTACCTTGTTACCGTCACCTTAAGTTTTCAACACAAACACATTTACTGAGGTCTACCTTGTCACTGTCACCTTAAGTTTGCAACACAAACACATTTATTGAGGTCTACCTTGTCACCGTCACCTTAAGTTTGCAACACAAACACATTTACTGAGGTCTACCTTGTCACCGTCACCTTAAGTTTGCACTAAAAAAGCAATACCAAGTATTTGCATTGTATTTATAAACACACAACGATAGTTACTTATAGAGTTATTTCCTTACAGCATGGTTGCTGTAGGCATTGGTTTCTAACACAATCCAAATTTTAAACTTATTTTCTAAAAAAGTTGATTTTAAAAGTTTGAAACAAAATTATACAATTGAGACCAAAAATACTGAAGATATTTCAACAAATGAGGTACCATTGTGTAGCTTATAATCTATGGAATCAAAAATGTAAAAAATAATATTTCACAATTTGGCAACTTAATACCCATTTTGCAGCGGCAGGTCACATATTATGAGAGTCCATTACATTTCAACAAACGTCAGAGGTCGGACCCACCTGCATGTGTTTGTAGAGCATGGCGGGCGAGAGATCAGGCGGACTGCCGCCACTGCTACCGTTGCTGTTAGTGTCCACGGCTCCCTTGAGCGGCTTCCGGCGTCTGGGCTGATATTTGTAGTCAGGGTAGTCTCGCTTGTGTTGCTGGCGAAGTCTCTCCGCCTCCTCTATGAACGGTTTCTTCTCTCCATCATTTAGTAACCTGACGAAACGAGCAATGGTCGTGGTCATTTCACTGATGGGCGTTAAAGGTAAAGATAAGTTCATATATAGTGCGCTATGCAGTCCATAAGAATGCTCAGGTTAAACAACCTGAGCATTTCACTCCTTGCCATACCTGTACATTTGAGCAAGAGCTCGATTTATACGGAAACATTCCTCTATGCTGCAGTTACAGCGCGATAAATATTCGTGTCCATAATGTTATATACACCATTGCCTATAACCAGGTACTCGTTCATACGGCTGAAGACTGAACCGTGAACTGACGTTGGCTTCGTCAAATTTACCGGGACCTTCTGTTCACAAATACTGACAAATTCACCGATTTGAGCTCCCAGAATAACGACTGATAGATGGCCCGGCCAGTCTGCCGCCAACTCAGAATAGGTTGCATCAACGTGATCTATTCAATTTTTAACCCTGTCAAAATGGCACGTCTGACTAGGTACTGCGAATTGTACTATTGTAAATATGAAAGAGCTAGCCACATAATAGCGCATGCTATGCGATACTTTGTGTTCATGCAAACAGTTTAAACTCTTAAATAGTCGCACGCAAGAGGTTAGGGTCATAATACAGATGATGTCAGCAACTTTAAAGCCTAGAAGACCCTTATGCGCAGAGCTCTATTACGCAATTACGGAGAAATGTTTATATTTTACGTTCGTTTTGCTTTATCCCACCTCCCTGTCATGACGTTTGTTTTCTTTCTTCATCAGCCCACAATGTAGTTTCCAATAATGCTCTCACTTGGCTCTTCGTTGAAAAAACAGCTTAGCAGAATATCCCGTATACGTTTAAAATTCGCCGACTTGTATAGCAAGAAATATACCCTACACAACGCAATTCGACCGAGGGCACCAGGGCCCAGCACTATCATCGCTCGAATACCGAGCGTTTTTTTCATTGGTAGGAGAATGATACGTTCCGGGCTGACAGCGACTCTTGAAATGTCATTGAAGCCGGTTGAACAGCGACTCGAGAAGCCTGGAATAGCGACTAATGTAAAACGATACTGGTAGAATAATAAACAGCGCCGAGCGAATCGTCAGTGGAGAAATCGTTAGCGGCGACGAGAGAGGAGGAAAGTGTAAACGGTAGAGTGCAGACTTGTCGGTGTTTTTACGCCGTCGTTTCTTTATTGGTGACAGGGTGTCACGCCAAATCTAAACAGACGACACATTTCGTGTCGCAATGATTCGACTGAAGACAACACGCGTTAATGTATAACGTCATTGTTGCGTCGTCTCATATTTCTTTGTCACTGTGTGAGTGAGTGTGTATGCGTGTATGTGTGTGTGCGCGTGTGTGTGTGTGCGTGTGTGTGTGTGTGCGTGTTGTGCGTGTGTGGCGCGCAATGATGTGTATGATGAGTGTTTTGCACTGTGTGTATCTGCGTATCTATTATTATGTACACACCATTGTCTGTACATGCGTGCGTGCGTGCGTGCTTGCGTGCGCCTACGGTAGCAAGCATATGTGTTTTTATTACGTTGCATGTCAGTGCGTTCGAGAAAGTGTTCCATCGAAGTGGGTGGCCTTTGTTTTTAACCGTCCGTGCGTAGTTAAGTGAGTAGCGTTTCCAAAACGATCCACCACATTTAGAAAAAGGAAACGCCAGGGGGGGACTGTTATACAATACTCCTGTAACAATGAGTCATGCTTAGCCAGAAGGATAACGAAAAGTAATATCATATTTAAAACACTGACAAAAAGTGACCATAATGCACTTCAGGTACACGGGAATGAACACGTTATCTCACATGCCAACTATAACATAATTACGTCGTTTCAACGCGAGTTCATCAACATTTTAAGTAACTAAGTCATCTTATAAAAGGGTCACATTAGGGAAATGTAGCGGTTTCTAAAGGTAGGTTAGATCGTAAAAGAGAACATACGAATAGTCAAAAGTGGAAGACCAAAGAAAGAGAAAATATTAAACACGGCAGAACGGACCAAGTAACGGAAAGAAGAAGATTAGCGTTATTGTGAAATGAAGTCTGGATTATCTGATTCCGGATTAAAGGCGCTCCACACAAAATCGTCCAGGTCCTAATGTTAAGAAGTAAACATTTCGACGTCCCTCGCTCCATCACCTGTTGGGCTGGCAGGCCGCCCTCGTCGTGTCGTCCGTAAAGCCCGCCCGGTAATTCACCTGACGTGACGGCCATCGGCTGGCTTCGATCAATCGTTCCCGCGGTCGACGGCGCAGCGCTCGGCGGCGATTAAGCAATCGACACCTCGCGGGAAGCCGGCTCTATCGTCCAACGTTATTAGGCAACATGCCCGAGACAACAGCCACGCGGCCCGTACTTGGTGGGGCGTTGTCACGCCGAGTGTCGTGACTGCCACACCGTCGTGGTGCACGATCCCGCGCGCTCCCGGGTACGGGGCCAATTCAGCCCGGGGTTATTGAGTAATGGGGGCTCGACCGGGATCGGTTGTACACGCAGGATGCTGTGTGGTTGGTCAAACAACCGGTGATCGCGTCGGATCATATGAGATGTACATCGTTTTAGAGGAGTCCTGTAGGCATGCTGTGTGAACAGCTGGGAACGACTTGTTGGGTCGCGGGACGATGTGTATTTATAAACGTTTTGATTTTGCGTATATGCACAACATCATTATGATACTAGTATTACGAAACTTTTATCTAGCCTATAAGGAAATCCGAGCTCACAGAGGCACCAAGAAGAAAGGAATATGATTTCTCAATATCGGCATACATTTTATAAATAATATTCGGAGTTGAAACGCAAGTTTATTGTGAAGTACTCAATGTCCAATGACTGTTAAAGTTGTTAACCGATGGATGGGTGCGCTGAGGAAAAGAACCAAGGAGGGACGCGTGTAGACATGATTTGTCAGCTCAAACCGTTGGCCAAAGAAATAAATCTGGTAAGAAACTCATAATGTATTTACACCAGGCACCTGAACCAATTCAAGCCGCGACCACCAACCAAACAACCAACCAACCAACCAACCAACCATCCAGTTAGCAAACCATTCCCATTCGTGAGCAAAACAACGGTGGAGGGAGGCACGCGACAATCATTGCACTTGATGCATTCGTCTCTCGACCTGAATTATGACTAACGAACAACAAGCGGGACGGGATGTGGGTAGGGTTACAACTCTGCTAAAAATACGACGCCATCGCCTACATTCGCCCCGTGCCCAGAGCCATGTCGTAGCTAATAGAAATCGATGTAAGAGGGTATTCGTACACATCACTCCCGTGCCGTCCCATCGCCCCTCCTCGGGCCCGCTTGCGGTGGTGGGAGCGACCAGGGGCTTCCAATAATGCGGCTAGAAATACTTGCAGTGTTGATGCATGTTGATGACTGCACGCGTAGAGCTGAGGCAATTGTTCCCGCAGTAACGAGTCGCTACTTAACTATGTCACATACGAGGTTTTTTTATTTGTTTCACATGACCATATATGGGCAGTGTGTAAAATATTGGGTTAAATAGTTTGCGTTTCGATATGAGAACCTTAACGTGAACACAACGGTGGGGTCAACATTTTAAAACAAACGTTGCTTGATTTGATGCGTTATTAAATCAAATTAATACTTTCGCTGAATTTAAATTAAATAATTTTTCTTGGTACTTTCAAGTAACAATGAAATGATTGTCCCAATAGGTGTTTCACAAGATATCCCACGGACACGAAACAGGTGCTCTCCATTTACGGCCGAGCGATCTGACGGCTATTGACGGCAACAAGATCCCGTCCAAACCTTGTCAGCGGACCGAGACGTACTCTCGCAGCGGGGGCGCACGCACCAACCCCACTTTCTCCGTCCCGTATTCGATTTCATCTTTCATCGCGTTTCAAAACCCGAATATCGCTGTTTTATCGTCCGGAGCGGCGTTAATGACCCGGCGAAACAGTGCCCGTCGTTAATATATCGTAACGGACGTCTTTCGACACTCTCGCCGCTCATTTCAAGCAGCCCGACTTGCCACTTTTTTTTCCGACGAACGCTTGTCGCATGTTATCGAGTCGGCACCCTTGGGTAACCCCTGGCGGGTCTCGGGCGATAACTCACTGCGAACAAAGAAACCGGAAACACGCGACGGGCGAAGGAGTTAATCAAACGTTGGCGGTAACAAACAACAAAAGCGCGACCACTTTCTTTTGTCCTGTCAACACAATTGGTGCATCGCCACAATGTGTGCGCGAACCGTGAGTCTTTCTCTGAGACGGCATGGCACTGTGGCATCGGCCTGACCCTGGGTCGGCGCGCTTGAAAGCGACATTATTGTCCGCTGCGTAAACTTTTCTAGCACGTCGATTCATCGTTTGTCGTCGACATGTGAATGTTGAGCGGCTTACCTATTTACTTAGTTACCCCATCTGTGCCCAGGTGTGGCACATAAGGCTCGCATATGGTCTCGCCAGTCCCCCCTACTTTAGCTTCTTGCTGCTACGCCCCGTGTCAACTATGCAGCCTTTATCGTGATTCCATTGCTCGTCGCTATGTCGAAATTCATCTGCCTCTTTCTATTCCAACGTTAACATTTTCGCTATTAGATCGTTGCTCATTATGTAGATAAATCCGACCCAGTTCCGCCTTCTCCTTTTCAGGATAAGTCAGATATTTTCAAGTTTTCTTATTTGATGGAGTTTGTTGTTTAATCAAAGGCACCATGTAATGACATCGCCGACACTCTAACGCGGCAGTTCTTCCTCTTGCTGCATTCTTCGGTTGTAATTGTGACGTATTCGTTCAGAGATATTTTACGCCAGTGAAAGACATTTTCGCTACGCACAGTGCCGCACACCGACACTAGTTTAAATGTCGCGTAACTGCAGCATAATTCCCAATTTATTCAATTGACGCAACCAGCAATATGCGTTTATTTTCTGACTATATAGGTTTGTCCTCACGCAGTGGAGATAGCGCATTCCCATAAATTAAATATACACACCCAATACGCACCCTTCTATGTATACAAAACTGTATGCCATATATACGTGATAGTTCACGTAAATAGTAATTTAGAGAACAAATTGTGCCAACTTCCAGGAGGTCTCCCTCGGGGTCATATGTTGATAGATATACTACGAACGATTACCGCGTGAAGGTGACGCGAAGTATTTATAGCGGTACATGACAAGGCAAATAAAAGAAGCTAAAGGCATATCGCGTCGACATCTGTTTGAGCAAAAGCCGGTGATTACTTGGTATGCGGTGGACATGCAGATAAAGAATGGCGGTGCGAAGTCGCTTTGGTATTGTTGTCGGCGGTTTGCTTTCGTGATCAGTCGAATACCGTTCAGTTGTGGTGACACATTGCGGTATAGTTTAATAGTTTAACCGGTGTGTGTGTGTGTGTGTGTGTGTGTGTGTGAGTGTGTGTGTGTGTGTGTGTGTGTGTGTGTGTGTGTGTGTGTGTGTGTGTGTGTGTGTGTGTGTGTGTGTGTGTGTGTGTGTGTGTGCATGTGTGTACGCGTGTGTACGTCTGCATGTTCGCGGTGTAGATGGGTGTGTCTATGTGTGCGCGTGTGATGTGAGTACGTATGTACGTTTACGTACGTCTGTGCACGTGGGTGTACATATGTGTACACGTATGTACGACAGTAAGTATGTATGTATGTATGTACCATTGCATGTATGAATAATTATGTGTGTACACTCGAACGACACAATACTGAACGAGGTGTCAAAGTGGATCAAAAAGAGAATGAATGAACCCACCGTTGTGGTTCGTATAAAGAATTTACAGTAAGCATGGTTACAATATAATAGTTCGCTAAGTGTTCACGTTCTTGAACACGAACGAAGCCATCGACCCGTTGACCCACCGCCGACCTGGCTGCCCCCGTGCCAAGCCACGCGCGCCGACTATGCGTGCATTCCGCAGCCCTCGACACAAAGCCGACAGATTCATAAGTTTAATCGAACCCGACGTGCGTTGTACGCGAGCAGCGGCGCGCATCAGAGTCATCGTCATCATCAGATCTCGCAGTCGTCGTCACAACGCGATCTGTGATCGACCCAACACGATCGCATTTGCCGTTATCTCGCCAGGTGATAGCGCCGAGTGCACGACACGACACCGCGCGGACACGATCGCCTCGCGCCATGGCGGGGCAACGGGGAGGGCTCCGGGGTCGGGGGTGGGCCGGGAACTTTACAATTGTCGATGGCACGGTAGCTGAGTCTCGAGTCGCGAGCCCCGGGGGGCAGGAATCGAGTGGCCGGCCGAGCGTGTACCCAACACCGCGGTTTTTATCGGAGTTGACGTGCGAAGGCAGGCTCGATCGACGGTATGCTAGCACGACCGCTATTCTGTTTTTAACGACAACCTCTCTAAGCGGATGCGATGGTTTTATACCTTTAAACTTGTCGCTAACGGACAGAGGGGATATCATCACTGCATACCTTACGGGTGTAATCATGCATCGAACTATCGATACCTAACGCAGTAGTCAATATGACGATATAATTCTAACGATGGGAAATTTGATTATCGATATTTATCGAACTAGCAATAGAGCGATAGTTGGAAAAATAGATCAGCAGCGCCAGTTGCAACAGAGTAATATTGTTTGTAAATACGTTTTAAAATCTATTTTGTAGTTTACTTGTTTATCGAACATACATCAAACAGTCGTCAATGAGAATTGATAAATTCACAATTTTGAAGTAAGTTCAAATAACTACCCCCCCCCCACGCCATGGTCACAATGATCTATGCACATCAATTAGGCCTTTGCTTTGTTTCTGTTTTCCTGGCTATTATCTACTTCGTGATACAATCGCAATGCTGTCGCAATAGTTGACCAAAGATGGATAAGAACAATCTGAACGCGGTTATCAATCCAAGCCATCGCACGTGCATTAAGTGTAATTTGCGCCGATTTGCTCCAGTTATCTCGGTTATACTTCTATATATAAATGTTACAAAGTAATATAGGCTAATGTATCGCCGCAAGCAATACGCGACTATTTTAATGTTATTCGTGCTACCACGAGAACATACCTGGGTCGTCTCTGCATGAGTTTGGTCAAAGGAAGCCATATACATTTTACAATATTCTGAGACGTATCCTTTGCGTTTGCGTTCGCTAGCATCGTGAGCACAACGCGGGCAGTAGGTGTTTGGTGCACCTACCTTTCTATATAGAGAGATCAGCGGTTCGGCGAGGCGGACCTAAGACATGCCCACTTCCCATCGTAAGTGTACGTTAGGATCGACAGGGATGTTATTACGCTATTCAGTGGTTCGTTCAACTGCTTGACTTGTCACAGAATAGATAGTTAGGTTATGTGGTGAAGTATTTCACTGATCAGATGACATAGGAATGTTCCGGATAGAGCTTGCTGTTAGGATTCAAATGCAGTTTAGCTAAACGTGGTTTAGCCACAAGCACACGCACACGCACGCACACGCACGCACACGCACACACATATAAACGCACGCACACACGCGTGCGCTTACACCACTCACACACACACACGCACGCACGCACGCACGCACACACACACACACACAATTTAGTTCAAATGTCACGTTATACGACCCGGGTATCACTAGCCAACACCAGCCCTGTCAATCGAACACCCAGTGAAAGAACAGTTTCTGTGAAGCCCAGATAACAATCTCTTCATTCTGGTGGCAAGCCACCATTAACTGTCGATGTTATCTCTAACCATTTTATGCGGTTGAAGTATTACTTTATACCTATTATATATCCAGCTGTCGTCATGCAGGTCTCTCAAGACAACCTAACTTTAAATCTTGAGCGTATAATATAAGTCTTTCCATGTGCAACCCCCAGCTCGCCCATTCGTAACCAGATGGTCACAGAACATCAGGCGGTGTCATGCGTGTTAACAGATCCACATATAATCTTTGGAGAACCCGTCAACGCCGGTTGCACACGGCTAGCGGATAACCCGTTATAACCAAATTAACATTAACGCGACCGCTTTGCGTGTGAACGATTCCGTTCGCCGTCTGGGGATTTAGCCAAGGAATGCCGGACACCCCTTGATCGTGGGAATATCAAACGGGCGCTAATAGTTAAGTTACGCAAAAGCATCTACACGGAACGGTGTCATTCATTAGCGCCACGCCGTTGTGGTCACGCCGTGGTCACGCCATAATCACGCCGAAGTCACGTTCCGCGAGTTGTTGTTATTAAAAGCGACGTCATTTGACGTTTAACGACGCGAGGCGCGCGTCGCTAATTCACCCTTAGGGAGGGTCATTCGGTAGGCGGGTGAGATAAGCGAGTTCCACCCGCCAGGGTCAAAGCTCCCACAAACCACCGTCGGTCTGTGTCTTTGTTAGGAGAAATTATTAATTTTCACTAAAGAGAAACGTGAGAAGGGTTAGCGAACGTTGTCACGGAAACGCGTAACGGACTTTGCAGCGTTTTCAGCGCACGCGTGTAATTCATGAACATCTTCTGCCAAACCAAATCACGGAATATTGTAGCAATGCTATCATCCAGTTTAAATGGAATTAAGTACTTTTATTCATATCAACTACTGATGAAATTTTATATTTTAAAATATAAATCAGGATATAAGAATGATAATATTTAACGTCAATCCACAAAATGTCTAAAGTTGGGTCGATTTAAACATTACTTTTATCAGAAATTATTTATAAAGTCGTACGCAGGACATCGTGTATTCTATATAAAAAGAACACTATTTTTTTTCTTTACCTATTTTCATTCTATGACTTCGTTATTAAAAAATGGTTAAACAACGTTAATCAGCTATCAATTCGTGTCAGCTTTGCTGTTAGATTAACGAGCATAATCTTCGTAAGCTTACCGGTTTTAATTTTTTAGGAATTTCGCGCGCGGATGTCGGTGACATTACGGATGCACTTGATCATACATTCCGGACGTCATCTGAAGTCGATATAACCGGAGTAATACCTCTGATTTCATAATTACTCGTCACAACGCGCGAAGCATTAATTACGCTCTCACTAGGTACCGCTAATCCGTGGTCGGTCGTTAACAGTTAATGGCTGCGTATCGCCTTTTGATCGTTCATATGTGTATATGTTGATTGAAACATGCGCTAACCGCGCAAGGTTCAGTTGTTATTTGTTTAGCGAAGCCGGCCGTTTGATGCGGCCGACGGCTGCAGATGGTCCCTGGACGATTGGTAGACTGACGGATCTGTTGGTCAATGTTGTCGTGGTCAGTGGTCGCGAGAGGCTGAAAGACGGTACGCACCGTTAATCCTCAATTAGTTAACGAGATCCGTGTCTACCGAACGATCAACCTCGTGCATGTGATCGTTCGGCCGATCCGTCTCGGATTATGCAATATCTGAGATTATCCGCGTTAGCTGATTTCTCAGTTTTGGAAGTCAGCTGTTATATATATTCGTCGTTGTATGAAAACGCGTGATTACATTATATAAATGTTATATACATCTTTCTTGAACTATGTAACCCCAGCGATACGACCAGCCCTTGCTAAATAACCTTTTGTAATATCGACAATATGCGTGATAGAATTACGACAATCGTATACATGCTGTCTAATCTTAGCAGTGGAATACGTGTTTCTAATTTTCGAAAAGTATACTAATTAAAATCAAACAATCGTAACTTCTGTATACCTATAATATGTTTTATAACGTTGCTTTCGCATAAAACCAACCGCTGTGTTCATTGGCTTTTATTCTATATAAAATAAAATAGGTCCTATACTGAACACTGTTCACGGACCAATCCGTAACTCCGTTGCCCATTCTCTTCTTGTGCAGATTCATTACTACCCAGAATAACGGATAAGTAGTGAGTAATAAGTTTTCTTTAGGATGTATTGTCTGTGCAAATGTTTTGTGCAATTTTTTGCGAACATTTCATTGAGACAAGTTTGCATATTCATTTCCCCAATCTAGCGTCTGATGTGACAAAGAGTGACCAGTGACGATACATTTAGCGAAGGTTCTGGGTCGACGTAACGTCCGTAGACACTACATCAAGGTCGCCCCGTTTTGACGCGAGGTTTGCGTAATCGTTTACTTTAGCCCGCGAATTTTTTTTCCACGATTTTCTGTCCTATCCAACGGCAGTAGAGTTCCGTTTCGCATTACTTGACGTAAATTTAAACCAACCACTTGTAAAAGCGGTTTAACGATTAGGATAATCACGGAGCTGCATAACATACATGTACAAGAATGCTTTTTCTGGGTCACCGATGGGAAATAAATCAAGCAATCGACTTAGTTTAATGTAATATTATTGCGAATGTTATTGCCTTTTGTAGTAGACGCGGACGAAAATTATTCTAATAAAATTAACAGCTTTGTGAATAGACAGTTGTCGTAATTGGCGTAGCATGTTTATTTTTGTGGATTTGATTTGTTAAGCCCTATTGAGTAGTATGCGTATGTTTGGTTGTTGCAAAAATGTTGCATTCATTGTTTTGCGATTAGTGTTAATCGTTGTTTTGCCTCTGTTGATTTCATTTTAAAGTTTTGTATAATATCGACACGCTGCATAAATGTTAGCTTCGTATATATCGACACGCTGCACAAATTCCCAATGTGCATGCGTATCTGCGTGTGTGCTTGTGTGCATGCGTATCTGCGTGTGTTTGTGTGTGTGTGCGCGCGCGCGCGCGTCCGCGCACGTGTGTTCTTTGATGTGTTTGGGAGAATACACACGAAGAAACTACAGCCAAGAGGCCTTAGTTTTCTTGGTTTAAGGATGCCCCTGGCGAATTAGCTGTCGGTAATACCCCCTAATTAATACACCCTAATGACCACAACTAAACAGACCATTAATCTTTGATATCAAATTAATTAGTTACAACAGAGATTAATGAGTATAATTATTTTCACCCTTGCCTATAGCGATATCGTTCCCGAATGTTGCCCCGGGGTTTTACGCCCTCTGGGAAGAGGCAGACCGTCGCATAACGATTAGACTGTGGGTTCCGGGGCTAGCGACAGGGTGGGGGGGGAGACGGGAGTGGGCTCGGGTGGCTGGATCATGGTGCTACCCGTGCGGTTGTTGACAGATTCCTGTGTAAGCTATGCTTGGGCGAGACGCGTGAGATAAGAAACATAATGTCGTCATGATCTTACTCAATATGTAAATAGTGTCCGATCTTGTAAGACATATCCGTGTTTGTGCAAGACATTTCTAATATTCGTTATTTGGATATTCACATTTTCGCCAGGGCGGCTGGCGGATGGGCGGGCGTACGGGTGTATGTGTTTGTGTACGTGCTTGCGATCAATAGTTCGTTCGTGTATTTATGTTCGTCCCTGCAACTGTGCGTTCGTGCGTAAGACCTTCGGATTAGAACCTCTGCCGTGCTTGTTTTTGTCATCCGGCCCTCTTCCCTTAAATAACCCTCGGGGCTGTTCACTCGACACTTCCTTTGAAGCCAGTGCGTATCATATCATCATCCCATCCCTGTAACCGCTTTTGTCACCTCTTGTGACGAATGTACTTTCAGGACTTGTTATATTTATTGCCGTTATAGTTGATGCCACACCGCTACTGACCTGGTACAAATTCCAAACATTACATTAACTTCAGCACAT
The DNA here is from genome assembly GCA_020002185.1 of Paraescarpia echinospica. Lineage (NCBI taxonomy): Eukaryota > Metazoa > Annelida > Polychaeta > Sabellida > Siboglinidae > Paraescarpia > Paraescarpia echinospica. The sequence continues at coordinate 61,646,944 of CM034535.1, forward strand.
CGAACGTAAAACTATGTCATCGTATAGAAACTTACGTCCAATCCCTCTTTTGTTCCAAAAGGTTCGTACAGCCTTAATTGGCGGTGACATAGAATGCCTGATTTATCCGCAGTTCCAGGCCACGCGCGATAGACGATCCGCGGTATGCATTTCACTAATGTGAAACCGATAAATTGGCCAACAAATGCAACACAAATATATAAATAGAGTCATAGGTAATCTGAAAAAACAAAAAACATTTCGCGTTTGCATGACGTGCATTCGTGACTTGAATATGGACAGCGAATCATTTAAATTCAATGTTATCATGTAAGGTATATGTTTAACTCGGCGTCGATTGTCAGCGCGCTCGCTATAATGAACACATCATAATGTCTGCGTTATCTTCAAATATGACCTATTTATGGAATAGTTTGCACCAATATGGGACGGCGCCTAGGTAGAGCACTGTCCACGTATTATTCCTCTTATCGCTCAACACCCGGTAACCAATATGACAGCCATTCAGCGAACACAAAGCGAGCGTCGGGCTGCCATTTTAGCTGTCACTCGGAACGCCCATTCGTTGACAAAATATACATGCGGGTGCTCATTGCGTTGGCTCGCACACCAATACTGCGGTGGGTTTTTTGCGGGCACGCTGACGGCCCGGCTTCGTGCACGTTCGGCCATTGTGCGTGTAGTAACGCTACCTACGCTCACTGTAGACTCGGTTAATAAACACAATGCTCTAATGACACGTCTGTGATGGTGTGGTGTAAACGGGGAATTTTGCATAATGGCATGGCTGTTGTTTACGTTCGTACGGCGAGATGGCGGTGGGCCGATATCGCGCCGACGCTGTCACTTCAGTTTGTCACTTAGACGTCAGTTGGACTGTGACACGGGACGACGTCAATTCGTCCTAATCATGGATAATCGTGCAACCAATAACGCTATTTTCAAAATAAGTCTATAAAGAAAGTTATGTAGTTGAATGTGAAATGAAATCAATTTTCTTATTAGCGTTGTTTTCACTCACAAAACACGATGTCCTTTTATATTCAACTACTATATATTACAACTTGAAACAACTGCATAGACCCTATAACAACTTTTTAATTAAAAGAATGTATTCATGAGATTTGTTTTCAGAGGTAGACACGAAGGATGTTTAGAATGTCACTTAAAATTAAATCAAATAATTACCAAAAAATAATAGGTTGTGACATTGTGACTATCCGCCCACCTGAACACATTACGAAAGATAATAATTTTGACAGCAACAAACGTAAACATAATCAGAAAATGTCGAAGGAACGCGTATAGAAATGCAGAGACAAGCGTTAATTCACAAATGCATTTTAGTGCGTGAAGCAAATGTGATAATTTACTAAAAACCACTAACGGACCCACCCAACGAAATACAAATTTGGATTTTGTCACAGTTTTCGCATCAACCGATAACATTTAATGATAATTACGTTTGTCGTCGGCGAATCTCGTCTCATCACAATTCGACAGATGACGTTTTTTTGTGGCGGTGTTTCGAATTGCAAATGCACGTGATGTACGTCGTTTATTAACACCATATTTCATAACTAGACACGTTGAATATATAAATCACACTGCCGCTGTTGCATAATGTTGAAATGTAGTTTATTTTATGAAAAACTGTATACATCACCGACTGCATAAATGCATGAGTTAACGTTACGAACTATTTCGTGTGTGATTTATTATAAAATTGTGTCGAATTATTTCAATTTTAGAGTTTGTCTAGTTACTGTTTTGCTTTCAGAGATTTCAACAAATTTTCATGACGTTCAGCGCATAGATCCTTTTATTAAGTGGAAGTATGGCGTTATATGAAACCGATGTTGATATTAAGATATCATCATCAATATGGTCACAATCCGCTTGAAAAGAGTTTGACATGCATATTATATAATGCTATATGCGAACTTCGTTATAGTTTACTAACCGGTTTATTGTACACTGGAATCTACTCCAATTTTAAAATAATTGTTCGCATCACCGAGAACAAAACGTTAATAAAATGCATTTGTATAATGGTATACAATCGCTTGCTATTCTCGCCAAATGTACGTGTTTGTGATGGAAATGGTCCCGATTTAATCATGCATCGACAAAACGAATCCGCGGTATACTCTGACCATTCAATCACAACTCATAAACTACTAATCTAATCACGTGCATCGGAATTTGACGAAAATAACGCCGCCTGTTGATTTCACGAACGGTGCCATTCTACAAAGCACGCGGACGTGTAGACATCTCATGAAGCGAGGCGATGGACGCGAAGATAATTCACACAAAAAGAGAGATAACGTCACTTTCACGCACATACCGTCAAGTAATCTCGAGGTAGACGACTCACAACCAGCGCTTTGACGAAGGGGAGAAATGCCACAAAGAACGGCGCGACTTGACCGTCTGATTTGTAGTAAACTGCTCACCACGGGAGCGCCCGAATGTGTTCCCAAAACAATGTGGCTCCGATAAATTCACAAATCAATAAATGGCGCATTTGGGATTATAGTTTGCGATTCTGAAGTATAGTGTAATAAATAAATGCGTCTGGGTCCTACGCTTTATAACATAATGCGCAATTATTAATCTTCGGACACTCGTTGATCAATGTGTGGTCGAAATGTTCGTCCCATACATCCGGTCAAATTAAGACAATCTATCTGCAAGGCAATTTTTTTGTTTTTGCAACTTTAAGGATACTATGTTCGTATATAATAACAAGTGATAATTCAATAGGTTATTCATTTTGGTTTTCATGTAGTAGGATCGCTCGTATATGCTGTTAACTCGTTATGGTTGAACATTATGCAAACGATACCACTAACTTATGCGTCATCGCTGAATTACTATTAATGGGTCTGTTTCTTCTTGAACGCGAGATACGATTGTAAACTAGAAAGAAGCATGCATCCATCACTGCGTGCTAGCACGACTGATCGAAGGACAAGAAACGGTCCGCGGTATTCGCGCGTGAAACTCGAGTAGGATGAATTCGAAGTACGCCGGCGAAGTTGCCCCTACGACCGTTGGCTTCCGCGCGGGAGACCGTCACTAGGACAACTCTCTTGTCGTCCCCGCAGGTGGATGTTCATAGATGCGACACAACGAGCGTAAATGAGTGGTGAGCTGAACGCGTGGACTAGACAGCCGTTAGCTGGTGGAACTCCTATATAAGAACGCCACCAATCTTTTGTGTCAAATATAGCTACCATTTTATTTGTCATTATTTCCGTATATCTGTTAAGATGTCTCATGTGTCGTGCGCAAAATCTGCACTGACGTATCGTGCTGCAGAACAAAAAAGCATGACAACGCCAATGTTGAGGTGTGTGACGTCGAACGAGTGGCGTGCTCACAAGTCACGTAAAGTGACGCCCTACACCTGGATCCCGCGTGAACTCGACCCTGGCCGGCGACACCCGGGCGCGTGACGGCAGAACGGGAATCTCTCCCGCCTTTGTAATCCGACCCCGCCGCCGACTCGACGGAGACGCCGAGCTGCTAAAGAGCCCGTGAAATACATCCGCAACGGAGGCGCCGAATTCAACGCAGTGACGCAGTCGGTTTGCTTTTGACCGCGTAAACGGTAGATGCGGTGGTTTCTTGAAGAGTAGTTGTCTACTGCTGCGTCTTCTGGACTGTAATTGTTGTTGTTGTTTTTGTGTTGTTTTTAATGATGATTATGGTGATAAACGATGACAATTACTGTCGGAATACGGTATTGTTGTCGCTGATGTTATCGTTGTTATTATCGTAGTTATAAGCATCCACCGGATGTTGTTGTTGTTGTTATTGTTACTGTTGATGGTGGTGGTGTCGTCGTCGTCGTCGTTGTTATTAATGTTTTCGTCATTGTTGTTATTGTTGTAATCGTCATCGTTGTCGTCGTTATTGATGTTGTCGTCGTCGTTGTTATTTTTGTCATCGTCGTCGTTGTTATTGTTGTTGTCATTGTCGTCGCTGTTGTTATTGTTGTCATCGTCGTCGCTGTTATTGATGGTGTCGTCGTCGTTGTCATCGTCAGTGTCGTCGTTGTTATTGTTGTCATCGTCGTCGTTGTTATTGTTGTTGTCGTCATCGTCGTTGTTATTAATGTTGTCGTCGTCGTCGTTGTTATTTTCGTCGTCATCGCTGTTGTTATTGTTGTCGTCGTCGTCGTTGTTATCAATGTTATTCCATAAAAAAAACTGCTCGTAGTTTATTGCGGAAGCCGACCTGCTGCACGTACGACGTGTTGCGACACCCTCTTCCGTGCGACTTTTCACATGACTGAGAACGTCAAGACGTCGAGTGTGCTGTATGTCTTCGTCTTATCGCCCTCCTTCAAGTGTGTGAGACCGGGCGAACGAGCGATCGAGCGCCGTCGCTACTCGGCGGCGCGCGCGTTCTCATGCCTCGGCGGCGACATCGACTCTGCGACGCACAAATATTTATTTTCTTGTTGGCGGAAGGTCGCGCAGACCGGAGATGTCGTCACGTCCGACAGGGATAATCGTGGGAGGATCCCGGCCCTTCAAGTGCCTGTTACGAGGGCGGCGAGACGGCGAGAGCGCGGCGGACGGGCCTAGGACGGGACTCGCCGCGCCGCGGGTCGCCGCGGTGTCTTATGTCCGCGATGGCCGGACTTGCGGCCGATTACGGCGACGGCAGCGGCCGCCGGAAACGTTGGCGATTACGCGTTGTGCGGTTACTGGTTACTGGTGTCTGGGAATACCACTGTCGGTGTCAGTTGACATCTTTGGACGTTTGTAAATAAACCATTCCCGAGTTGTAGACATGTCACATTTTCTTCGTTGGAATCCGTGTTTTTTTTAAATGAAATTCCGTATAAATCCGTACATTTCCGTATAACATGTTAGGTCTGTTAACTAGTTTATAGTATTCGTACCCCGGTGAGTCATCATCAACCATACACACACATAACACTAGCATAAATATATCTATATTACAAAAACAAACATACAGTATGCGTATTATATATAGGAATCCCGTAATGTGGAAAAATCCGTGGGGTGATATTAAAGGACAAGAGATTTAGGTAAACCCATCACCTAGTTTTATTAAAGGCAGGTGTTTCAATGTTTAGAAGATGTATCGCGACAACTTTATGCCAAACAAAATATAATAATAATATAAACATATTTATTATTATTTTCATTTACATTATTTACCACAATTGTTATAACAAAATAAGTAATGCTGCTACTGCAGAGCCGTTTACTGTCACGGAAAGTTAAATTAACGTGTGAATATATGAACTAAATTAAAAGGCATATTTCTGCAAAATGCACTGTAATGCTATTCAAAACTATCACTGGAATAACAGTGTACTTTTGTGGTGTTGGCGAAAGAGTGAATATACGTACGTTACAAATTGACATTGAAATTTAATGTCACAAATACAATATATATTATGTTATTTAATTAGATCCAAACAACGAATAAAATAATAGTATCAGCAAATGGCAGTTATATGTTTCCCCACTCGTTCCACCAAAGACGTTTATGACGTCACCACGTCGCCGTATCCGTCTAGCGGTTAATGATCTGTGTAGTTGCCGGTCAATTTATCGCAACCTAAGTGTGACACGTTGGCGGTATGAAGTAATGTTATTCTATGATATATATAATCTGAACCAGTCGACGTACACGCACAGTTTGATTGTCGCAATTATAAGGCCTGTGTGTAGATAGCAATACAGCGGGTATATTTCCCTGGGCACTACCGGTATAGGTGTATATTTGTAGTCGTTTACACACGCAAATGCCCCGTACTAAATGTACGCAATGCTACGTATGCATCTACACATTTATATATGGGTTTGCGCCCCGCACAAAGGCCTGTGTACGCCGATACTCAGGGTGTAGTGAATTTGGGTCACAGTTCGCTGTCGACTTCCGAGGCATGCACGCACACCTTTAAAAACGACTCTAGTGAGTTGACAACAAATATGATGAACCGGCGTTAGGCGCGCGCGCGGTATCACACGCACGTCTCCGTGAGTCATACACCCGGCCGACCGCCGAATGAATTACGGGGTAAATGTATCCACGACGTATACAAGGGCTGGCGGAAGGGATAGTCTACTAGTCTGACATCCGAGTGCCGTCGTTCTTGGCTCGGAAAATTCTACTAAGTTGCGCCGACAAATTTCGAACACAACGTGAAATATTCCCAATATTATTGATCCACGTAGAATTATGTCTGCCATATCCAGTATTTCAGGGGAAGTCTAAACACATTGTTCCGCCTTCAAAACTTTTAGACTAACCTATCAAGTAATCATGGATGCGGCTTCAAGAAAGATAAAAGTAAGTTCTTACATATTAGCGTGCTATCAACAGGAGGCTTCATTGTCTCCTGTTGTGTAGACGGCGGAGGTGAACATCGTGGGTGGCAATTCTTTATATTCAAGAATAGTACAACTGGCATCCTTTTGTAGACTACTACCAATTACCAATCTACAGAATTATCCAGATTCCAGAATGTTCGATATGGTTTACACGTCTAACACTAATAACAACATATGCCGTGATAAAACACGGGTCGTATATCCGAATGTTTATATTGTTGATTGGAATTCTTATTTTATGACATTCTATTTTTCTTTTGCTGTAAATATTTGCCCGTAACATGTGAGTTAACGTCGGTACATGCGATACAATGTTCAAATATGGCAATAGCGGTATGATTGAAGTAATTATCGGCACGACAATGCGCAGATGGCGAAGTTGGTACGTCTTTACAACGCGACAGGGCCCATGGTACGAGCATGCTGCCACTGAGGTATGCTAAGGCTTATGGAAGTTAAATGAAGGATGTCACAACGCTATTGTCGGAAGCAAACCGTCTATACAACGTGGCGGTCCCGGCGAAATATCAACACGGTTCACATAAAGGTGATTCGACTATTTAAACTTTGCTGATACCGTCGACTGGTGTATGTACACGCACGCACACGTACGTTTCTCGAGGCAGGCATCACTTCATCGGACCCAATCAGGAAAATCCGTTTTAGGTTGATAAACGAAAGTCATTAACTCGGTTTCCGTACGGTGCTCGCCAGGACGCTTTGTCAGGGCTCGTTCGCATCACTCGCCCCGTGTAATAATCCCGTGCCCCCGGGGTGGATAGCGAGGGTAACTTCTATCCGGGCGGTGCCTATCCGGTGTCGTGGTGACAGTCGGCGGACCGGTTCCGTAAAGTGACTGGACCGGCCGTTCCGGTCGACGCCAATGTGAACTTGATCTTTGGTGAAACCAGCTTCGGTGTTCGTTCGAACCAATGTTTCACCTGATATGGAAGTAGAAATCCACCTGTCTGTTGCGACCACCAAGTGTAAACGTTGCGACCATATGGCCACATAAACAGGGTCGGTCGCGAGGGAAAGTGGTATCTGTGGAGATGATACCCTATACACGTCACAGATGTGGTGGGAAAGAACTCTCATGACCACCGTGATTGTGTTACCCCGAATGTGCGCCCAGGGCGAGAATGCCAACATGTGCATCCTCGCGTTGCCCATCCAAATGTTTTAGTTATTGATCCACGTTTAACATTAATGTCCGCGTTTGTTATATGAATCACCATTTCACGGCTTCGCGTTGTTCTGTCTTGTAAGGACTCGAAGACCAGCTCGACAAGACACGGTAATTACAGGCGTCCGACGTGTTAATGCCTACGTGATACACGAAATGTCCTCGTCAGGTCGACAGGTGCGACCGTAACATACACGGTGGTCCCGCAGTCAAGTTCCCTTTCATGCCATCAAGGTAAATCTAGTTTTAAATAAGTCATATAACACTTAGCAAACGTCGCATACTTGTATATCGTCCGTGTTACGGAAGCTATACGTTGATAAAGTTCCCTTCCACGTATTCAAGATAAATCAAGTTAAACTCAGTCTTGTAAATCTAGGCAACCAACGCAGATTGCGTAGACCCTCTATCGTACGTATTACGGAACCTATGTCGGAAATATGGATGACACATTTAAAGTTGAGAGGTTCTGCTTGGTCGAGGGGGTGTAAATATGAACCCTCTTCTATATATTGAGTCAATGTGAAACCATATATAGAACGTGCAAACACTCTTCTTGCTTCCGTATTGGGGGAAGCATTTGCAGGGAGTGTGGGATCCGTCTTGGACAAATACAACGCCCTTTTTGCGTTCGTATTGGGGGACGAATTCATATGAAGTATGGGCTCTGTCTAGCACAAATACATTGAGACAAACACGGAAAAGAAAGACGTCTTACCTCCAGAGTTTGCCGAGCGTCTTGCTGAGCTCAGCGTTGTGTAGATGCGGGTACTGATCGGCGAGCTTGCGTCTGGCAGCCTGGGCCCACACCATGAAGGCGTTCATCGGGCGCTTTATGTGCGGTTTCCTCTTCTCCCCTCCGTTTGGACGCGTGGGCATAGGGATGAGCGTCCAGTCGTATCCCTTCAGCAGGTTGCTGACGGCGTCCTGGATCTGCTTCGGGAACTTCTCTGCGGATTGGGTGAGTCCGGCGAGGGTGGCCGCCGCAGCCGCTGCCGCTGTCGTCGCCGGGTCGTCGGGCTCTCGTTTCGGCTCCATAGCCTCGTCCGCCCATTCCTCCTCCGACGGGGATAGGGAGGGGGACGTCGCTTCCTTATCCTCCTGACCGCTTGTCGACATCGTGCTGAGTGTTCGCGCTGTCAGTCGGTGTACGTGTGTCTGCATACGTATGTGCGGTGACAGCGATATCAATGGCACGTTATCTCGTGGAACACTGCGGCTGTTATCACCAGTGCGACGGTAGGCTGCGAGTGCCGCGCGACGTAAGTGACACATTCAAATGAGCGCACCCGACGCATTTGCATAGCCACGCCCCCTGCTGCGAGTGGCAGCGACCAGCGATAAGGAAGGGTAGGGGGAGACGACTTAGCGCATCGATCACGTCCCGTGTCGGTAGCCGGTTGGACGTGTGACGTCTGGGTGACGTCTTGCAAGTCACCAAAAAGGTGCAAGCGATCGAAAGTTGTTTTTATCTAGAATTTGTCCGGTTTACCCGAATATCTGTTTCCTGTTGACACGACATGCATTATTTATTGTGTAGATGTCGATAACATGATTGTGTTACATTGATTAATTTATCATACCCTGCGTTCACAGTATACATTGTACATTGTTAACCACGTTCATACAACTAATAACCGTCTTTGCTAATTACTGATAACGCATTTCGCATGTCTTAACCAACTGTCATCTCCCAGCTGGTTTCTACCCTTTGATATGTACCATTTCATGTTACGGTAAAATGGAGGAAACTGCGAACCACAAATAACATGCCATGCGAATGGCCATACCGTCTTCGTGTGCGATAAAATCACCAACGTAAAATGTTTTTGTATAACCCTTTGTCAAAGTAAACCGGGGTAACTTCGTCGTAAAAACGACGTAAAACCGTCGTTTTGGTTTGTGTGCGATAAACTCAACACAGCTACAACAAATAGGATTAAATCCCGGAAGATTGTTGTTGTTTAAACAAAATATCCGCAATGCGTAAAAGAATAACACTTAGTTTTTAGTTTGTTTTCTTACACATCGAACATGTAAATACTGCTATGTATTCTTTCACAGACTTTCACAGACTCCTCTTCGTGTCTTAGGTGACACATAAGGCATCAACAAGAGAGCGCCACTGCCGTCGGTCGGCAGCCCGTGCATCGATCGTACTCCACGTCAGTTGACAGGCCTTCATTTCCTTCTCCACTGTCTTCTCCACGTCTCTTTTGGGACCTCGTCTCCATCTTCCATCCGCTGTCCAACGTAGGGCTATCTTTGGTAGTGCGCCTGTGGGCATTCTGCAAATGTGCCCTAGCCACTCTACGTTGCTCCAGTTCACTCAGCTGTATAAATGAGTACATGTCTATAGACAGTGGAGGATATTTATCTACGGATATTTTAGCGCATTAATTGCAGCGTGACTGGATGGTTCACAGATAAGTTGAAATGGTCCTCAATTGAACACGTCTGCGAGGGAGTAAAGTATAAAGCTTTGAACAGTCACGGGGACTGGATACTGCGCTATATAAGAACATGTCTGCGAGGGAGTAAAGTATAAAACGCTTTGAACAGTCACGGGGACTGGATACTGCGCTATATAAGAACATGTCTGCGAGGGAGTAAAGTATAAAACGCTTTGAACAGTCACGGGGACTGGATACTGCGCTATATAAGAACATGTCTGCGAGGGAGTAAAGTATAAAGCGCTTTGAACAGTCATGGGGACTGGATACTGCGCTATATAAGAACATGTCTGCGAGGGAGTAAAGTATAAAGCTTTGAACAGTCACGGGGACGGGATACTGCGCTATATAAGAACACGTCTGCCAGGGAGTAAAGTATAAAGCTTTGAACAGTCATGGGGACTGGATACTGCGCTATATACGAACATGTCTGCGAGGGAGTAAAGTATAAAGCTTTGAACAGTCACGGGGACTGGATACTGCGCTATATAAGAACATGTCTGCGAGGGAGTAAAGTATAAAGCGCTTTGAACAGTCACGGGGACTGGATACTGCGCTATATAAGAACATGTCTGCGAGGGAGTAAAGTATAAAGCGCTTTGAACAGTCACGGGGACTGGATACTGCGCTATATAAGAACATGTCTGCCAGGGAGCAAAGTATAAAGCTTTGAACAGTCACGGGGACTGGATACTGCGCTATATAAGAACATGTCTGCGAGGGAGTAAAGTATAAAGCTTTGAACAGTCACGGGGACTGGATACTGCGCTATATAAGAACATGTCTGCGAGGGAGTAAAGTATAAAGCTTTGAATAGTCACGGGGACTGGATACTGCGCTATATAAGAACATGTCTGCGAGGGAGTAATGTATAAAGCTTTGAACAGTCACGGGGACTGGATACTGCGCTATATAAGAACATGTCTGCGAGGGAGTAAAGTATAAAGCTTTGAACAGTCACGGGGACTGGATACTGCGCTATATAAGAACATGTCTGCGAGGGAGTAAAGTATAAAGCTTTGAACAGTCACGGGGACTGGATACTGCGCTATATAAAACTTCCTTTACTGTTTGTGTTAAAGCTAATTCCTCAGCTGGTTTAATCCACTGCGAATCTGGTTAATTGCTTTCCAAATAAAGTGTATGTAATGAACGGAGATGTTAAGTTATAAATTATCCGCTGTCAATTTAGCACACAATGCGTACGTTTGCTAAACATGTTTTAATGGTTGAATGAACGTCACCAAAATAATTGGCCTTGATTGTTACATCTGGAAAGCAGCCACAGCCAATTGTTGAGTCGTATTGGTTTTGGTTGTTACATCTGGAAAGCAGCCACAGCCAATTGTTGAGTCGTATTGGTTTTGATTGTTACATCTGGAAAACAGCCACAGCCAATTGTTGAGTCGTATTGGTTTTGATTGTTACATCTGGAAAGCAGCCACAGCCAATTGTTGAGTCGTATTGGTTTTGGTTGTTACATCTGGAAAGCAGACACAGCCAATTGTTGAGTCGTATTGGTTTTGGTTGTTACATCTGGAAAGCAGCCACAGCCAATTGTTGAGTCGTATTGTTTTGGTTGTTACATCTGGAAAGCAGCCACAGCCAATTGTTGAGTCGTATTGGTTTTGATTGTTACATCTGGAAAGCAGCCACAGCCAATTGTTGAGTCGTATTGGTTTTGATTGTTACATCTGGAAAGCAGCCACAGCCAATTGTTGAGTCGTATTGGTTTTGGTTGTTACATCTGGAAAGCAGCCACAGCCAATTGTTGAGTCGTATTGGTTTTGATTGTTACATCTGGAAAGCAGCCACAGCCAATTGTTGAGTCGTATTGGTTTTGATTGTTACATCTGGAAAGCAGCCACAGCCAATTGTTGAGTCGTATTGGTTTTGATTGTTACATCTGGAAAGCAGCCACAGCCAATTGTTGAGTCGTATTGGTTTTGGTTGTTACATCTGGAAAGCAGACACAGCCAATTGTTGAGTCGTATTGGTTTTGGTTGTTACATCTGGAAAGCAGCCACAGCCAATTGTTGAGTCGTATTGATTTTGGTTGTTACATCTGGAAAGCAGCCACAGCCAATTGTTGAGTCGTATTGGTTTTGATTGTTACATCTGGAAAGCAGCCACAGCCAATTGTTGAGTCGTATTGGTTTTGATTGTTACATCTGGAAAGCAGCCACAGCCAATTGTTGAGTCGTATTGGTTTTGATTGTTACATCTGGAAAACAGCCACAGCCAATTGTTGAGTCGTATTGGTTTTGATTGTTACATCTGGAAAGCAGCCACAGCCAATTGTTGAGTCGTATTGGTTTTGGTTGTTACATCTGGAAAGCAGCCACAGCCAATTGTTGAGTTGTATTGGTTTTGGTTGTTACATCTGGAAAGCAGCCACAGCCAATTGTTGAGTCGTATTGGTTTTGATTGTTACATATGGAAAGCAGCCACAGCCAATTGTTGAGTCGTAGTGGTTTTGATTGTTACATCTGGAAAGCTGCCACAGCCAATTGTTGAGCCGTATTGGCTTTGGTTGTTACATCTGGAAAGCTGCCACAGCCAATTTTTTTTTTTGGAGCCGTCATTTGGCTTTCATCCCACATAATCTGTCGGTCTCATGGTGTTTGAAAAAAACCAAGAGCATAATCGTATTTCGTTTTCACACGAAGATTCCTATTTTGAGAATCACTTGAATTGATTCTGTATCCAGTATTAAATATAAGGTAGTACTTTCTGTGATGATTTTTCAAAATTTACATACCGAAATTTACACAAGCGAGCCAACATGTCGTAGTGCATAATATGTAAGTTTGCTTTTTCATTAAACGAATTTGAAATAAGACAAGCGAAACTATCGCATTGAGGAAGCACCTTTAATTACCAGGTTGCAAGATTGCAAACATGTTTTTGCATTCGCCGTCAGCAAGTGTTTAACACGCGAGCATGCAGCTTGTGTAAAGGAAAGTTTAGTGTCTAGCTGTTAACTACACACGTCAAACCGACTGAGACACATGTCATGTAAATATAACGGTTTTTGTGTAAATCTTATAAAAACCACTCACAACCATTTTATAAGCAGCGAGTGAGATTTTTACGATGACGTCAGATCCAGAATTTGATGCAATTACGCCAAAGGTGTCCATTGCTCAGCCAATTATTATTGGCTGAGTGGTTATTTGACATGTCTTATTCTAGTATGTTTTAATAATTTTCATGTTGTTATGCGTGCTTTCATATTCTAACCACCCTCTCCCCCTCTCTCCCTCTTCCCCTTCCCTGTCTCAAATATAAAACATATGACCGAATAATTCAGTGAGTTGAAGACAGGATGCTGCATATTGACTTTGGCTGGTTGGCTAGTTACCAGATGTAGCGGTCAAATTCAACCATTTTAACATTTTGTATTTTTGTACTTATTTGTACAAGAAAGAACCAAATTCACGATGGACTAAATTAATTATCAATCTAAAAATTGGCGCAAGAATCTTGAAAACAAGCAAAATATCATGATTTCTTTGTTTAATCTATTTTTCAGTAATTTGTATACACAGAGAAGTAAGTTATAACCATTGCAACGCGTCTGTCTGCTATATTCTATTTGCGCCGTATATGTTTCTTGTTGCAACTGCGTTTCGAAAGTAGCATATTTTGTAAACTCCATTTGACCTATTTTCTACGTGGGCGTATGTTTGTTTTTTGGGTGCATGTGTTCGACAAAGTATGTGTGCGTATGGGCTTACGAGGGAAAAGATCAAAGGTCAACTGTTTCTGGCCTGTCGAATGACCGCGAAGATTACATCGTCATTCAAGTTACACCATTTTATTCTACAACTATGGCGTTGTGTAATTATGCAAACGACGTAGCCCGGCGTTAGGTGTGTGACTCCTCTGCTACAACAGATGAGACAGCGGAGTCACCACATACTGCAACATTTAAATAAACCTTTATATGGCGTTGGAGTATATTATTAAGAATCCAAAATCAGATTTAATGGCAACAAAGGCTGGAATGTTGTTTGCAGATATGCTATGTGAAATGTGACATATATTTCTTTATAATAAAAAAACACATATTCATAGAGTGAGCTTCGTGGTGGATTAGTAAAGTGACTCTATAGTAAACTGAAACCCCCCTTCTTGGTATTTCGACCCCATTTATTTAAAGACCGAATTTGAAACAGAAGTTTACGACTCATGCTTTCCTGTCGCACAGTTTGCATTGTACTGTACATCCTAATGGTACTGTGCATAGTACTGTATATCCTAATGGTACTGTACATGGTACTGTACATCCTAGTGGTACTGTCCATGGTACTGTGCATCCTAATGGTACTGTACATGGTGATGTACATCATAATGGTACTGTACATGGTATTGTACATCCTAATGGTACTGTACATGGTGCTGTACATCCTAATGGTACTGTACATGGTACTGTACATACTAATGGTACTGTACATGGTACTGTACCTCCTAATGGTACTGTACATGGTACTGTACATCCTTATGGGACTGTACATGGTGCTGTACATACTAATGGTACTGTACATTGTACTGTACATCCTAATGGTACTGTACATGGCACTGTACATCCTAATCTAATGGTACTGTACATGATACTGTACATCCTAATGGTACTGTACATGGTACTGTACATCCTAATGGTACTGTACATGGTACTGTACATCTAATGGTACTGTACATGGTACTGTACATGGTACTGTACATGGTACTGTACATGGTACTGTACATGGTACTGTACATCCTAATGGTACTGTACATGGTACTAATGGTACTGTACATGGTACTGTACATGGTACTGTACATCCTGTACTGTACATGGTACTGTACTAATGGTACTGTACATACCTAATGGTACTGTACATGGTACTGTACATGTTAATGGTACTGTACATGGTACTATACATCATAATGGTACTGTACATGGTACTGTACATCCTAATGGTACTGTACATGGTACTGTACATGTTAATGTTACTGTACATGGTACTGTAATCCTAATGGTACTGTACTAATGTACTGTACTGTACTAATGGTATGTAATGGTACTGTACATGGTACTGTACATGGTACTGTACATGGTACTGTACATGGTACTGTACATGGTATTGTACATCCTAATGGTACTGTACATGGTACTGTACATGGTACTGTACATGGTACTGTACATGGTACTGTACATGGTACTGTACATGGTACTGTACATCATAACGGTACTGTACATGGTACTGTACATCCTAATGGTACTGTACATGGTACTGTATATCCTAATGGTATTGTACATGGTACTGTACATATTAATGGTACTGTACATGGTGCTGTACATCCTAATGGTACTGTACATGGTACTGTACATCCTAATGGTACTGTACATGGTGCTATACATCCTAATGGTACTGTACATGGTACTGTACATCCTAATGGTACTGTACATGGTACTGTACATACTAATGGTACTGTACATGGTACTGTACATCATAACGGTACAGTACATGGTACTGTACATCCTAATGGTACTGTACATGGTACTGTACATCATAACGGTACTGTACATGGTACTGTACATCCTAATGGTACTGTACATGGTACTGGACATCATAACGGTACTGTACATGATACTGTACATCCTAATGGTACTGTACATGGTACTGTATATCCTAATGGTACTGTACATGGTACTGTACATATTAATGGTACTGTACATGGTGCTGTACATCCTAATGGTACTGTACATGGTACTGTACATCCTAATGGTACTGTACATGGTACTGTACATACTAATGGTACTGTACATGGTACTGTACATCATAACGGTACTGTACATGGTACTGTACATCCTAATGGTACTGTACATGGTACTGTACATGTTAATGGTACTGTACATGGTACTGTAATCCTAATAGTACTGTATATGGTACTGTGCATACTAATGGTACTGTAAATGGTACTGTAATCCTAATGGTACTGTACATGGTACTGTACATCCTAGTGGTACTGTGCATGGTACTGTACATCATAATGCTTCCCATTTGCTCAGTTCTGTAGACGTATGCTGTGTTTTCCATTCCCTCTTTTCCAAGGGCATGGGTATCTTTTTTACTACAATTTACCATCCCCACACACCTTTTATGTATTACAACAACAGTTGCATCGCTCTAATCGTCGTTGTGCAACCAACTTCACTGTTGGGAAATAACATGTATTCTTACAGGTTTCAGAGAGGTTCGTTTGTTGTGACCACATCAATTTAACCTCCGCTCTTTCTTTGTTCCAACATTCCCAAAATAGTGAAGTAATTTACTGATACCATAGTAATTTAACACCCTCTCCTTTTTGTGTCAGCAGTTCCGTCTTGGGGGAGGGGTCATATTACCATAACCATAGTAGTTTAATACCAACTCTATCTTTGTGTTAGCAATCTCAAAGTCGCGATGTTGTTTTGTTTTTTTACCGTCTCCCAATCTTTCTGCTTTCTGTGTGTTGACAGTCAAAGGCTGACTATAGTAATTTACCCCTCACCTTCTCGTTGCGTTTACTGTCCCTTATCATATATAAAAAATTAAAAGGGATACACCAAACGCCAATGGAACAACTATTTTGTTGTTCTAATTTATGCATATGTGTTTAGCGTATTATGTTATCAATTTTTTTTATTATGTATCTGTAACTGATTTCCTTATTTTATTATTTTGTAATAGAACATGAACAATATAGCGCAATAATACATGTGTGTTTGATATTGGTGGAAATATGTAAATTGTTATTATTTTGTGAACTGTGGACAGATGGTTATAGTAATATAGTATGGTTTTATGATAGTATAACATATGTACCAATGTTGCGTCTACAATTGGTGTAAGCATAGTCTAAATATAATACTCTAGTATCGCCCGCTAAAATACCAGAACGGCAGGATGACAGATGTTTGGTTGGGTACACGTACAACACCCCACTGATAAAACCCCACTAAGAGATAACCCCACTGGGCATAAACCCACTCGGACATAAGCCCACACCACCAAAACCCCATTTGGACATAACCACACTCCAATCACATATAATGAATGCTCAAAAAAATTTTTTTTTACTTTTATTCAGAAATGTCAACAATTCAAGAGTTCAATTTTTTTTTTAATTCAAATATTTTAGAAAGTATTTCATTAATTCAAATATTCGTTTGGTTGGACGGTAGGATATATCTAACACATGTATTAGGCAGACTGGTGGAAATCCGAGTAATAACCAATTTCTTTAATAAAGCATGTTATAAACACGTAAACATTTGTTTTCAATTATCTGTGCGTATTGCATTATAAGGTAAGACGTAAGATAGTTGCAATGGACGGGTTTCCGGGCCTGTAATCTCTCTCTTTGCTGTCCATTGTGTTCGAGGATGATAATTGATATATCCCCCACAACACAATTATTTAGTAAAATGTCACAGAGTGGGATAATGTTATCAAACGGGAGTCAAATTAGTATAGAAGTATATAATTAATGCATAATTGTTAATCGTCCAAAGTTCGTATTAGTTGGGTAAAGTATGATCTCAGACCCGTAGCTTAGTTGAGTATGTAGAGGGTACGTTTTTGCAGATGTTTCGCCGTGCCGAGGGGGAGTATAGTGTCGGAGGTTGTTTAGCGATGCATAGAGGGTAGTGTTGAAGATTTCGACGGGTGGTAATGTTGGAGATGTTTCGCTTTGACGAGGGTGTAGTGATGGGTATTTCGACTGATGCGTGTTGGAGACTATTTGTGTTGTGCCGAGGGTGTATTTGATATAGCCTTGCTATACTTTGAACTCGTACATATAAACGTTGTTTATTCGATGTAAAATTAAATGCGATTAAAATTAAATTAAATCATAATCATAATCTGTTTAAACAATTATTATTGTTCCACTGTATATTTAATGTATTGCTTGCATCTTCAATGTATTGATTACATCAACGAACACTTTATTGAGAATATAACATTATTTATTTATCTCCATATGGACACAGAACACTTCAGCTACGTTTTCAGTCTTTTTTTAAGTTCACATCATTATGGTACACGTATTACACTATAATGTTCTTATTTTTTAAATACACTTGCGCTGTATTGATGCACCAGTAACCAATGGTTTTGAAATCCAAGTATAGCCCGGGGTATCACCTACCAGAGACAGTATGCATGCTTGCACGCGTTGGTGCTACGTGGATGAGTATATATCACTGATTGCGTCATCGGACTGGCGGATCCTCGGAGATTACGGGGGATGATGGGAGAAGATCAAACACCGTTCTACTTTAATCTTGCCCAACATTCGTAATAAACGGTTTTATTCCCGTATTCTCTTTGCGGTTTGTCCGAAGCAACGTCGTCTCCCGCGGCGTCGTGGCTCAGCCGGCGCATCTCGATCTGCCGCAGACTGTCCGCTGTGCGCTATTAGGACGTTATATGTTACGCAAACCGCCCGATATCAGCAGCGCTCTCACATAAACGGGTGCTATATAAACAAATGGGACGACTATGGGGGCAGGGGTTAGATATGTAATGGGCTAATCGGGTACGATACCATCTCATCGGGTACGATATCATCTTGGGAAAGTCTACATTGCCATTGATCTTTATTTCAACAGATACCCAGAAGATCGCTGTCATTCGACGTGTCTAGCAATTAGGGGTATGGTTTAGTTTCATCAGTCTTAGTGAAGTACTCATAGAAGATGTTGGTTCATCTCTCTCGCCATCCCTCCCTCTATCCATCCCTCCCTTCCTCCCTTTCTTTCTCCCTCCCTCACTCCCTCGCACCCTATCCCTCCTTCCTCCCTCCCTCCCCATCAACTCATCCCTCTATCCATCTAGTCCGGCAGTCAAACGTCCGTTTGAAGGTGGACCGTGCATTAAGATCTGCACGATGTTATATTGCATTTTTGTGATCATCTAACCTTCTAGATAAATAATCCGACGGACGCCACATTGGCACCCTTGAGCGTTTTTGTGGAAACCCATTAATATGCAAATTAGGTGTCACCATTAAAATATATACTACTTTTCTGAATATCTCGAATTACAAACATCCAAACAATCAATCAAAATTATGTGTCCAGATCTATGTTTTCAGGGTGTCTGGTTATAATTACGTCAGTGAATAAATCATAGTACGCACATTTGTTACATGAATATACAAATTAGCTCTGACCAATATAACCGCTTTTTGTAACTCCTCAATAGGCAAGCGGTAGGCACTGCCTAACGCACCAAGTTAAATGCCCCCCTCCCCGTACGTGCAAAACGCCCAAGTGGTATATCGTTTGAAAGCCCAAGATATCTCTATCACAACTAGGGCTATCTTAGAACTGCCAAGTGATGCAGTAAGCGTGATACCAAGGTCAAACAAGGTCACCGTCAAATGATAAATTTTCGAAATTGTGCGCTTCCGTATTAAAATTACAATGGTAGCATATATACTTTATTTAAAAAACAAAATGGGCATGTCATATTTTTGAAAGCTAATTGTCTCCCCGTCAAAATGGATATGGACGACATGGAGCTGTTACCTGGAATAGTAAGTGTGGGTATAAGGTCAAACAAGGTCACCGTGAAATTATGAATATTCGAACTTTTGCAATACCGCAAACGTCATAAAGTTACAATGACCCTGTGTCTACTTCGTTTCTATGGACCACGTTTGATGAGCGTGCAGACATTTTTGTTGTTCCGCACATCATGAAGCACTTAATTCACTCCAACAACCGTCGACCGGGACACGTATCTCGCCAGCAGGATCAAATAATCCACAAGAGAGAAGCGTGGTAACGGGATTCTGAGAAAAGTAAGATTGGACAATAATGTGCCAATAAACTGGAAATACTTACTTCGCGATGTCACCAACATACAGGAGCTATTTGCATTTCTCTCCATTAAGGTTGCAAAGCTCCACTATCTAGGTTGAAATGGAAGTGTTTTACACTTCAGGCACCTCAGCTGTCGTCACCAGGTGCAGTTATGACATGCTACATCCAGTAAGACCTTGAAGAACCTGGCACGCAACTGTTGATCCTTGTGCAAAATGCTATGTGGAAAAGGGATCAAAGCCACGCATGATTCGCAATGTGTTTCCGATCGTTACGAGTTATGAGTTTGTCAAGTTTATAACCAGCTGCATACATTTGGATGGGCTTTGAGACAGGCATTCATCCCAATGGCAACGGCATCCATCACGCTCTGGGAAAAGACCTATCCACGTCATTGCCAGTTGTCAATAGCATGGGAAACCCAAATTTCATACCACGAAAGAACCACAGCATTCACACATCCATTTGGATCTGGATTCGCGACACTTCAACTCCTGGAACGCATCGCCATTGCCCTCTGTAAATAGAGTTGCGGCGTGCGTGGTCTCCGTTATCGAGGCAATGAAAAATATATTCTGTCAAAGGAATAATATCACCAAGATATTCCGTTAACCCCGGATGCTCTTTAGCAGTATTCAGAGCGCATAGCGTAACAAGCTTTTATTTGGTTGACCAGTCAACTGATTGGAGGTGGACATAGGACCTGAAGAGGCTGTCATATCGTATCAGTTAATTAATACAAATATTTTGACACAAGATTGAGTTTGTGATCTTCAAAATGACATTCAAATTCAAAATTGAGGGTGGCATCCACCAACATATATTTTCTCATTCCATGAGTTATGCAAAAGTGCCGTAGAAGTATAACATCACCTACAATCTGCGGAATGGCACTATCGAAAATGCATGCGTCTTTTGATGGTGACAGTGTGCAACACAGTTAGACCACCACTTTACAATTTCATGCCAATCACTTTGACGGGGATACAATACGCATAGGTGTATAACATGGCCCAGCGTAGGTGGACAAAGTAGATAATTATACAAACATTTTAATTGTAATTGTGGAATGGCGCAGTTTTAAACACTAATCATTTGGTGATGACCTTGCTTGACCTTCACTCAACACTTACTGCACCACTTGATAGCTCCCCGTGGTATCCTGTATTTAAAGGGTGACAGTAGGCTTTCAAAATGTATATCACATGGCCATGGGTAAGTAGGTAACGTAGATAGGCTATAAGCCACCGTTGGTATTGTATAACGTTTGCGGGAGGATGATGCAATTTCGAACATTTATCGCTTGGCGGTGACACTGTTTGGCCGCCGCTCCACAAAACCTCTATCAACTGACACCTCCAAATCAGAACTTATTTTGACGGGAAGAAATTGTTTTTTCACGAAAGAAATGAAGTCCATACAGAGTTATTGTGACTTAATGAAGTTCGCGATATTGCAAAAGTTTGGATATTCATAATTTCATGCTGACCTTGTTTGAAATGAGATCCACACTTACTATACAGTGTAACAGCTCCGTATCTTATCCTGTTTTGGCCGGGAGACAATAAGCTTTCAAAAATATATGGCATGGCTATTTTATTATTAATAAAAGTAGATATGCAACCATTGTAATTATGACACGTTTGAGAAAGCGGACAATTTTGAAATATTATCATTTGACGGTGGCCTTGTTTGACTTTGGAGTCACGCTAGTTCTACGATAGGCCTCGTTGTGATGGGGATATCTAGGGTATACAATTTGGGATTTTGTATGGGGAAGGGGGCATTTAAGTGTGTCCATTAAGTAGTGCCTATCGCTCGCCTATTGAGGAAATATAAACGAATATCGTGAAGTTATATTGGTCAGAGCTAATTTGCAAATTCATGTGACAAATATGCATTCTATAATTTGTTCACTGACGTAATCATACCCAGATAACCTGAAAACATGCGTTTGGATACATTATTTTGATTGTTTGGATGTTTACAATTCGATATATTCAGAAAAGAAGTATATATTTTAATGGCGATGACTAATATACATATTAATGAGTTTATGCAAAAATGCTCAAGGGTGCCAGGGTGGCATCCGTCGGATGATTGTTGACTTTGAACGTTTGAACATCACAAAAATCAAAACAAAACATCGTGCAAACCCTAATGCACGCTTCACTGGCCTACGCCCGGATTAATCCCTCTCCCAATCCCTTTTCTACCTCAAGGGCACATCGCCGTCGAGTATGGCCAGGTTATGTACACTGCAGAGTAGTCATTCGAGACTTTCAAAGTGTCCGTTGTAGACAGGTTTTCGTAATGGCCAGGTGTCCGATAAGGTAGTTTTCTCTGCATGTCAAAGTGGAACATTGTATGTAACATTAAGTTAGACCACATAATAAAAATATTAATTGTGATATATTAGCGGCTACATTTATATTCAACTTCTATTTTAACTCGATTCACTTCCTGTTGAATCATTCTTCTTTCTTTAAGTCTTTTTCAACTGAAATAGTTTGCGTTCCAGAACGCGCGTGTTATATTTATTTAGTAACTCTGCAACCACTCCAGTTTAATTGACTCAAGTTCTTGTAAGCACACAAATGTGGGTATAACGCCATCATATCAATAGGAATGTCGTCGTTTCATTGTTTGCCTGCCAAACGGATAGCCCCATTATATGTCATTTGTCAATTTAAAATACTCAGATTTTGTCCACGCCGTCGGAATGTGGTTTATCCCGTCTCATGTTTCGGGTGGCTCGTTAAATCCCCGCTGTGTGTCGCTGCGTGCAACTGACCCAACGTTTTTGTTGTTTTCGTGTTGCTCCATTATTTGATTATTGGCGAATGCCCCGTGCGCAGTGTTCCAACAAAGATCTGCCTTAGATAAATAGTCTACATATATTTTGATTATGCTGCAATTAATCTTATGTTTTTTTTTTTATACGTGCTCTTTTCGATGCGATTCGTGCATCGGTTTTACAAAGACAGCGGACGTAGAACAAATTAACAATGCTCCAAACGACGCCATGTATTCTGTCTTAACATGGCAGGAAACTCGTGATATTTTACGATATTGTTGAGTTCATTGTACCACAACAGGGAGGTAATTTCACCACGATCGTAGTAATTAATTTTATCCCTCCTTCTGCTGCACGTTTTCTTGAGAATTAATTTTACTTAGACGACAGTAATTCGTAACGCCTATTCTCTAACTGTGTTACACGTATTACTGCAAGAAGTTAATGTCAGTAAATCATACGATGTCAAATTATAGGGGGGGGTGAAATTATCACAGGGAAGTCAATACAACATTATAATATTTTATCCCGAGGACAAGTATTGTGACGGTCAAAATACCATTTGACATCGGCTTTATTCATTCAACGAAGTTTACTATATCTATTTAAATTTTCTACCGTAACTCGTGTCATTGACACCAATCCACCAGTCTAACAAACAATGTAGATGGTGATATTGAATTGCCAACAAGTCCTAAGATAAGCGGAAGTCTGCATCGCACGTTGACAAATCCTCCGATCGTCAGCTGCCAAAATACGGACGTTATGTCAATATTTGGCAAGACACTTCGTTCGCTGCGCGGAATCTTCTTAAACGCGGAAAACGAGAATAGCTTTTTTTACGCACGCTACTGTGTTAATGCTTTCAGGAACAATACGGCAAACATCCGGGTTAAAGCTGTCACAAACACGGGGAGTCTTCGTTGAGTTGATAGAATATATTGTGTCGCTTGGCTTCGCTACCCCCGAAGACGGCCGATTATATTTAACGAGGCAGCGGGAGTTGTCGACACAATGCGGTGACGTTCTCGTGACAAACGCCGATAACGACGCCGATTACGTTTTCCGCCGAAGGAGCTAGCGCCGGCTTTATGGGACGCCAGAGGAATGAGGTGTGGAACCTGAAACCGGGATAACATTGAGGAGGATCCGCGGGGCGTGGTTGGCCCTTTTGGTGCGGGCGGGGGGGCGTAGTGCCATCTCGTACACGTCGTCCCCTTTCTGTGAAGGAGGACGGATGCGTATCGCATGCCCCCTACTTTTCTGCTCGTGTGCGTGCGTCTGCGTACCCCGTAGGCGTATGAGGAGTAACGCACACATCCGCGTCCATTGTGTGTTGGTCTCTTGCCCGCGTCGGGTTGGCAGCAACGCAATACTCTTGACCCTCCGGGGGAGTTCGACTGCGAGTACACTGCTCCTGAACCATTGAAGGATCGGCACATTGACACTGCTTGCCCGCAGCAACCAACGTATCACAAAATACGTCGCAATTACTGATATTCGACGTTCGGTGGTTTGACGGAGAGTTATCATCACGGAGTCTTGTTCTATCATTGGGAGTTCATTGTTAAAGTACGGACTAAATAACACCACGGAACTTCGTGCTTCAAAACGTAACTCCTAATAATTGAACAAGACTCATCACTATAAAGAGCGTATTATTTTATTCCAGACGTAGTTCTAAAGTGTTGTTTGTTAGTGCGATGATCACATGGGCCGGTTTATTACGTAAATAAAAACAAACAAAGAAGGCAAGTATATAGAGGGTTGTTCTATATACTACGTAAAGTTTCTTCGCACGAAGTTTCTTACGTACGATCGCTTCGCGAAACCGGCCCCTGTTTCATATATAACTGAAGAATGTTAATAAAGGCCAGGATACGCCGACACTTTTTGTCCGACCCGATCAGACCAGACCAAACCCGATTCATTCCGACTGCACTGTATACACACACGTGTGCAAGAAACCGTGTATACAAAAATGATCAATATATATTTACTATACAGGTGGTCACTTATTAAGGAATGCTGCGGGGATGATTGTTCGACACCCATTAGATACCTGACCCATATTTGACCATGAAAAGCATTATATTGGCCCAATGTTCGAGAGTCAGTTATAACTACACGTGCGTCCGATATTCACTAACTGCAGTCTACGTCACTCATATAGGTGGACGATTTGACAAAACCACGAACTACTAACAGAATAACAACATTGGGTCTACACTCATGCACACAAAGTAATGGCGTCATTGATCGACACTAGAACAGTTTTGAAAGAACATAAATGTCGGTGTTATAGTAATAACACTGTTATAATTAACCATCGAAACTAGTTCAACATAAAAATGGTAAATGCACGTAGTTCAATCAAACGGTATTTAGACAAATAGTATGTCGACAAATTGTACGACAAGAAACCATTTATTTGCGTGCTCCAGATATTTACAAAAATGTTAATGTTTACTAATTATTACTTTGTTGCTACCAAGTTCTGTTTTATAAAAGATGCCCGCAATTTTACATCATTATTTATAGACCCACATAGTAAACACACTGGTTAAACTAAATATTTTACATAACTATTTATAGATCCACATAGTAAACACACACTGGTTAAACTAAATAGTTTACATAATTATTTATAGACCACAGAGTAAACACAATGGTTAAAATAAATATTTTACGTAATTATTTATAGATCCACATAGTAAACACACACTGGTTAAACTAAATATTTTACATAATTATTTATAGACCCACAGAGTAAGCACACTGGTTAAACTAAATATTTTACTGCGCGCTGATTTGCTCAGCCGTGCTGCGTAATTTTCGGGGATTGAGAACAACATGGTCTCCAGGGGAGCTATGACGAAGAGGGCTCTCGACTTTCGGGGTGTCACATAGCATTGGCCGTGCACTTATAAAAAGCGTGTGGTACTCGAAATGCGGCAAACGTTTCGTCCAATATACCATATAGTCATCACTAATCTTTTTGATAAATATTGACTCCATTGGTAGACGTTATGGTGATGTTACGTGGGCATCAAGAAGGGTTGTTGGAATATAGGTGAACGATCTACATTGAACTTGAGAAAAGCATAAGCGTTCGTAATTGAAGTGTATTCTACACTGTTAAAGAGTTCGTGGACTGGTAAATTATTTGTTAATTTTTATTAGTGGCATTTGAGTTTCAGTTAAACAATATTTTTAACACTGGTATGACGATCACAATTTAACAATGTGAACTGTGTTAAATGACTAAACTAAACACGCATCTTCTCTAACAACAAAATAGTTCCGTGTCGAAGGTCACGCGTTGCGCAACACGAATACGTGACGTGACGTGACGTCACAAAAGCATTATGTCTGCTATCTCGCATATAATAATAGTGATGGAATGCGATCTTGATGAAGCCGATTCGAGCTCACGGAGTATCGATGGTTCCTGCCATGTATACACAACAGCGAGCAGTGATAATGAACAGTTAAGATCGGTACACTTATATAAGACTAGTTACTTCGTGCTTACTTACTTATTGTTTACTGATCCCGTAACCCGCCTGGGTCGTAGGGGCGCTGCACCATCGAACGCTACACAGTCGACTCCAGTCTTTGCGGTTGTGTGCTGGTGTCTGGGTTTCTGCGAAGGTCTTTCCGGTCCATTCCTCGATGTTGTCTGTCCATCTCTTCCTCTCTCTTCCATTTCTTCGTTTCTGTTTCTTTTAGAATTGTTTTGAGAACCCTCTTGATCTTGTCACGTGACCCTACCACCTCAGCTTCCTCTTCTCCACTGTGGTCGGAAGATCTTCATATAGTGACTTGCGTGACGTGTGTTACGACCCATTTTGTAATAATCGACCCATTTTGTAATAACGACCAATTTTGTAATAAAAACAGCCCCATTCTATAATAACGACCCATTTTGTAATAAAAACAGGCCCATTTTGTAACAAAACCGATGTAATAATGTAATAACATTAGATAATGACATTGAGACCCATTTTGTAATAATTTCAGGTTTTCACATTTTTAAGAACACGCAGGCTCATTTTGTAATAACAATGACTGACCATCAACTAATGTCAAAAAAAGACTTGAACATATTGTCTAGAACACGTACATCCTACATTCGCGCGCACACGCCAGCACGCTCACACACACACACACACACACACACACACACAAACACACACACACACATACACACACACACACAATATGAGGATGATGACGAAGATGAAGACGATATGATAACGGAGAAAAGAAGATGACGAAGACTAACATATAGATGCTGATTAAGACGAAGATGATTCGGGTGAAGAGGATTGTTGTAGTGAAAATGAAGACGTTGATTAAGATGAAAATAAAGAAAATGACAAAAAAGATATGATGATGACAAAAATGACAGTGATGCATACGAATATGAAGATTATAAAGAAGATTAAGATGAAGATGACGAAGGTGATGATGACGATGGATAGATTTTGATGTAAGTGATGCTAAATAATGTTGATGCATATGAAGGTTACCATGATGGTTATGGTGAAGTTGAAAATTATTACAAATATGTAGAAAAAATGATGAGGAAGGAGGTGATGATGATGCACATTATGATGAAGACAAAGACGATGATGGTGATGATGAAGATTGCTATAGTGTTTAGAAGGACGACGAATATGTAAACGCCGATGATGATTATGATAACGAACATGGCGATTGTGAAGACCAACATGTAGGTGGTGTTGAAGGCGAAAATTATGAATATTATGATGATGATTAGGATAATAATAATAACAATAACAATAATAATAATACTAGTAACAATAATACCAACAACAATAATAATAATTAATGATTAATAATAATAACAAATTATTAATAATAAATGATTAATAATAATGGTAATGAATGATTAATAAATGTTTATGAATATGATGATGAGGAGGAGGATAATAATAATAATACCATTAATAATAAGAATAACAAAAATAATAATGATGATGATAATAATAATACATTATTAATAATGAATGAGTAATAATAATGATATCTAATGATGATTAATAATAAATGATTACCAGCAATAATAGCAATACTAATAGCAATAATAATAATAATAACAATGACATTAACTTTAATAACAATAATAATAACAACATTGTATTATTCTTCCTCTTCGTCATCATCCTCATATTGTGCGTGTGTGTGTGCGTGTGCGTGCGTGTGCGTGCGCGTGCGTGTGCGTGTGTATGTGCGTTTTTAATATTGACCGCATAGGGAAAAACGCCCAAGAACTGGTGGGACAAAACGCACATGGTCGGAAATACTATACTTGTTATATATGCGAATATGAAAAAACAATAACTATATTAAATCAAACGCTATTGTGGAATGACATATAAAGGACTGATTAATTTGCAATTACAGTCACGATTTTTAGGATGATTTTTAAGACGATTTTAAATTAAACCACATACAACTGGGGAATTTTCCCACGCGTTCAATATTTAAAACGCACATACACATATATGCAAGCACACGCACATGTACACGCACACGCACACGCACACGCTCACACACACACACACACACACACACACACACACACACACACAAAATATGAGGATGATGAGGATGATGAGGATGATGAGGATGATGAGGAAGAGGAAGAATAATCATCACCATTGTGCAGCCGTAGTGTCCCGTGGTTGGGCGAAGGCCTCAGCATGTCGTTTCCAAATCTGCCTGTCTGCCAGATGGTGCCCTTCCAGTACTCGTCTAGTTCGTCTCTCCATCGACTCGCTGGTCTTCCTCTAGATCGTAAGGTCTCCAGGTTGTGATACGCGATGTCCATCGGTTATCTCGTAGTCTGCTAATGTGCCCTGCCCAGGTCCATTTCTGTCTTCTGATTTGTTTGATCACGTCTATGACCTTTGCCTTCTGTCCAGATGTTTGTGTTTTCTATCCCGATATGTGATGGTTAACATACTTATTTTCATCTTTGTGCATATTACTGCTAGCTTGATCTTTGCCTGGATGGTGAGTGCCCATGTTTCCACGCCGTATGTCATCGCTGGAAGTACGCATGAGTTGAAGACTGATCTCTTCACACAGGTTCCAAAGTTACCCTTGAAGAGATGTTGTTATTATTATTGTTATTAAAGTGAATGTCATTAATATTATTATTATTATTTTTATTATTAATGCTATTGCTAGTAAAGTTACTGTTATTTGGTAATGTTATTGTTATTTGTGTTGTTGTTATAATACGTATTATTGTTATGATTAATTGTTCATTATTAATAATTTATTATTATTATATTTTATTATTATTATCAATAATGTGTTGTTAATAATTTATTATTATATATATATATATATATATATATATATTATATCAATCAGTTATCATTAATATCATTTATTATTAGTATTAGTCATTCATTTTTTTATAAATCATTTATTATTATTAATAATTTATTATTAATAATTTATTATTAATAATTTATTATTACTCATTTATCATTATCAATTACTATTAATTATTTATTATTATTATTATTATTGCTATTACTATTATTGTTATTAATAATTAATTATTAATCATTAACCATTAATTAGTATTATCATTATTATTAATAATTTATTATTTGTAGTTTATTATTATTAATCATTCATTATTATTATTATTATTCATTATTATTATTGTAATTGGTATTAACGTTATTGTTATTAAAGTTAATGTTAATAGGTTGTTATTTTTGTTGTTGTTGTTATAATTACTGTCATCATTATTATTATTATCCTAATCATCATCATCATAATATTCATAATTTTCGCCTTCAACACCACCTACATGTTGGTCTTCACAATCGCCATCTTCGTTATCATAATCATCATCGGCGTTTACATCTTCGTCGTCATTCTAAACACTATAGCAATCTTCATCATCACCATCATCGTCTTTGTCTTCATCATAATGTGCATCATCATCACCTCCTTCCTCATCATATTTTCTACATATTTGTAATAATTTTCAACTTCACCATAACCATCATGGTAACCTTCATATGCATCAACATTATTTAGCATCACTTACATCAAAATCTATCCATCGTCATCATCACCTTCGTCATCTTCATCTTAATCTTCTTTATAATCTTCATATTCGTATGCATCACTGTCATTTTTGTCATCATCATATCTTTTTTGTCATTTTCTTTATTTTCATCTTAATCAACGTCTTCATTTTCACTACAATAATCCTCTTCACCCTAATCATCTTCGTCTTAATCATCATCTATATGTTAGTATCCATCATCTTCTTTTTCTCCGTTATCATAGTATTCTTCTTCATCTTCATCACCATCTTCATATTGTGTGTGTGAGTGTGCGTGCGTGCGTGTGCGCGCATATGTAGGATGTACGTGTTTTAGTCAATATGTTCAAGTTTTTTTGACATTAGTTGATGGTCAGTCATTGTTATTACAAAATCGGCCTGCGTCTTCTTAACATGTGAAAACCTGAAATTATTACCAAATGGGCCTATTTTTATTACAAAATGGGTCGTTATTACAAAATGGGTCGAATATTACAAAATGGGTCGTAACAGACGTGTTTACTATAGTGTGTCTAAGATCTGACGCGCTCGCTGTCGACTTCAACAAAGGGTTAACAACCGATGATGAAATACATACGGCTGGTACGACGAATGCAATCATCCATGTACATTTCACGAAAAGTTAGCAAAGCTAGCAAAGGAATAATGGACATAAGTTCATAGTGTTTTAGTCAGGAAGACATCCAGGTTTCGACAGAGATGAACAATCTGTAACTGGCGGCTTGAAATAATTGTTTATTTGTCTGTTAGCGCAGCAGCTTGGAATTAGTAGCACCATGCTTGATATATATATATATATATATATATATATATATTTGTATATATAGATCACAATAGGTATTGTTAACATCTCTGTTTGATATAATTGTTTGGCAGTATTAAACGTCTGGCGGGAGGGAGCATTAGTGGTTCGAATAAATTTACTCTTGTGACTGGCTGTTCATTGTAGCCATCAATTCCGATTTTTGTGTTTGCAAACAACTGTCGATCCGGCTTGGCGATGTTATTGTTTGTATTTGTAGCTGACATCCCTGGTTTCCGAGGCTGTTGTTTAAGTGTAGCTGTCGATCGGGCGTTCCGATGTCGTTATTTGTATGTTCCCGTCGCTTACCGGTGTTATTGTTTGTCTGCAACTCGATCGATCCGACTTTCCGACGTCGTTGTTTAAATATATTAATTTGAAAGCCCATTTTTACCATGCCGTTGTTTAAATACACTAGTAGACCCTACTTCGCGAAGCAGTTGTTTAAATATAAATGTAGAATCCACCGCCGAAGGTATTGGATAAATATACTTGTAGTCCCGAATATCCGATGTTCTCTTCTGAAGCGATTCTTTTACATTGTATACCGACCCGTTGAACCGACTTGTACAGGCGAACGTTATCAACCGTTATCGATAAGAGCTACTACTCTAGCGTCTACACAATCATCATTGTCTGAACGTATGCCTTGACAAACGGTTTATTGTACTTTTCGAAATCTTTTATCATCAATCAACTAGATCGTCCTGCCATTGTAACGATATGACGACACCAGGGGGCGCTTTCGTTACTTCCGTGTTCCGCTCAAAGTGGTGAAAGTACAATACAATGCTCACTGTGTTAGTGTACACAGACAACACACCTGTCTATATATGGTCATTGTTCATAAAGTAATCGCACATAGAGGTGTGTCATATGCGACCTTTGATGAACGCATGCGCTGAAGCAGCAAGCGGACGATTTCCGTTGTGTGACGCAATTTATTCCACACAGTGATTCGCTGTTTCATGACACTATAATTTTAACTATATTTAAGTGCAACCTCCACATTGCTTATCATTAGTTTTCGTAGCATGCACATTCGTATGGTTTAATGATACATTGGCATGCTGTATCTAACTGTTAGTTGTCTTGTTATACATACATCATGCAAATTCAACAAAAATGAAGACTACCTAGAACAACTGTATTATTTATACACAAACTGCAATTATTGGTGATGTTATTGAATGTGTTTCTTTATTGAGCATAGGTCGTCTTAACTATAACCCATTCATTATTCTTTTTACAAACCTACCTATTCCTTTGAAAATCCCTTTGCATGTTTGACTAATATATGATACATATACATTTTAATTTAGTTAACTATTTACTAGTTTCATTGCACACACTTATTAACAACAATGATTATGTCAAATAAATATGCATGCTAATTAAATATGTATTCATCATCATCGTCATTGTGCAGCCGTAGTGTCCCGTGGTTGGGCAAAGGCTTCAGCATGTCGTTTCCAAATCTGCTTGTCTTGCGCTGTCCTCTGCCAGATGGTGCCCTTCCAGTACTCGTCTAGTTCATCTCTACACCGTCTTGCCGGTCTTCCTCTAGATCGTTTCCCTTCGTAAGGTCTCCAGGTTGTGATACGTGATGTCCATCGGTTATCTCATAGTCTGCTGATGAGCCCTGTCCAGGTCCACTTCTGCCTTCTGATTTGTCTTCTGTCTTACCCAGATGTTTGTTTTCCCTCCCGATATGTGATGTTTAACATACTTCTTTCCATCTTTGTTTGTGCGGCTGCTAGCTTGTTCTTTGCCTGGATGGTGAGTGCCCATGTTTCCGCGCCGTATGTCATCGCTGGAAGTACGCATGAGTTGAACACTTGTTTCTTCAAACAGGTTCCAAACTTACCCTTGAAGATGTCGCGGTGTTTGGCAAATGCTGTCCAGCCGGCGGTGATTCTTCTTTGAATTTCCTTGTCTTGGCTTTTGTCTCTGATACTGTATCGCTGTCCCGCTTTCAACGTTCTCTATCTACGTGGTGTTGATATATATATATTGGTGTGTAATTTTCTAGCATCACTTTTGTCTTCGAGATGTTTATTTTCAGACCTTGTTTTTTACTTTCATCAGCTAGCTCCTGCAGCATGCTTTGTAGTTTTTGCGGTGTAGCAGCGCATACGGGAATGTCGAAGCGAAGATGGCTGATATATTCTCCGTCTATCCTCAATCCTCTGGTTTCCCAGGTCAGTCTTCGGAATATGCTTTCGAGTGTTGCCGTAAACTGCTTGGGCGATATGGTGTCACCCTGTCGTACTCCTCTCTTGATGTTGATCTTGTTGCTCTTTTTGTGTAGGTGGACTGTCACTGAGCTGTTAGTGTAGATGTCTTTCAGGAGTCGATGTACACGTCTTCTAGCCACTGTTTTGAAGGGAGGTTAGTATTGCTTGAGTTTGCACCGAGTCGAAAGCCTTCTCGTTGTCGACGAAAGCGATGCAGAGCGGGATATTATATTCTCGGCAATTCTCTTTCAGTTGGTTTACGACGTGTATGTGGTCTGTCGTTGAATAGTTGCTTCTGAATCGTGATTGCTCTCGTGGTTGGTTTTCGTCGAGTGTCTTCTCTAGCCTATTCGTTAGTATTTTTGTGAGAAATTTGTAGATGTTTGATAACAGACATGTCGGTCTGTAGTACTTTAAGTCTTTCTTATTTCCCTTCTTGAAGATTATCACCGTCTTTGCGTTCTTCTATGCTGTGGGTATTCGTCTTTCTGATAAGCATTTAGTATACAGCATAGCCAGTGTCTTCGAAATGGTATCTTCTCCTGCTTTTAATGTTTCAATGTTTACATGGTCGTTGCCTGCTGTCTTCCCTTTCTTCATATGTCTGAGCGCTGCTTCCACCTCCCATGGTGTTATCTCTGGTACCCGTTTCGGGTCGATGTGAATTATGGTATTCTGTTCACTGTCGTATAGTTCAGCATAGAATTCCTCTATTCGTTCCATGATCCTGTATTTCTCTACCCTGCTTGTCTAGAAGTGTAATTAGTCTGTCTCGGCCTTGTGCCTGTGTTCTTCTTGCTTTCTTCAAGCTCTTTGATGACATAATCATTTCTCGTATGATCTCTTGATTGTTCTTCCTGATGTCCTCCTTCGCTTACTTTTTGATGGTCTTGCCTATTTCTACGTACTCTATTTGTTTTTTATGGTCGCCGTTATTCACCATGTCCCGTCGTTTCTTCATTGGTGCTCGTGTCGGTGACGATATTCCCGTCACTACATGCCTGTTGATTGCTTTGGCTACACTTGTCGCACTTAGTTGGATCATCTCGTTATAGTATTATTCATAACATGTATTATGAATAAACAAATAAAATCAGGAATATATTCATGTTTTAATTATATAACATTTTATCATTATACATAATCGTCTTGTTTATGATAATAGTATAATTTATCTAATCCATTGAATGACTTTATATTTTTATTGCATGAATGTTTGTTGATTTATAAAGTCAAGTCTTATTATACGAATCATGTATGTCTCGCTTGGAACGTTTTGATCGCAATAACGTCATAATTGTTTTACTTTCACACGACCATTCGACTATGACGTGTAATTAATCAATTATAAAAAAATCACTGAGTATTTAAATATTTAGGCAATTAAAGCCGAATGCGATAGGTTATTGTATCAAATATCACTGAAACAGATTGTTATCGCAATGCTGTACGTTTGAACAATATAATTTGACATCAGTTAATTTCTATTTTTGATTGGCTGCCATGTAGCTTTGACGTATCATGTATATAAATCAGATCTGTACGGATAAGATATATTTTCTTATTTTCATTTTAACTGCCCATGAATCTAATGATTATTATGTGAAGATTGTGTCGCTTCATTCGGACTCGTATTATAAAGAGGCTTTTGTTTCTTTCCTGTCTCACATCGTGGTTATTGTAAAAGTTGGAGGTGTTACATTGTGTTGGCGCAATACTTGGATCGGAAAAGAGTAAAGATACGATCCGTGCAACATAGAGACAGTGTGTGTGTGTGCCTGTGTGTGTGTGTGTGTGTGTGTGTGTGTGTGTGTGTGCGTGCGTGCGTGTGTGTGTGTATGCGTGTCTAGCACAGTGGCGAAGTAGCACAAATGATCACCTGATTATTTGGGCAACTCCTACCGCCGTCTCATACGAAGGCAGCGAAGTAAAGATCGCAAAGGTCCCATTTTACATCTATGTTATGATTTTAGCAAATTCAAAGATGTCGACTATGTTTTGTTTGGTCGCAGCGGGTTGTCGTTCGGTCACGCGTTTCATTAATTTGGGGAGGTAGAAACGTAATCATTTTAAATATCTGAACTTCTTTCGCGCCTACATTCTTGGGCGCAGTCAACAATGTGAAAGGGTACCGCGAAACTGCGTAATTAATTTTGAGAGCTCGAAATTTGATTAAACAGCCGGGTGTCACTTTTTTAAAGAACACCCATGATGACCGCAATTTAATGTCAACAACGTTAATTAGTTGCGACATAATTGAAAACGTCCAATTGCGAAGTCTCAATGGCATATAAATTGTACTGTTGACGTAGGTATTACGAATATTTTCATAAAATCGGGCGTTGTTTTGTTCATTCGTGCAATATTATCTGTCGAGGTAGCGAAGGATATGTCGCGTTACCCCAACCGGTGACTGCGAATAACAATATGAATATACGAAATTAAGCAAACTAATGGTGAAAATGTATCAGCAATACTGCACAAGCAAACAAGTGGTTGCAACCATTTGTGAGCGGGTGTTCTTCAGAAAGAGAATTCCATCAACTTGAACATAAACACTGGAGTGAACAACTCGAATAAAATGTACGAACTGGTGAATGCATGATTTGCCAATATAAGAAGCAACACGTAAAACCTTCCCCACCAATATAACTACATTTCCACTAAGTCTTTCCTGCGATAGACACAGTTCACCATTTCAGGAAACAATGAAATGACATTGCTGACTAATAATAAAGAATAATATTTTGTTCCAATGTTCTAGGTCACACCGTGTATCGAGTATCGTGCTCTGCACTCCAAATCAAGGCAACTGTTTTACACGGACCCTGCGAGTGCCGACATAATCGTTGTCTCGCTGGACAAGAATGAAACAAGAACATTTAATTCGGGCAACTTCCTACCAGGAAGCCTCGCACTTGACAATCAGAACGGGTGTGTATTAATACTGTCTAGTTTGTGTGTGTGTGTGTGTGTGTGTGTGTGTGTGTGTGTGTGTGTGTATGTGTGTGTGTGTATGTGTGTGTGTGTGTGTGTGTGTG
Source organism: Paraescarpia echinospica (assembly GCA_020002185.1). NCBI lineage: Eukaryota > Metazoa > Annelida > Polychaeta > Sabellida > Siboglinidae > Paraescarpia > Paraescarpia echinospica. The sequence continues at coordinate 61,682,834 of CM034535.1, forward strand.
TGTGTGTGTGTGTGTGTGTGTGAGTGTGTGTGTATGCGTGCGTGCATGCGTGCGTGCATGTGTTTATGTGTGTGCGTACGGGCGTGCGTGCGCGCATGCTTGTGTGTGTATGTGTGTGAGCGCCTGTGCTATTGGTTATGAAAAATTTTGTTTTTATTGGTACAAGATACACTCATAACATTTCATATTGCAATTTCGATTCAGCAGCATCATGTTTTAATTATAAAAACGTAGGAATTATCGTTATCGTTATCCTAATTGAGCATTACCTATCAAATTATCATATCTAGTACAATGTCTATACGACTCGGATAATGCGTCAGTTAGCTTCCAATACGCGGACATACTGTGGTCCAGATAACGATATCACGCCGACACGACATCGCTCCAGGATTGTCTACCTCCGGAGTCCGACGTTCTACCGCAATGATCCCTGAATCCTCATCGCTGTAGTTAACCGATATCTTATGTCTAGCTGGAGATCTCGGCCGGACCACTGCCGGACCACAGACCGTTCGTACAGGGATGCGTCATTGCGTATATCATTCATCGTACACTTGATGTGATCCTGCCTTGCGCAGGACACGTCTTTATTGGCCTTCGATAAATCCGATCGACGCAGATATAAATTACGGCGGGCTCGAAAAGTCGGGCGTGTGGCAGATACCATCTAGATTTAGCCCAGTATGATTGTAGACGATAGCTGCATACGAACGAAAATGGTTGCCGGCGATGCTAGAGGGTGTTATCGCGGGTTGATAACGTCTCTCGTCAGAGCCTTAGATAGACGACCTTATTATGCGGAAACAGGAGGTCTAATGAAGCGTATCTCTGAATGACATCAAGGCATCGTTTAGTTTAAGATAATATATACATATGTAAACCGATTTCACCAACAAAATATTGTAATATATTTGTTTATTTTTTTCTTCTAAGTTTCCCCCAAACGTAAATAATGAAAATATAAAAACCGTCATCATCGTCATATTTAGCGTCATCATAATCATCATCATCATCAGCAGCAGCAGCCGCCGCAGCAGCAGCAACAACAACAGCAACAACAGCAGAAACATCACCATTATCAACAGCAGCAGCAGCAACAACAGCGTTGTCTTCGTCATCATCAGCATCGTCATCGAAAAATCAAACTGGAAAATAACCTTTGCGAACATATTAATTATAAATAGTGAATTAAGCTGTTTCAATTGTTATTCAACTGAACCTTTTCCAGTGTGTATTATTTTTCCGCTCGAGTGAAGACACAGCTCACGTCTTTTATATGTTCGAAGGTTGCCGCAATTACCCCTTACATCCAACTAATCGGAAATCCTGCTGCGCATTCTATTAGTGTGTTGCCACACACGACACTAACTGCATAAAGGTATATACAAATATTTTTGCGAACTATTCAGAATAAACCATTTCTTTTTACAATTTAAATATTGTTTTCCCCAAAGAACACCCTGATACCAGCATTTAACTACAAAGGTTTATCAGTTTGAATGTCGCTGCGATAGTTATTGCACTGGAAACTCTTGTCACTAGAACAGAGGGTCGTTTCAACCGGTCTCCCGCTCGTGTATTCCCTTAAAGCGGATACAAAAAGTCGTATTGATTTAGAAAGTCGCTACAGCTTCAGTGCCTTGTTAACTGATTCTGCATCGCCCGAAGAGCAATGTCTTGGTGCACATGTGCCGTGTTTTATACGTATCCGTAGGGCGACCAGTAATGATAACATATATTAGTGCGCGGTGAAAGTTGCGTTATCTCAGAACTAACAGCGCCGATCTTAATCACGCGATGACTGTATTTGCAGGCGCTCTGTGCAATAAAGCGGCCGTTGTCTCGGTTGTGACAGGTGATTTATTAGGGTCTAGTCTGAAAGTGATAAACCACAAATAATTGGCGTCTGTTATAGAAAGGCTAACAATATGTTATGATGATACGTTATGTTTATCAAAAATAACATACGAAAATAAACGGTACGCCTCCTGACATCAATACGTTGCGTGGCCACTCTTTCCATGGCAGATTTTGGTCCGCGTGACCTCTATAGATAACTCGTTTAAGTATACATGTGCAGTGTTATTATTTATTTACACTGTGCTACCAGGAACGCTATATATTGTGATAGACGTCAACATTTAAACATCAATTCTTTGCAACCGAATTTCGGAAATAAGGCATACGTAATATGCCCTGCCTTCGTCACGATTTCTGGTCTCAGGCTGTCACCCTTTCATTAGTTTGTTACTGAAGAGTTTCCGAGAATGCCTTTACAAAAAGAGGCAGCGTGCAAAATGAGTTATAATAAATCCAACTAGGCATACACGACACCGAGTATACAGCGTAGGCGGCGGTGCACACCGCCTCTGTAATAAAGGGTAAAATCATATGTCTGTTTGGAATATAGTTTTTAACTAATGAGGTAATGACATAGCTTATTCCTACCGTCAAGTTTAAGGTACAACCATGTAAATCCGTATACACGGTAGCGGCATATTGGGAGTTAACCATTCAATTGTTACATGTACAGTTTTCCGTTAAAGTCCATCTTCTTGAACCGGTGGTGATGTTATTTCAGAAGATCTGAAACGGCAGCAATAGAATTATAACCAGATTGTGATCCTGATTCAGATGTTTCTGCAGAAGATCTGGACAGATACAGAAACAACATCAAAAGGTAGACAACACATAAATAAATCTATAGGTATATGTTCTTACGCAGCGCAGTATCCTTTCCCAGGACTGATCAAGGCGCTTCACACTTCACCTCCCGGTAGACATGTTCCACTGAAAACTATCTCGACTTTTCTGGAAGACTCAGCCACGCCGCAATTAATGCGCGAAAAATACAGCCAAGTTAACTGGATCAACATGGAATGAACGAACCTGCCCAAGGTTCGAAAAGGCAGCGAGATGATTCGAACCTGGATTATGTAGATTGATAATTCGAAGCTCTATTCACTATGCCACAGCGCTCCACAATATCTACGTCAAACTTAATCGTTTTCAAAGCATATTAAACGTGGACGTATAGTAAAACATAATTGTGGAGTGTTTGTTTATGTGCAGGTGTCAACAAATCCTTATTTCTGAATACGTACTCATGTGTACTTAGTTCACACGAGTGTGTACTGAGCACATACGAATGTAAAGCCTACATGAGGATTCATTCATCCAGGTGCAATCGCCCAGTGGACTACCCACTCAAGTATATCTGATTGCATTCCTACCAGTGGCACATTGTGTCTTCCTAAGCCGCAATATATATATATACCTTTCCCTCACAACTTTTTTGTACATTAAATAACTAAACGTTAACAGTGTATATATACTTTCAAAGAAGCATTAATGAGAAATGGAAACTACATTTGATTTCTTCGAATGGCGGTACATATTTTGTGACACGCCGCCCCGCTTCGTATTAGTACCACGTATCACAGTGGATGCGGGTCGAGACGAACTTTGACTGAGCTAACTGTCAAAGAAGGGGCTACACATGCATTTTAGTTTATAATCAATTATCATCATCATATTCGTTGTTGTCACAAGCATTGTCATCACCATCGTCATTATCACCACCACTTCCATCATTATTATCATTATCATCACCATCATCATCACCATCATCACCACCATCATCATCACAATCATCGCTATCGTCATCATCGTCATTATCATCACCACCTCCATCATTATTATCATTATCATCACCATCATCATCACCATCATCACCATCATCACCACCATCATTATCACAATCATCGCTATCGTCATCATCGTCATTATCAGTACACGTGTCAAGGCTTCTCTCATATATTATGATACTAGCGCCAAAATGTGGAGCATTTTTATGTCACCGGTATAGCTACTCGTTCGAACACTTTGAGACGTTTTTATGAAATTGGATCCACGAAAATGCTGGATTCGAACAATGTCGTAGATAAGAACGTGTAAGACATCTTACATCATTTGTTTTGTGTTAGGCATTTTACTACAACTACGATGGAGTCTAACAATTTAGCAGGCGCAGAAAAACAGTATCTTTTTTTGTATGGAATGCCGGTAAACCGAGATAACTGAGATTTGCCGAACAAATTCCGAAATCACAAATTTCAAGATAGTTAAAAATTTTTGCACTTTTTATAAAAGAAAGAAACTTGGTATACGTATAAAACGTACCCAAACAATAAAAGAATTGGGTATAGAACCACCTCAGATTTCCCCTGGACGGCGCTTGTGGTTATTTTAAAGGTGGTGGTAAAAACCAACAGTTCCCCGTGTCTTTTCATCACCTAGAACCGTAATGTTAGTGTAAAAACATAGGTTTTACATAGAACACAACGATTTTAAAAGCTTTACTTTGATCTACACCGACATTCATATCAGTCATGTTAAGAGACAATACATCACCTACATTGCGTCAAATTAATAATGAAATGTCATAGTTTAATTTACTGTCATATCTGTCAAACTATTAATCTATCTTGCTATAACGTTCAGTGTACTATGCAAAACAAAAAGGTCACTTATGACATGATGTGGACTGTCCCCTTTAAAACTGACTTAGAATAGGTATATTTCAGATATAACAATGGTTAAAATATGACATTTCACGAAGAAACTTGCTGAGGCAACACATCAAAAAGTTAGGTGTAAAGATATTTTCTGCCGGAGATGAAATAAGGCGGATTGCAAACGCTCTAAAATGAATCTCCTTTTATATGTGGTGATATTTTACCACAGCGCGCGTGTGTGCGCGCCTGCGTGCGTGCGAGCGTGCGAGCGTGTGTTTGTGCGTCTGCGTGTGCATGTGCATGTGCGTATGCGTGTGCGTGTGCGTTTGCGTGTGCGTGTGTGTGTGTGTGAAACTGCGTATATGTGTTTGTGTTTGTGTATGTGAATGCGTGTGCGTGTGCATGTGCGTGTGTGTGCGCGTGCATTTGATCAGGAAAACAAATGTGTGTTATCGCTGTTGTAATTAGGTCACGTGTCAACGACAACGACATTTCAACGATCTTGCCCTATCCACTGACGACGTTCGTCTAGATACTATACGTCGTTTTTGGCAGGAGAAAAACTCGTATAACGTATAGCGAGAAGGACGCTTTCTTAACAGCACACTATACGTGCGATTTATATCTCCATCGCCATCGGGAGGGGTCAATGAAACGAATTGACCAGTCGGATAGATGTGCAATCATGACCTTTGTGCGTAACTGTCAGAGGTCGTTATTTATTAGCTCGACCCTCAGGTTCGCCCACGTCGCCACACGTACGCGGGAACAACACATATACTCGACCGCGCGCACGGAAGAAAAACTGCACAATTATAGACAAGGCATGTTAAGAAACACTTTTTACGTTAACACTTGTCAACGTGCATTCACGAAAATCATTCACATATCACACAAGTCAAGGACGATGGGTTTACGTTGAGGATATTTAAGACATGACAGAAAAAGAGCAATCACTTCGTTTATTCGATCTTTCGGTTGTCGCATTCGTTAATGTGTACAAGTTAATGGGTAAGCAACTATGATCGTTTACGACGAAAGCGGAAGACATGTGACTTTTAATTACCTACGATGTCATATGTGTTTTTACGTTCACTGAATCGCACTCGAGACGACTGTTAGGAAAATGCAAACAGCCAGAAAGGCAACATAATTCATGCGTCTTTAACTGTGGAGATAATTGGAATATAAAAAGCAGCCACTTAATTACGTGCAGGTGTTTAATGATTGTTTGTCAAGATATTAGAAAAATGTAATTATATAACATTTGGTCCAAGAATTGAAAGTTCAAAATCGCACATTGACAATTTAACCTACATGAAATTTTGATCTGCATTGCTATTAAATTGCATAAACATTTTATAATATCTTACTAATCGAGCGTGTGTGCGTGTGTGCGTGTGTGCGTGTGTGCGTGTGTGCGTGTGTGCGTGTGTGCGTGTGTGCGTGTGTGCGTGTATGCGTGTATGCGAGTATGATGGTATGCGTGTATGCATGTACCTATGTACGTACGTATGTATGTATGTATGATGTATGTGTGTATGTATGTATGTGTGCATGTATGTATGTATGTATGTATGTATGCATGTATGTATGTATGTATGTATGTATGTATGTATGTACGTACGTACGTACGTATGTATGTATGATGTATGTATGTATGTATGTATGTGTGTGTGTGCGTGCGTGCGTGCGTGCGTGCGTACGTACGCACGTACGTATGTATGTATGTATGTATGTATGTATGTATGTATGTATGTATGTATGCATGCATGTATGTATGTATGTATGCATGACATTGTATGTATGGCGTTGTATGTGTGAATGCGGTACGTTACGTTTTCCTTTTAGACGGCTTGAACCTCGAGCGCCAAACTTTCAGGGATTAATCTACGACCCCAGAGGTTGGGCGTAAGGCCAAATTTTGTCTTCAAAATACCCCAAATATGCCAAGACTGTTACCGTTTATGAGGAAAATCCATTGTTCGGAACATAAAACGTAATGCGCGTGTAAAACGTAACTAAACAATCGCAGGAACCTCGCGCGCAGGAAATACATTGGGAAAAGGCCCCTGCATCATGGACATGGCAACATGTAACAGGCACTGACAGAATATACTTCTGTCTGCCTCCATGCCAATAGCACAGTAATACGAATATAATTTGACAATTCTACATTATCACGACTAGGGTCCATCGTTGGACGTGAACGTCACACACTCTCCGACCTTTTGAACAAACAACGAGTATATGGTGTTTATATGTAACGATGCTGTGTCTTCTGTCAACTACCAAGGCTTCCCGTCAGGGGACGGCATTTTTGCTAGTTATAATAATACTAATAATAATAACATTTAGATAGAATTTAACTCATATAGTTATAGTAATTAGTATTTTAGCATTTGTACTAAATCGAAATTCCTATACCCTCATGATACTTTGATGTAGGCTTCTAAGCTTGCACTATTTTTCTATAGGTCAGATTTTTATGTCTTTTAGTATTACAATTTTGTTGTTTTGCCCTTGTTGTTCTTGTTCTTGTTCAATAATCGTTCGTTCATACACGGAACATGTAATCACGTTTTGTCTGAGCCCTACAATAAATCATGCCCAAACTTTTTATCAAATACTCAACAAAACTTCCCCTATCACTAATATACACATTGCAAACACAATTAACTCACAAATAAAAATGTGCCATGACGCTCACATACTATCCAGCGGTGTGACCCAAACGTAGCACGAACATTTATAGACTACAATGTCATGAAGCCGACGAACAGACTTTACTCAAATGAACCTATATACTGGATTACAATACGTTGCATGTTTTTTCATTATTGTATGTTTTAATAAAACCAACTACCACCTTATATGTTCATATTTGTATGAAACAAACCATAACACGTCCAAGTTATAATAACTATACATGTATTAATTAGACGGCGTTTATAATACGAATCGTTTGACCAAAGTTCTTGTACACCTGCTCTTTTTATTGTTAACTACTCTTACATACATTTGTTTTGTTCGCAAGCGTCGGTTTACGTATTTTCCATCAGCTTGTGATGATATGATACATCCACGCAATGCGACATTGGTTTATGTGCTAAACGTCATTTGACTGCTCCGTAAACGCCGCAGTAGGCCTATACATGCCGCCTTCTGCTTGTCGCCGTGTCTATATTTGTAAGCGACATAACATGGTTTGATCACGCCCAGGCCATAAACAAACGTCGGCTAGCGTAGTAGAGAAGTCGGTGAAGTCAAAGGTGTTGTCGCGCTATTGTGTGAACCGTTTAACAGGCAGGTGTACATCATGTCTGTCTTGTACATCTGCATGCGAGGTTCGTCCGTCGTCGATCCTTCGTTCACAACCGAGTTGTTTCAACTGAACCGTATATCATCTGCCGTTAATGTGCGAAGGCGATTGGAACCCCGCCCAGTCGAAAATGATTCATTAGTGCATCCGATGATGTCATCGAAACTTAATATGACATACTTTCATGAGTTAGAATGTTGTACATAGACGAAGTTGAGTGTATATTCGAATTTTGCGAAATTATATCGGCTGAAATGAGAGGGGTGAAACGGTCGAATTGAGAAGGTATCTTTAAATCCGTGCATTGCATAAATCGACCACTTGTGTGCGTGCGTGCGTGTCAATGTTGGACCTACCTCAAAATGGTGCTGGTCAGCCGGACCACCAACTTCAAAAGGTTACTGGTCCAACTGACCCGCATTTTACCAGTTTACACAAAGACTGAAATTGAGAATCACATTCTAGACCAGCGTCAAAGGCAATAATAATTATAATCATAGCAAAAGTCAAAATATTCATAAGAAATGGCAGACAAGTCAAAGTCGCTGTCTTCAGCACGACTGGCTGCGTCAACTCCATCGTTTGGGCCTGCAGCACTAGCTTCCAACTGGTCCCTGTCCTCCTCTTCTTGGTTCTCACTATCACATGATACTTGGCCATAACTCGAAGACCCGTTCCCTTACCAAAATGAGGAAATTATTGTACATTCATTTCTGGTGTTTCTTCGGCTACAACAGTCAGTATAGCGCGCCTACTTCGCGAGCGCTGCGTTTCGCAATAAAAGAAATGAGGCAATAATGACCATAAAACGTATTTTTGTAAACAGTTTTGTTGTTGCAAAAAGCGGCCAGTTTTGATGATAATTGAGTGTATACTGCTATAAAACGTTGTAATTTCTTCGGAATGGTAGGCGGTCAAACGGACCATTAACTCAAAAAAGTTACTTACCCGACGGGGAAGTAGATAGTCAGTGACCACCGAGTCTACATATATTTGGAACACCGGTGTGTGTGTGTGTGTGTGTGTGTGTGTGTGTGTGTGTGTGTGTGTGTGTGTGTGTGTGTGTGTGTGTGTGTGTGTGTGTGTGTGTGTGTGTGTGTGTGCGTGCGTGCGTGCGTGCGTTCGTGTGCATATTCGTGTGTGTGTAGTGGGCGTCAGACGAGAATAGGTTTGTGAAGATTGCATCTGTTTTGTGTGTTCGTATTTCTTAGAGAGAGAGACAGCGAGAGAGAGAGAGAGAGAGAGAGAGAGAGAGAGAGATACAGACAGACAGACAGACAGACAGACAGACAGACAGACAGACGGACGGACAGACAGGCAGACAGGCAGACAGACAGAGAGAGAGGGGGCAGAGAGAGAGAGAGGGCAGAGAGAGAGAGAGAGAGAGAGAGAGAGAGAGAGAGAGAGAGAGAGAGAGAGAGAGAGAGAGAGAGAGAGAGAGAGAGAGAGAGAGAGAGAGAGAGAGAGAGAGAGAGAGAGAGAGAGAGAGAGAGAGAGAGAGAGAGAGAGAGGGCAGATATATAGATATAATTATACCGGTAGTAACTTCTGCTAGCTGTAGTACAAATTCTAACATAAAGGGTATACTTTGCGAACGCTCATCAATTATTTACAACACCGACTCATTACAAAGCCGATATCAACAACAAAAAGTGCAACAATATAAATGTATACAAAAAAACGTATGTATAGCCAAATTGAAAAGCAAAAACTGAAAAGAGTGAAAATTGCGTAACAATATTATTGGCCATGTCTTGCATAGGAATATATATCATATTTTTTCAGCAGACACAGGTTGAATGCGTTAACGCGTCGAGATAGTTGACACCCCGCTACGCGAGTTCTATGATTGTATGCAGTCTGTTTAAGTGCATCGTTTAAAATGTGATTTAGAGGCTACGTAAGTGCCGGCGAAACGCACTTCAGTATATATAAATTCGGTATTCAATGACGCCGGCGATACGTTGGCGGGCGTGCAGCATATCAAACACCCCCGCGTTACGTACGACGCTCTGTCGCGAGCATGTGTTCGATGTAAGGGCAACTTGTTTTGCTTTGATGTTATGCAGTCATCAGCGAACGCTTTGGTTTGCATTCGTCGATTTGCGACTATATTATTGGGTTCCATTCTGAGCGTACCTTCAGAGGGAGGGTGGACGGAGGTGGGGAGGGAGGGAGGGAGGGAGGGAGGGAGGAAGGGAGGGAGGGAAGGAGGGAGGGAGGAAAGGGGAGAGGGAGAGAGGCATGGAGGGAGGGACGGAGGGAGGGAGGGGGGGGGGAGAAAGGGAGGGATAGACAGATAAATAGCCAGACAGATAGACAGAGAGCCAGATAGACATATAGACAGACAGACAGACAGACAGACATACATACATATATACAGACAGACAGACAGACAGACAGACAGACAGACAGACAGACAGACAGACAGACAGACAGACAGACAGACAGACAGACAGACAGACAGACAGACAGACAGACAGACAGACAGACGGACAGACGGACAGACGGACAGACGGACAGACGGACAAACGCACGCAAACGCTATCCTGCATAACATGCCCCGAGACACCCGTCGCAGCGAGCGTCTCGGTGCGAGAACCGTTCCGTCTTCGCCCCCATCGCAGCCAGACCGTTCTTTCGTGGCGTTATTACTTTGTGTTAAAGTGTTGCCGCTCTCTCCCTGCCCCGCTGCAGTCGGCGGTAGGTTCGGCAGCAGCGCCCCGCCTCCCTATTGTGTCAGCTACCGGCGTTTGTCGGAGACCGCTGCCGCATTTGTCGCCTCATTGTTATGCGTCCTCCATTGTCCACCTGTGCATCGCCTTTGTTGTTTTTGATGGAGCACCAGTGATCAAGACTCGGCGTCACGCCGTTCGTTCAAGTATGTAGCCCGTCGTCCGGCCGACTAAAAGGCGGCGTTTTATCATCGTTACAAGTGTCTCATATTCTCTCTGGTAATGGGCTATTTGCGCAGCGCCCCAGCGCGATGTCAGTTTCAAGCGTTACGACGACGCGACAGGAAATGATATCAACGCAGATATCCGGGACTGGAGCGGGGGACTGAGAGTCAAAAGGGTGCAGTTGAAAAAGGTGACCTTTTATTCCAGAGGTATTGTTTAGTTACATCCCGATTATGTGATAAGTTGGACTTGGTAAGATGTAAACGTTTTGTTAACTCTTAAAAAGCTCCTGGATCCGTATCTATCGTTCTAATGACATGCTTGGGAGATAAATGCGTGCACAAGGAGCTCATTAACTTAACGAGAAATTACACTAATGTTATTGCACCGATGGTATTCCTTTTGTTGAACTTTGTTCTATAATGTTTCGCATGTCGAGTGCTTTTTTATAAATGGCCAAGTTGTAATGACCACTATGACAAGATATCGTTTCCCGGACCACCCGTACATTGCGCTGATATCACCACCTTATCTACGCCGTGACAGACATCACCGCATCACCTCATCACCTTACGCCATACTTCTGGATGGTCCTCGAGACACATGCGATGATGATCTAACAATCGGTCTCCATCTTTGATAGACATTACAACATATTTTACGGTTAATAACGTTCCTTTAATAATTTTATTGGCACGTTTTTACCTTTCAGAATTGTACAGTTTCTTTCCAGACATCAACGAACTACTTATGTACTTTGTGTAAACAAACTGAACACGTAATCAATTCATTTTTCTATAGGAGGTCCATATTCCACGCCGTGGTAAATGGACCACATTTATACACCACAGGCCCATTTATCACGGAAGTTCATTTCCAATCTCACATCGGTACTTTGCTGCCACTTATGTTTCACTGTACGCCCAATTATTTCCCTGTCTGTCTCTGTTTCCTATGTCCTTCACTGTGTGTTGGAGAACGGGTTTTGTCAGGCCAGTGAATCTCGTGACATGTTCAATTTTGTCCATACACACCACCCTAGCTTTCGCCTTTTTACTGCAGGCAGAGTATCTTCATGTTTCCCGATGTTCTGGCTTTTTACACTGCGGACTTCCTCGTGTGTAACTTAGCCCGGGTATGGGATGCGCAAGATGTAACGATATAGCATCTCATTAGCCGACGACAAAACCTACCTTCCATGTTTTACTTCAATGCTACAAATTCACGAAATCCTGCACCTTTACTGTTTTTGTGAAAGGATGTTTTACCAAAAACTCCGGGTGATGTATGTGCACGCAGACCATGAACATAATACATACAATGTGTCAGCATTAAAAACCATCACTCCAATGTGAACGTCACTTCTTTGAGCAGTACGTCAATTCTTCTTTTCACCTGTCCTGCGAATGTCCGGATTCATTGCAAGCCAGTTGTTTCTAGAATCCTTCCGATTATAAACAATAGGACGAGCTAGAAAATGTACGGGAATGTGGAAATAAAACTATATCGAAATCTTACTATTTTCCTACAACGTTCGAACATTATTGATGGTGCATGGGACTGCTATAAATAGAAGCATGTATGGTGGAAGCAGTGTGTGAGATAACACAAATGTAGGGCTGTGGCTGTCTTTGGGATGCAGAAACAGTTACCAGTTAACATCGGAAGCAAGTGTCCTTAGCTCTTTACTGTTTGTCATGGTATTGGAACCTAACCAGCAGGAAGGTTAGCACGAAGGATGTTCTCAGGAAGATGATGCATGAGACACTCTGGCTACAATAGGAGAGACTAAAAAGAACTACAAGACATGTTGTGGAAATGGAAGGGGTGTAATCACGAAGGGTGGACTGAGAATGAACCTGGAAAAGACAGAAGTGATGTGGGTTGGACATCATAACATCGGGTTGGACGGGAAGCAGATCAAGCAAGTAGATGGCATTGTGTACGTTGGAGGAATGGTTACTGAGGACGGGCACTCAGAGGTAGTGATGCAATATCAGACACGAGCGGGTGCGAACGCTTGTGGAAAGGTGTAGGGAGTCATGGTGGGCAGAACAAATTATACCTCCCTCCCTCCCTCCCTCCCCTCCCTCCCTCCTCCCCCTCCCTCTCCCTCCCTCCCTCCTCCCTCCCTCCCTCCCCCTCCCTCCCTCCCTCTTCTGCTAAATCGAAGCAGCTGTTTCGAAGTAGAGGTTAATAGCTGGTCGTGAATTGCAAACTTTCACCTGACGAAAACGTTTGGGTGGTGACAATGAAATACTACGAAAAACGCCGTCGGTTTTTATATGAAAAAAGCAAGAACAATGGCACTGAGAACCTCGCGTTTGACAAAAGAACAGACCGTTCAACGGTGCTGCACGCACCTATACATATGTCATATCCGTCGCTCGCACAATAGTGTCGTAAACGCTCGCCCTCTTTACGGCCGATTTATTTATTTAAACCGTGCTTCGAGTAACACGCATTGTTACTTTGTGGTAGGCGCTATGAAGTCGCTGCAGGTCTTGTGGTCGGAGAATGGTGAAGTTATTAAACATCAATCATATGTCGTAGGTCGCGTCTACCACCTGGGAGACGTTTGTCATCGTGATCTATATCGGGCGTAATGACCGCGTTGATGACGCCATGCATGGCTGTCTCCAGTACAATGGTACGTCACGCCACAGTAGAACCTGTCTTGGGCAACCACCCGTCTTTGGTGACCACACTCTTGGGCGATCACCCGTCTTGGGTGACCACCCATCTTGGCTGATCATCCGACTTGGGCGACCATCCGTCTTGGGAAACCATCCGTCTTGGGAAACCATCCGTCTTAGGCGACCAAACGTCAAGGGCGAACATCCGTCTTTGGTGACCACCCTCTTGGGCGACCACCCGTTTTGGGCCACCAACCGTCTTGGTGACCATCCGACTAGGGCGATCACTCACCCGTCCCTGGCGAGCAAAATCTATAACAATAGTGTACCTGCAGTGAGCGGCCACCTGCCTAACGCGACCAACGGATTGACACACAAATCACCGCAACACGCAATTTTGAGCAATTCTCATTATGCTCATAATACCTGCAATGTGCAGTGGGAGACCACCTCTCTCGGGAGACCACCTGTCTTGAGAAACTACCTGTCTTGGGAGGCCACCTGTCTCGAGAGACAACCTGTCGACTTGGGCGACCATCCGTCTTGGGAAACCATCCGTCTTGGGAAACCATCCGTCTTAGGCGACCAAACGTCAAGGGCGAACATCCGTCTTTGGTGACCACCCTCTTGGGAGACCACCCGTTTTGGGCCATCAACCGTCTTGGTGACCATCCGACTAGGGCGATCACCCGTCCCTGGCGAGCAAAATCTATAACAATAGTGTACCTGCAGTGAGCGGCCACCTGCCTAACGAGACCAACGGTTACATAAAACGGTTGCCTGCTCACTATTTGACCTGTTAGGAGCGAGTAGATCACACCGACAGCAGAAATTCAATCATTCATCAAGGATAATATACAAATTCACACTGAATAGTGTAACGACTACTGAAGAACGGAGGATTTACACACAAATCATTACACACTGTTCTAACAGTGCACCGTAACCCGCCATTTTGAGCAATTCTCATTCTGCTCATAATACCTGCAATGTGCAGTGGGAGACCACCTGTCGTAATAGACCACCTCTCTCGGGAGACCACCTGTCTTGGGAGGCCACCTGTCATGAGAGACCACCTGTCTTGGGAGACCACTTGTATTGGAAGGCCATCTGTCTTGAGAAACCACTTTGGTTTTATAGAAGGGTTGGTCGCCAAAGACAGGTTCTACCATAGAATCGCTGCTTGTCAACATTAGGACCTACATATCGTTTTGTACGTTAAAAACGGCTTCCTATTGTACGTTGTACGCAACTGCGGGGTAAAGTGTCCAACAGTGCTTTGTATGTCATGTGTATGTCAACGACAGGGTCCAACAGTAATTTCATTTCTTTCTTTCAACGACAGAGCCCCGAAAATACTATGTATACCATGTGCTGTAGACAGTACTTCATATTCAAATGACAGTGTCACAACAGTACTTTATTGAGCCATCGTCAAAACACCAACAATACGTCAACGGTAAGTCGAACGTTTACTTTATACATAATGAATCCGAGAAGCCGAGGGACATATGTAACGTTAGCTGTTCGTGTCTCAAACTGCGCGTCTTATGAAAGGTGAGACATATAAACAACGAGCTGAGAGGAAACGTTTTCAGAGAAAAAACATTTCGTGCCACTTTTTGTGATAGTTCAATTGTCACTTTCACTGAAACGTGCTTCAGTAACAGCGGAAGAAACGTGACATTCTATGACGAACTTAACAGACCCACACACGAACGCACACAGGCACATACGTACATACGTTCGTACATACGCTCGTACGCAAGCTCATAACACACACACGCACACACGCACACACGCACGCACGCACGCACGCACACACGCACGCTCTCTCTCTCTCACACACACTCGCCCGCTCTCGCGCTCGCTCACTAACTCACTAACTCGCTCACTCACTCACTCACTCACTCACTCACTCACTCACTCACTCACTCACTCACTCACTCACTCACTCACTCACTCACTCACTCACTCACTCAGAGACTGTGACACTGACAAATGGGAGAGGAAGTCAGACTGACATTGTACATTATCGAACGCCATCTTCATGTGAATCAATAATGCCGATTGCAATACCGTGTTCTTCCTTAGTACAATTTTTGAGCTCGTCTCATTTAAAATTCACATTGCAAAAAAGCAAACCTACCGCGTATTTATTTAAACATACCGGCTCGTTTCTTCAATTTATCTATACAGTTTTGGTGAAATCGTCTGGTATGTTATTAACTTATTTAATGTTGGATCGAACGTTAACTGTGATTTTCAAAATGTATTCTCAGCAGTGCAAATTTCTCCTGATTGATATAATTTCGCATATATTCTGTATCGACATTGTTGACTTCCCTTGTTCCCCTGAAAAAAAACACCTGACCAACAAGTTCGGTGGGTTGAAGGCTAAATGTCGACCCCGCAACTGGCTTTGACAAGTCACCGGAAGGAATGTCTAACGTCAATTATTTCGACCATTAAAAAAATGATGCATCTGTATTATTAAACCGACTGCGGATATTACGTAAACCATTCAAGCACTACATATTTGGATATCAGGATACCGGATTCGCGGTGGGATAAACCGGGTGAGCTTTAACATTTTCGTATATCTACATATAACCCCGGTTACACCATTAAATCAACTTGCGTAACCGAACTATCGCCAGCCGGATTTCTGAACAATCATATCGCTTTCCATGCTGGCGGTACAGCTCTCCCGTTACGCCGTTACACTCGGTCTACGACGCGTCTTTGATTGCTTTGAAGTCGGACAAAACAGATTTTGAACACATCACGGACGAGGACGGAAGCACGGTGAATTTCACGTTTTCGGTCCATTGAACTCGGCACCCGCCTTTCACTGCAATTACCTGGAAAAACTACTTACGCCGCTCGCCTCCTGAAGCTCGTTCCCATTGGTCATTGTGAAGTTGTAGAAACTTGACCGCAATGAAGATTATTAAAGCTGTTTTCTCAACTGGTTTCGCCCGCCGTGAATCCGGTTCTTCCACGTCCAAATGTGTGATATGTGAATCGTTTAAATAATACCCGACTGAGCGTGAAAAAGTGCGTATATATGTCTAAGCAGTCATAATAATTGACTATGTTCGTTACTTCTGTATAGCAAGGAAAGTTGACAACGTCAATACAGAAACACGTGCGTTACAGCAGCGCACACTCACGTGATGATTGTAATTTAGTGAATCGCTTGATTTTGATTCTAGATGCAAAATTAAATAAGTTAAATAACAATTTGCGCAAACAAGCTAGCATTTCGAATGGATACTAGGTAGGTTTTCATTTTCGCGAAATGAATTTGAAATTAGCCGAGAAACAATCGAATTGAAGAGACACCTTTTAATAAAGGAAACTACACGTATATGGACGAATTGTTCACCTCATTAAAACTCGACAACTGGGTAATAACATTTTTGGTTCGGTAAAGTAGACCCAAGGAAATCATCTGTAACGCATCTATCGTCATGGATACCGTCTATATTTTAGTAGGCCATTTAGGAGTATTGTACGTGCATCCCATCCGAGGCGCCGACATCCACGCGCCTCTTTCTGTGTTTAATGCATCGTATCTGCCAATTGACGATACATTCCCAAAATACAAAAGTGTTTATTTCGGATTATTTACTTTTTTTAGTGAATACAATTAGTGATCATCAGTAGTAATATAGGTGGTCTAGCGCTTACCGAATCCGTTTTTCCGTCGGTGGAAGTGGAAAAGTACCCGGATGTAGGTCAAGGTCAAGTACCCGGATGTAGGTCAAACGGCGCCCCTGGCAGATATGCTGTGAACTAAAACAGCACCCATAGTGGACTTTTTTTTGGAACTAAATAGCGCCCTCTAGCGGATTTTTGGAACTAAAATAGCGCCACCTGGCGGCACTGTCATGAACTATTTTCCCTGGCGGATAGGTCATGAACTACAAGTGGTGCCACCTTACGGACAAGGGTTGGACTAAATGTAGGAGTACTGCCAAAATTGGTGCGTCTTATTTATGAAAATTGGCGCCCCTTGGTGGAAAGGTTACGAACTGAAAGAGAAGTACAAATAACTCCCCCTGACGGATTTCAGTGAAACAAATATCGATACTGCTTAAGTTCGTGTCTCTTGATTCTTTTTTCTCTTTTTGCTATAAAAATAGGTCAAACACGTCATTAAATAGGTCAATAACGTCAATAAATAGGCCATTGCGCATGCGCAATGGTGTCTTTTCTTATGTCCCATAGGTTGTCGACCATTTGTTTAGGTGTAGGCCTCTCTTAGCCTATACATTTACAACCATAAAATAGGTTCAATCCTGACGAATCGGTAGAGAACTAGTAAAATAAGTCAAATTATGTCATTTCTGGTTACCATACATATCTACGACCTTCCCCTCATCCTGTTTGGAATTTTTTGCCTATCAATGTCTGTTATTACTTGCATACGTCGACTTCTTCCTGTATTAACAAAGGTGTTTGTAAATTTTTGTGTACTATTAATTTTCGTCTCTGTCATCAGCTCCGGCAATCAAACAAAAACATCAATGATCCACTCTACAGTCTGTACCTATAATGTCTACTCTGAAGTCCGTATTCGTTCGACACGCCCACGTGACCTTTATGTTCCGTCGAACTGTTATAAAAGGCCTGCGTCTGTATTTTGTGGTCATTATATCTAACGTTCGGTCTGATTGGTTATGCAAATGAGATGACGCCGAAAACTAGTGTATATACCATACTTCCGACGATTCTGGTCTTTCCTTTTTCGACTCTCGAGAAGGTCGTATCGTGTCTGATCGCTCGCGCTATTTGTAAATATAGAATTGTTACGTTGTAAAGACGGATGTTTCATATACATATGTTTTCCGTTAAAAGAAGCGATACCTCATACGAGTCCTATGGTCGTCTCGTTGGATGTGAATCCGAACAGATGATCGTCTCTTGACATGAAGGTATGTGATGTTGAACAATGACTGTCGAGTTTTCGATTTTGTTAAGAGTGCCATGTAATGTTTGCATGTAATGTTGGCATGCACGTTCTTGTATTACCTTAATTAAGCAATAAAAAAGTCGACACCATATGTGCGTTTGTGAAATGTTTTATTCAGACACCTATTCCCGACATGATGTCTGTTGCACACTGTTCCTGTAGATTCCAAATCGGTAATGCTAATAAGGTTCCCAACGTGTGATTTGCAAAGGTGTCACCGAATGAGCTGTGCGCCGCGATGATGCAGGTCTTCTACGATTCCGATGATGATCGCTGTCAAATGGAATGCTGGTTTCCTTTGACATATCGTCGTCCACTGACGCTGTCTGCATGTAAAGCCAACGATCCGAGTTCCCAGCTAAATCCATTGGCGTGTTGACGTCCTTGAGACCTCGAGCGAAGGTTTCCCATCCCACCGGTTCAAACGAATTCCGTTTTCTCAACACATCATTCACGAGATCTACAATGTTACTTCCGGGTACCACCACGTTTCTGTACATCATCTCGCCGCGATCGTTCCAACTTACGGCGCCTTTCATTTTATCGAGTAGTCGCCGTGCTTTCTGCTTCATAGTTTTTGGAACACTGTCGATGATTTCGTTTTCGATGCTCTCCTTTTCGACAATTTCATTTTCGGTAGGTGGTTCAAGTTTGTTTTCGACTTTGGTGGGAATTTTTTCGATGACCACACGCACGAGTTCTTGGATACGCTTGTCGGAAAGATCGTTGTACCGATTCAATACCTGGTTATACAACACAACTTTTTTCCTCTCGTGTATATCGTTTAGTTCTAATATGTCTTCCATTTCGTTGTCGAGTCGTCGCAGAACACTCCCTATAGGATTAATCAAAGGACGTTGCGGTTGAATGTTTTCCAAAATACGGGGATCGACCAGCGCTATCTTCTTTGTATGTTCCATGTTCACATGAGATGGAGATGGGAATGTCGAGTTTGTCGCTGAGGCCAGAGGCACATGTGTCGTAGTAGGCACAGAGACAAGTGAATTCAGCGACCTAGCATTTGTCGATGGTCCACAGCAACTGCGGACACTGTGCCGTTTCCAGCTGTCCCGACGTGAGAAATGTCTCTTGCAATCTGGGCACTGGAACGATGATGGTGTGGACTTGTTGACAGCTGGTAGAATAGGCAATAAACTCATGATGTAGGTGTTTACGGTTCAAATGTAAAGAACGGAATGACTCTTGGAACTCGTCGGTCTAAGTATAAGTTCCGACTAGTGAATTGGTTACCCGTTAGATGGTGCCCGCGTATTTATAGACATGGACCGCTACGCTAGAAGTTCCGTCACACCTCAAGTCATGTGACTGTAATGGCTGACTCTACAGTTCTAACATTCCCGGAAGTGTGTCGATGATGGAGTAGTTAGTACACACACACACGCACGCACTCACTCACACACACACACACACACACACACACATTCACACTCTCACACGCACATATACACACACACTCACTCACACACACACACACACACACACACACACACACCCTCCATTACTGCCAGAACCATATTTTTCATAGTGTTTCGCCACTGTTTCGAAACGGCTTCTTGCAACCAAGTATTGATATTACACAACTGTTCGACTGTCACGTCGGCTAGCTTCACACCTGCGTCTAACAAAACACTCAAACAGTCTTTCACCACTGCAGTTGAATTGATGGACTCCACAGCCTCGTCAAAGTGCATGTAAATTTGAATGTCATCAGATAACATACAATCGTGATGAAATTTACTAGGATGATCTATCTCGCAACCACGGCATTGTCGTCTTGAGAGTTCAAAGATGGTATATGCTATGTGGCGTGCAAGCGTCTTCTTCATTTCGGTCGCAGGAAAATCAATGGCAAAGTTCGGACCCGCAAAGTCAGGAGCGGAAGTTGCAACGTTGGCAGGCTGGGTAGAAGTTGTGACATTGACAGCGTGGGTAGTTGTAACGTCGTTAGGAAAGGAAGTTGGTGTCGATGATGTTCTGTTGTCGTTAATCGTCTCTGACGACACATAGACCATTCGTTGCCGCTTTGGTGGTAGCGGACCTTCAATGTAGTCCTGCAAGAATATTTCAATAACATTAAAACATATTAAAGATTGCATGGGAATAGTACACCGTTGCTAGAGTACGGTGATACAAGGATAGGTAGGGAACAATGATAAGAAGTGACGTGATAGGAAGTAAGGTGACAAGTTGTATGATCATAAAGTATAAAACGGGGTGAAGTTTTAGCGGAAGTAAAGATACAGTGGACACCCTTATAGCAGAAGCTATGGGGACGCTATTTTAGGGAAAGTATAGACACGGGGAACGACATTTTAGGTGAAAGTATAGTATAGTATAGTAAAACAATATAAAGTATGTCTCACCACTGGCGTATACAACTTGGCTTCATTGGCCGTCCTCTTCCGACGGGCACAACATCCGCTGGTGACGTGGCGCTTGCTATTATCTTTCCGTGTGAACGATCCCCCACAGTCTGGGCAGGTGAAGGGTCTCTGCGATGGTGGTAGTTGTTTCGGGATCGATAGGGAATCCTCATCGGCAGCGGTCGTTCGAACCATAATATACATGTCAGAGGCAACGTAACCGTGTCGTTTACATTGCAAATGTCCCCTATCGTCGACTACCTTACGCTTCTTGCAGTATCTGCACCCGATGTAGAAGGGAGTATACTTGCGCACTTTGTCAATAAGGAGACCTCTGACCTTGATAACAGGGTCGGCGCTTACCGTTGATTCTAGAGTTGGCACGTCCACTACGTCCACGACCTCTGGTTCCGATGGCCCAGCAGGTCGGTTGGTTACCGGCATGACGGGTCTGCTCGTTGGCTCGTCCTCATCGCTCGAGTCCGCTGCATTACGAGGTCGGTAGTAAGGTGTCTTCAACATGATGATGTTAGCCGTGGTGTCGTCGTGATAGGAATGATGGTCCGATTGGTAAAACACCGCGCTTATATAGTTAGTAAATGTGCCGAAAGGTCACGTGGGCGTGCCGAAAGATCACGGACTGTAGAGTAGAAATTAAAGGTGTAGACTGTAGAGTAGATCATTGATGGTTGGTTCGGTTGCCGGAGCTGATGACAGAGACGAAATTGTTTTGGTCGTCGAACTGGTCGTCGGACTGGTCGTTGAACTGGTCGCTGGTTGTTGGTCCGGATTGATTGTCGGTATCGAGAGGTAGAGTGGGCCCATGACCAGAGCAGGCTGCGCCTTCGGTAGCAAACTCTCTTGTCGGACGTTATCACTAGTCATGTTGTTCATCTTCCAAAATGTAAGATATAATGACCACAAAATACAGACGCAGGCCTATTATAACAGTTCGACGGAACATAAAGGTCACGTGGGCGTACCGAACGAACACGGACTTCAGAGTAGACATTATAGGTACAGACTGTAGAGTGGATCATTGATGTTTTTTTGTTTGATTGCCGAGCTGATGACGAAATAGTACACAACAATTGACAAACACCTCTTTGTTAATACAGGAAGAAGTCGACGTATGCAAGTAATAAGAGACATTGATAGGCAAAAATTTCCAAACAGGATGAGGGGAAGGTCGTAGATATGTATGGTAACCAGAAATGACATAATTTGACTTATTTTACTAGTTCTCTACCGATTCGTCAGGATTGAACCTATTTTATGGTTGTAAATGTATAGGTTAAAAGAGGCCTACACCTAAACAAATGGTCGACAACCTATGGGACATAAGAAAAGACACCATTGCGCATGCGCAATGGCCTATTTATCGACGTCACTGACCTATTTAATGACGTCTTTGACCTATTTTTATAGTAAAAAGAGAAAAAAGAATCAAGAGACACGAACTTAATCAGTATCGATATTTGGTTCACTGAAATCCGTCAGGGGGAGTTATTTGTACTTCTCTTTCAGTTCGTAACCTTTCCACCAAGGGGCGCCAATTTTCATAAATAAGACGCACCAATTTTGGCAGTACTCCTACATTTAGTCAAACCCTTGTCCGTAAGGTGGCACCACTTGTAGTTCACGACCTATCCGTCAGGGGAAATAGTTTAATAAAATTCCGCCAGGTCGCGCTGTCTTAGTTCACAAAAAATCCGCTAGGGGCGCTATTTTGGTTCCAGGTTCTCAACCTATTCGACAGGGGGCGCTACTTGACATACATCCGGGTACTTTTCCACTTCCACCGACGGAAAAACGGATTCGGTACGCGCTAGACCACCTATATTACTATTATCATCCGTTCCCAGCCCCACTGATTGATTATCTGCTTTATGCAATGCCTTAATTAGCTACAAACGAAATGATATTGTCATGAGAAGGAATTTAAGTTCAAAATAATATAATGGTGACAATTGCTGTCCTTGGTTTCTTGCTCCAAGTGTGGGTGTTAGCTAAGATATTTGACTATGTCACTATTTGACTATGTTGACTATGTCCATGCCTGCTCTATTCATTCGTTTTCATTGACAGTGAACTAAGGAATGTCACAGACAATTAGTATCCTTTTTATCGACCCGAGTAAAACATATGTAGAAAATAACGTTTACGGGTAAAAAAGAAAACCTCTTCGCTAAATGTCGGCACCAGGCAGTCGAATAATTATGTCCGCAAGCACACCTGGAAGTTTGAACGACCTTGCAACTAAAAAGCACTTGTTATGTGAAACTTAAATTTTATCGAACACGTCTTCTTACTCTCTTATTTACAACTATTTCGAAAGTGAGGGTCCGCTCACGCTTGTCGAAATTTTTCTATTCGTAGAAAGCGTACGAAAGTGAGAGCATGTAAATGTTCGCGTACTAATTACAACAAAATGACGGTCGCATGTGAATTGCATAACCAAAATAAATTTAAATAAAATGTGTGTAATCATTAGTATGATGGTTATTATTACATGGTATATAATTATGCATGTACCTTGTAAATACACTTCCATACTTCATAGGTTTTTCAATCAGGAATATTATCGGAAGATTAAAATACTCGTTCAGTGGAAGAAATTAGTTCGTTCTATACGACTAGGTATAGCCTAAATGACGACAGTTGTGAACAACCAACAAGTAATCAATGGCATCTAGAGATGTACTTTTGTTTCACGGACTAAACATCAAAACAAATTGTGAAACAATTGACAACGTTATATTAAAAAATAATATATATATTTCGTTCGTATCGATTATTTTTATGTTTCGAATTCATGACGGACTACTACAATTGATCTTTTCTACACGAGTCAGTTTTTGTATTGATGGCTGGCGCATTTACGAAGCGACAATTATCGTTCTGGTAGACACTGGTGTGTTTGTAAAAATCTTTGACTGCGGTAAATGCTACAAGTTTATATTCAAGCCACTTGTCTGTTTGTCAGATGTCAACAGCCAGGGTAATTAGAAATAGAATAACCACAGTCGTCGTGTCGTCATAAATACAGATTCATGTAAATGGATCGAAATAATATTGACTTGGAGTCCAAAAAAGGCTGCGTAAACCTATGGTTGCGCACGGTCGTTGAACGAAATCAGCGAAAGGTATTATTAGGAGCTAAGCTCCATATATATATATATATATATATATATTTATATATATATATATATATAATTATATATATATATATATATATATATTTAGCTCTAATAATACCTTTCGAAATCAGCGAAAGGTATTATTAGGAGCTAAGCCCATATATATATATATATATATATATAAATTATATATATATATATATATATATATATATATATATATATATATATACACACACCCATATATATATATATATAGTAAAAAAAAACACTCATAGTATATAGTGCACATAACGTTCACACCACCAATCACACCAACCAGCATAATTTGAAATATAAATATAGTATCACAATCTTCCTCCTCCTCCTCCTCCTACTACTACTACTAATACTACTCTTCCTCCTCGCCACCATCATCATCATCATCATCGTCACCCTCATCATCATCATCATTAGTTGTATTCCATTCACTGCTCGTTGCATTCAGTAATTCAATAATATGTAATAACCTTTACGAATAAACAAGACATAACAATGGCGTAAACACATCTCACGACGGCAGTCTAGTTTTTTATAGATGTTTTTGCTGTTGCTGTTGTTGCCTCTGCTGTCCCTGCCGCGGAAGGTTGGCGTGTGTGGGTGTTCGCGTGCTTGCCTACCAAGAGTGTGGAACGATGCGTGACGCCACACGGAAACTAATACGGACCATTTTAATACCCATCAGCAATGATGTGACACCTCGTCCATTATAGTAACTACGATGAATGATCGTTTAAGGGGAAAATGACATTTACCCGGAACATTTGACGAAACAACTCACAGAAGAAAAGTGTCAACTGATTTAATGCTTTACGTCGATACGTACGATATGTGACAATGGGCCTGTAGTCGCGGCTTATCGGTTATGTTCTATCACCATTAAAGTAAAAGTAAAACGAAAAAGTCGATGTCCGAACATCACACCATCTTATATAGGTTGGTGTGCAGTTTGGTGAAAACATCCCCTGGAATCGCCAAAAGCGCACCATTTAGTAATATGTAAATAACTGTGTGTTTGGTCGCTGCACGTCAGCACTGTCCGTCCTGTCAGAATTCAATTTTATAAACGTTGTCGTGCTTACATTTATCCGGGCGTTAAATAATATTCGGGTGACGTTTCTGCGCGTGCGCGTATCTAGAGGAATGTATTTAGCACCAGCTATGACTGTCGCGCTTTTCATTTATCCGGGCGTTATATATGTTTATATATATATTTATATATATATATATACATATATGTCTATTTATATACATATATTATATATATTCCCACAGACATAAACAATTTCTGTCGTAAAACAGTTTCCTCTCCACGCACACGTCACGTGACTTACTCTTATTCTTGGTCACAAATCTGAAACAGCAATTTATAATTATGTACTCTAACTATAACGCTCGTATTACGACAACAAACGAAACATATTTAATTACTGGATAGTATTTATCACTACGTGATCTACTGGTGCCAAATATCATGCCTTACATATGCACGTAAACATGATTCGGATAAAATTTAACGCCCGGATAAATGTAAGCGCGACAGCAGATGTTATTGATCTGTGCAATCTTATGAAATTGCTGTGTGTATGTGCGTGTGCGTGCGTACGTGTGTGTGTGTAATTTATAATTGATATTTGGACTGCGTTATATATAATAATGTAGAAATCATTTATTCATTTTTATAATATCAGAGGGATTCTTAATGGCAGAAGACCTGAATGAGTACTTTAGTTCAGTGTTTGCCAGAGAGGATATTAGTTCACTGCCAGTACCAGAGGCTAAGTTCAAGGGGGCAGATTCAGACTATTTAGGACAATTATTTGTAATCCCAGAAATGGTAGCTAAGAAAATAAGGGCTATGAAGGATAATAAATCACCTGGAGTGGATGGGATTCCGCCCAAACTACTATTGGAAATTGTAGAACAAATTAGCGTACCGCTTGCAACAGTTTTCAATTTGTCATTAGAAGAGGGAGTGGTTCCTTTAGAATGGAAAGAGGCAAACATTATACCGTTATTTAAAAAAGGTTTGAGAAACAAGTCAGAGAACTATAGACCAGTGAGTTTAACATCAGTGATTTGCAAGCTATTAGAAAGATTAATTAAAGATCACATGGTGGATTTTCTTGTTAAACAAAACTTGATCAACCCATCTCAACATGGTTTTTTAAAGCAAGGTCATGCTTAACAAATATGTTATGTTTTTTGGAAGACATCACTAAGTGGGTAGATGAGGGATCACCAGTAGATATCGTCTACTTAGATTTTCAAAAAGCTTTCGACAAAGTACCACATCAAAGATTACTGCTGAAACTAAAGGCCCATGGCATAGGAAATGGTATAATAAACTGGATAGAACAATGGCTGATTGACAGAAGACAACGTGTAGTAGTTGATGGGGAGGCTTCAAACTGGAAATCGGTATTGAGTGGGGTACCACAGGGATCAGTATTAGGACCTATATTATTCTTAATATATATCAACGATTTGGATGATGAAATAACAAGCAAGGTGTTGAAATTTGCGGATGATACAAAAGTGTTTAGAAGGATTAAAAGTGATGGAGATAGACAGCATTTACAAGATGATCTTGACAGGTTGATCAAATGGTCTGAAAAGTGGCAAATGCTGTTCAATTTTGGGAAATGTAAATGCCTCCACACAGGACATGGGAACGAAGAGGTAGAATATACAATGTACTAAGTACTACTGTAAAAGAAAAGGACTTAGGGTTAACCATTAGTGCTGATATGAAGGTTTCAGAGCAGTGCGGAATTGTAGCTTCAAAGGGAAATCAAATCCTTGGATTAATTCGGCGAAACATAACGTATAAGGAAAAAGAGCTAATAATACCGCTGTACAAAACATTAGTTAGGCCTAATTTAGAATATTGTATTCAAGCGTGGAGGAAGGACATAGATATGCTAGAAAGAGTACAGAGGAGAGCAACTAAAACGATACCAAAACTGAAGGATCTTAGTTACGAAATACGACTAAAAATGCGGTTTAACAACACTAGAGACCAGGAGATTGAGAGGAGATAAGATAGAAGTGTTTAAAATATTGAATGGTTATGAAAATATTGATAGAAATATATTTTATTCAATTAAGAAAGATAGAAGGACTAGAGGACATGAAGTTACATTAGCAAAGGAGCAGAGTAGATTAGATATAAGAAAGTTTTCATTTTCACAAAGGACTGTAAATGAATGGAACAGATTATCTGCTGATTGTGTGGGTGCTAGTAGCGTGAATATGTTTAAAAATAAAATCGACACATACCTCAGACGGGCGGGATACACATAGATAAAAGGGTCGGACTCTCGATAAGCCAAAGGGCTTCCTTGTCCACCTGCCACCTAGAGTTAATTCTCTGGGTGGCAATCTTGTTAAATCTTGTTAAATCTAAAAACAAGACGAAATCAACGCTGCAGTAGGCTGTATGCCTAAGCCGACTGTATAGTTAACCAACAATTGAAATCCAATTTAGTTATCATCAAAGATTTGTAATTATTCAAGTGTAGATTTCTTGGAAGATGTATATACATAAGACAGTAAAACGTGTAAATGAGCGATGCAAACACCTGTGTTGGAAATACGTGTCCACTGAACTCTCGAAATTACCACACCCAAAGTATATATCTCTTAACGTCGATTTTGAATGTGATGTATCCTATTCGGAATAAACTGGGTGAAATTCTTAGCAGGCACTTAACACGAGCCAACGTTAGAGTTGACAAATGGAAATATTACAACATTTATGCATGCACATCTATTACAACAATTATAGGCAGGTCTACGATGGTCCCATGCACATCTATTACAACATTTATAGGCAGGTCTACGATGGTGCCATGCACATCTATTACAACATTTATAGGTAGGTCTACGATGGTGCCATGCACATATATTACATCATTTATAGGCAGGTCTACGATGGTGCCATGCACATCTATTACAACATTTATAAGTAGGTCTACGATGGTGCCATGCACATCTATTACAACATTTATAGGCTGGTCTACGATGGTGCTATGCACATCTATTATAACATTTATAATTAGGTCTACGATGGTGCCATGCACATGTATTACATCATTTATAGGCAGGTCTACGATGGTGCCATGCACATCTATTATAACATTTATAAATAGGTCTACGATGGTGCCATGCACATCTATTACAACATTTTTAGGTAGGTCTACGACGGTGCATACACATCTATTACAACATTTATAAGTAGGTCTATGATGGTGCCATGCACATATATTACAACATTTATAGGTAGGTCTACGATGGTGCCATGCACATCTATTACAACATTTATAAGTAGGTCTACGATAGTGCCATGCACACCTATTACAACATTTATAGGCAGGTCTACGATGGTGTCATGCACATCTATTACAACATTTATAAGTAGGTCTACGATGGTGCCATGCACATCTATTACAACATTTTTAGGTAGGTCTACGATGGTGCATACACATCAAATACAACATTTATAGGTAGATCTACAATGGTGTCATGCACATCTATTATAACATTTATAGGTAGGTCTACGACGGTGCCATGCACATCTATTACAACATTTATAAGTAGGTCTACGATAGTGCCATGCACACCTATTACAACATTTATAGGCAGGTCTACGATGGTGTCATGCACATCTATTACAACATTTATAAGTAGGTCTACGATGGTGCCATGCACATCTATTACAACATTTTTAGGTAGGTCTACGATGGTGCATACACATCAAATACAACATTTATAGGTAGATCTACAATGGTGTCATGCACATCTATTATAACATTTATAGGTAGGTCTACGATGGTGCCATGCACATCTATTACAACATTTATAGGTAGGTCTACGACGGTGCATACACATCTATTACAACATTTATAGGTAGATCTACAATGGTGTCATGCACATCTATTACAACATTTATAGGTAGGTCTACGATGGTGCCATGCACATCTATTACAACATTTATAAGTAGGTCTACGATGGTGCCATGCACATCTATTACAACATTTGTAGGTAGGTCTACGATGGTGCCATGCATATCTATTACAACATTTATAGGTAGGTCTACGACGGTGCATACACATCTATTACAACATTTATAGGTAGATCTACAACAGTGTCATGCACATCTATTACAACATTTATAGGCAGGTCTACGATGGTGCCATGCACATCTATTACAACATTTATAGGTAGGTCTACGATGGTGCATACACATCTATTACAGCATTTATAGGTAGGTCTACGATGGTGTCATGCACATCAATTACAACATTTATAGGTAGGTCTACGATGGTGCCATGCACATCTATTACAATATTTATAGGTAGGTCTACGATGGTGCATACACATCTATTACAACAATTATAAGTAGGTCTACGATGGTGCCATGCACATCTATTACAACATTTTTAGGTAGGTCTACGATGGTGCATACACATCTATTACAACATTTATAAGTAGGTCTATGATGGTGCCATGCACATCTATTACAACATTTATAGGTAGGTCTACGATGGTGCATACACATCTATTACAACATTTATAGGTAGATCTACAATGGTGTCATGCACATCTATTACAACATTTATAGGTAGGTCTACGATGGTGCCATGCACATCTATTACAACATTTATAGGTAGGTCTACGACGGTGCATACACATCTATTACAACATTTATAGGTAGATCTACAATAGTGCCATGCACATCTATTATAACATTTATAGGCAGGTCTACGATGGTGCCATGCACATCTATTACAACATTTATAGGTTGGTCTACGATGGTGCATACACATCTATTACAACATTTATAGGTAGGTCTACGATGGTGTCATGCACATCAATTACAACATTTATAGGTAGGTCTACGATGGTGCCATGCACATCTATTACAACATTTTTAGGTAGGTCTACGATGGTGCATACACATCTATTACAACATTTATAGGTAGACCTAGAATGGTGTCATGCAAATCTATTACAACATTTATAGGTAGGTCTACGTTGGTGCCATTCACATCTATTACAACATTTATAAGTAGGTCTATGATGGTGCCATGCACATCTATTACAACATTTATAGGTAGGTCTACGATGGTGCATACACATCTATTACAACATTTATAGGTAGATCTACAATGGTGTCATGCACATCTATTACAACATTTATAGGCAGGTCTACGGTGGTGTCATGCACATCTATTACAAAATGTATAAGTAGGTCTACGATGGTGCCATGCACATCTATTACAACATTTTTAGGTAGGTCTACGATGGTGCATACACATCTATTACAACATTTATAAGTAGGTCTAAAATGGTGCCATGCACATCTATTACAACATTTATAGGTAGGTCTACGATGGTGCATAAACATCTATTACAACATTTACAGGTAGATCTACAATGGTGTCATGCACATCTATTACAACATTTATAGGTAGGTCTACGATGGTGCCATGCACATCTATTACAACATTTATATGTAGGTCTACGACGGTGCATACACATCTATTACAACATTTATAGGTAGATCTACAATAGTGCCATGCACATCTATTATAACATTTATAGGCAGGTCTACGATGGTGCCATGCACATCTATTACAACATTTATAGGTTGGTCTACGATGGTGCATACACATCTATTACAACATTTATAGGTAGGTCTACGATGGTGTCATGCACATCAATTACAACATTTATAGGTAGGTCTACGATGGTGCCATGCACATCTATTACAACATTTTTAGGTAGGTCTACGATGGTGCATACACATCTATTACAACATTTATAGGTAGATCTACAATGGTGTCATGCACATCTATTACAACATTTATAGGTAGGTCTACGTTGGTGCCATTCACATCTGTTACAACATTTATAAGTAGGTCTATGATGGTGCCATGCACATCTATTACAACATTTATAGGTAGGTCTACGATGGTGCATACACATCTATTACAACATTTATAGGTAGATCTACAATGGTGTCATGCACATCTATTACAACATTTATAGGTAGGTCTACGATGGTGCCATGCACATCTATTACAACATTTATAAGTAGGTCTACGATGGTGCCATGCCACCTATTACAACATTTATAGGGAGGTCTACGGTGGTGTCATGCACATCTATTACAATATTTATAAGTAGGTCTACGATGGTGCCATGCACATCTATTACAACATTTTTAGGTAGGTCTACGATGGTGCATACACATCTATTACAACATTTATAAGTAGGTCTATGATGGTGCCATGCACATCTATTACAACATTTATAGGTAGGTCTACGATGGTGCATACACATCTATTACAACATTTATAGGTAGATCTACAATGGTGTCATGCACATCTATTATAACATTTATAGGTAGGTCTACGATGGTGCCATGCACATCTATTACAACATTTATAGGTAGGTCTACGACGGTGCATACACATCTATTACAACATTTATAAGTAGGTCTATGATGGTGCCATGCACATCTATTACAACATTTATAGGTAGGTCTACGGTGGTGCATACACATCTATTACAATATTTATAGGTAGATCTACAATGGTGTCATGCACATCTATTACAACATTTATAGGTAGGTCTACGATGGTGCATACACATCTATTACAACATTTATAGGTAGATCTACAATGGTGTCATGCACATCTATTACAACATTTATAGGTAGGTCTACGATGGTGCCATGCACATTTATTACAACATTTATAAGTAGGTCTACGATGGTGCCATGCACATCTATTACAACATTTATAGGTAGGTCTACGATGGTGCCATGCATATCTATTACAACATTTATAGGTAGGTCTACGACGGTGCATACACATCTATTACAACATTTATAGGTAGATCTACAATAGTGTCATGCACATCTATTACAACATTTATAGGCAGGTCTACGATGGTGCCATGCACATCTATTACAACATTTATAGGTAGGTCTACGATGGTGCATACGCATCTATTACAGCATTTATAGGAAGGTCTACGATGGTGTCATGCACATCAATTACAACATTTATAGGTAGGTCTACGATGGTGCCATGCACATCTATTACAATATTTATAGGTAGGTCTACGATGGTGCATACACATCTATTACAACATTTATAAGTAGGTCTACGATGGTGCCATGCACATCTATTACAACATTTTTAGGTAGGTCTACGATGGTGCATACACATCTATTACAACATTTATAAGTAGGTCTATGATGGTGCCATGCACATCTATTACAACATTTATAGGTAGGTCTACGATGGTGCATACACATATATTACAACATTTATAGGTAGATCTACAATGGTGTCATGCACATCTATTACAACATTTATAGGTAGGTCTACGATGGTGCCATGCACATCTATTACAACATTTATATGTAGATCTACGACGGTGCATACACATCTATTACAACATTTATAGGTAGATCTTCAATAGTGCCATGCACATCTATTATAACATTTATAGGCAAGTCTACGATGGTGCCATGCACATCTATTACAACATTTATAGGTTGGTCTACGATGGTGCATACACATCTATTACAACATTTATAGGTAGGTCTACGATGGTGTCATGCACATCAATTACAACATTTATAGGTAGGTCTACGATGGTGCCATGCACATCTATTACAACATTTTTAGGTAGGTCTACGATGGTGCATACACATCTATTACAACATTTATAGGTAGATCTAGGATGGTGTCATGCACATCTATTACAACATTTATAGGTAGGTCTACGTTGGTGCCATTCACATCTATTACAACATTTATAAGTAGGTCTATGATGGTGCCATGCACATCTATTACAACATTTATAGGTAGGTCTACGATGGTGCCATGCACATCTACTACAACATTTATATGTAGGTCTACGACGGTGCATACACATCTATTACAACATTTATAGGTAGATCTACAATAGTGCCATGCACATCTATTATAACATTTATAGGCAGGTCTACGATGGTGCCATGCACATCTATTACAACATTTATAGGTTGGTCTACGATGGTGCATACACATCTATTACAACATTTATAGGTAGGTCTACGATGGTGTCATGCACATCAATTACAACATTTATAGGTAGGTCTACGATGGTGCCATGCACATCTATTACAACATTTTTAGGTAGGTCTACGATGGTGTCATGCACATTAATTACAACATTTATAGGTAGGTCTACGATGGTGCCATGCACATCTATTACAACATTTTTAGGTAGGTCTACGATGGTGCATACACATCTATTACAACATTTATAGGTAGATCTACAATGGTGTCATGCACATCTATTACAACATTTATAGGTAGGTCTACGTTGGTGCCATTCACATCTATTACAACATTTATAAGTAGGTCTATGATGGTGCCATGCACATCTATTACAACATTTATAGGTAGGTCTACGATGGTGCATACCCATCTATTACAACATATATAGGTAGATCTACAATGGTGTCATGCACATCTATTACAACATTTATAGGTAGGTCTACGATGGTGCATACACATCTATTACAACATTTATAGGTAGATCTACAATGGTGTCATGCACATCTATTATAACATTTATAGGTAGGTCTACGATGGTGCCATGCACATCTATTACAACATTTATAGGTAGGTCTACGACGGTGCATACACATCTATTACAACATTTATAAGTAGGTCTATGATGGTGCCATGCACATCTATTACAACATTTATAGGTAGGTCTACGATGGTGCATACACATGCAAGGTGTCATGCACATCTATTACAACGATTTATGTAGGTAGGTCTACGATAGTGCCATGCATCTATTACAACACCCGGTATAGGTGCCAGAGTCTACGACGGTGCATGCACATCTATTACGCAGCATTTATGGTGAATCTACAATAATTATTTATGCACATCTATTACCACAGCAGGCCGCGGGTCTGCGATTAGTTGCCAGGCACATCTATTACAACATTTATAGGTAGTTCTACGATGGTGCATACACATCTATTACAACATTTATAGATAGGTCTACGATGGTGTCATGCACATCAATTACAACATTTATAGGTAGGTCTACGATGGTGCCATGCACATCTATTACAACATTTTTAGGTAGGTCTACGATGGTGCATACACATCTATTACAACATTTATAGGTAGATCTACTATGGTGTCATGCACATCTATTACAACATTTATAGGTAGGTCTACGATGGTGCCATGCACATCTATTACAACATTTATAAGTAGGTCTATGATGGTGCCATGCCACCTATTACAACATTTATAGGCAGGTCTACGATGGTGTCATGCACATCTATTACAACATTTATAAGTAGGTCTATGATGGTGCCATGCCACCTATTACAACATTTATAGGCAAGTCTACGATGGTGTCATGCACATCTATTACAACATTTATAAGTAGGTCTACGATGGTGCCATGCACATCTATTACAACATTTTTAGGTAGGTCTACGATGGTGCATACACATCTATTACAACATTTATAAGTAGGTCTATGATGGTGCCATGCACATCTTTTACAACATTTATAGGTAGGTCTACGATGGTGCATACACATATATTACAACATTTATAGGTAGATCTACAATGGTGTCATGCACATCTATTACAGCATTTATAAGTAGGTCTATGATGGTGCCATGCACATCTATTACAGCATTTATAGGTAGGTCTACGATGGTGCATACACATCTATTACAACATTTATAGGTAGACCTACAATGGTATCATGCACATCTATTACAATATTTATAGGTAGGTCTACGATGGTGCCATGCACATCTATTACAACATTTATAGGTAGGTCTACGACGGTGCATACACATCTATTACAACATTTATACGTAGATCTACAATAGTGTCATGCACATCTATTACAACATTTATAGGCAGGTCTACGATGGTGCCATGCACATCTATTACAACATTTATAGGTAGGTCTACGATGGTGCATACACATCTATTACAACATTTATAGGTAGGTCTACGATGGTGTCATGCACATCTATTACAACATTTATAGGTAGGTCTACGATGGTGCCATGCACATCTATTACAAAATTTTTAGGTAGGTCTACAATGGTGTCATGCACATCTATTACAACATTTATAGGTAGGTCTACGATGGTGCCATGCACATCTATTACAACATTTATAAGTAGGTCTACAATAGTGTCATGCACATCTATTACAACATTTATAGGCAGGTCTACGATGGTGCATACACATCTATTACAACATTTATAGGTAGATCTACAATGGTGTCATGCACATCTATTACAACATTTATAGGTAGGTCTACGATGGTGCATACACATCTATTACAACATTTATAGGTAGGTCTACGATGGTGTCATGCACATCAATTACAACATTTATAGGAAGGTCTACGATGGTGCCGTGCACATCTATTACAACATTTTTAGGTAGGTCTACGATGGTATCATGCACATCTATTACAACATTTATAGGTAGGTCTACGATGGTGCCATGCATATCCAATACAACATTTATAGGTAGGTCTACGACGGTGCATACACATCTATTACAACATTTATAAGTAGGTCTATGATGGTGCCATGCACATCTAATACAACATTTATAGGTAGGTCTACGATGGTGCATACACATCTATTACAACATTTATAGGTAGATCTACAATGGTATCATGCACATCTATTACAACATTTATAGGTAGGTCTACGATGGTGCCATGCACATCTATTACAACATTTATAGGTAGGTCTACGACGGTGCATACACATCTATTACAACATTTATAGGGAGATCTACAATAGTGTCATGCACATATATTACAACATTTATAGGCAGGTCTACGATGGTGCCATGCACATCTATTACAACATTTATAGGTAGGTCTTCGATGGTGCATACACATATATTACAAAATTTATAGGTAGGTCTACGATGGTGTCATGTACATCAATTACAACATTTATAGGTAGGTCTACGATGGTGCCATGCACATCAATTACAACATTTATAGGTAGGTCTACGATGGTGCCATGCACATCTATTACAACATTTTTAGGTAGGTCTACGATGGTGCATACACATCTATTACAACATTTATAGGTAGATCTACAATGGTGTCATGCACATCTATTACAACATTTATAGGTAGGTCTACGATGGTGCATACACATCTATTACAACATTTATAGGTAGATCTACAATGGTGTCATGCACATCTATTACAACATTTATAGGTAGGTCTACGATGGTGCCATGCACATCTATTACAACATTTATATGTAGATCTACGACGGTGCATACACATCTATTACAACATTTATAGGTAGATCTTCAATAGTGCCATGCACATCTATTATAACATTTATAGGCAAGTCTACGATGGTGCCATGCACATCTATTACAACATTTATAGGTAGGTCTACGATGGTGCATACACATCTATTACAACATTTATAGGTAGGTCTACGATGGTGTCATGCACATCAATTACAACATTTATAGGTAGGTCTACGATGGTGCCATGCACATCTATTACAACATTTTTAGGTAGGTCTACGATGGTGCATACACATCTATTACAACATTTATAGGTAGATCTAGGATGGTGTCATGCACATCTATTACAACATTTATAGGTAGGTCTACGTTGGTGCCATTCACATCTATTACAACATTTATAAGTAGGTCTATGATGGTGCCATGCATATCTATTACAACATTTATAGGTAGGTCTACGATGGTGCATACCCATCTATTACAACATTTATAGGTAGATCTACAATGGTGTCATGCACATCTATTACAACATTTATAGGTAGGTCTACGATGGTGCCATGCACATCTATTACAACATTTATAAGTAGGTCTACGATGGTGCCATGCCACCTATTACAACATTTATAGGGAGGTCTACGGTGGTGTCATTCACATCTATTACAACATTTATAAGTAGGTCTACGATGGTGCCATGCACATCTATTACAACATTTTTAGGTAGGTCTACGATGGTGCATACACATCTATTACAACATTTATAAGTAGGTCTATGATGGTGCCATGCACATCTATTACAACATTTATAGGTAGGTCTACGATGGTGCATACACATCTATTACAACATTTATAGGTAGATCTACAAAGGTGTCATGCACATCTATTACAACATTTATAGGTAGGTCTACGATGGTGCCATGCACATCTATTACAACATTTATAGGTAGGTCTACGACGGTGCATACACATCTATTACAACATTTATAGGTAGATCTACAATAGTGTTATGCACATCTATTACAACATTTATAGGCAGGTCTACGATGGTGCCAGGCACATCTATTACAACATTTATAGGTAGTTCTACGATGGTGCATACACATCTATTACAACATTTATAGATAGGTCTACGATGGTGTCATGCACATCAATTACAACATTTATAGGTAGGTCTACGATGGTGCCATGCACATCTATTACAACATTTTTAGGTAGGTCTACGATGGTGCATACACATCTATTACAACATTTATAGGTAGATCTACTATGGTGTCATGCACATCTATTACAACATTTATAGGTAGGTCTACGATGGTGCCATGCACATCTATTACAACATTTATAAGTAGGTCTATGATGGTGCCATGCCACCTATTACAACATTTATAGGCAGGTCTACGATGGTGTCATGCACATCTATTACAACATTTATAAGTAGGTCTATGATGGTGCCATGCCACCTATTACAACATTTATAGGCAGGTCTACGATGGTGTCATGCACATCTATTACAACATTTATAAGTAGGTCTACGATGGTGCCATGCACATCTATTACAACATTTTTAGGTAGGTCTACGATGGTGCATACACATCTATTACAACATTTATAAGTAGGTCTATGATGGTGCCATGCACATCTTTTACAACATTTATAGGTAGGTCTACGATGGTGCATACACATATATTACAACATTTATAGGTAGATCTACAATGGTGTCATGCACATCTATTACAGCATTTATAAGTAGGTCTATGATGGTGCCATGCACATCTATTACAGCATTTATAGGTAGGTCTACGATGGTGCATACACATCTATTACAACATTTATAGGTAGACCTACAATGGTATCATGCACATCTATTACAATATTTATAGGTAGGTCTACGATGGTGCCATGCACATCTATTACAACATTTATAGGTAGGTCTACGACGGTGCATACACATCTATTACAACATTTATACGTAGATCTACAATAGTGTCATGCACATCTATTACAACATTTATAGGCAGGTCTACGATGGTGCCATGCACATCTATTACAACATTTATAGGTAGGTCTACGATGGTGCATACACATCTATTACAACATTTATAGGTAGGTCTACGATGGTGTCATGCACATCTATTACAACATTTATAGGTAGGTCTACGATGGTGCCATGCACATCTATTACAAAATTTTTAGGTAGGTCTACAATGGTGTCATGCACATCTATTACAACATTTATAGGTAGGTCTACGATGGTGCCATGCACATCTATTACAACATTTATAAGTAGGTCTACAATAGTGTCATGCGCATCTATTACAACATTTATAGGCAGGTCTACGATGGTGCATACACATCTATTACAACATTTATAGGTAGATCTACGATGGTGTCATGCACATCTATTACAACATTTATAGGTAGGTCTACGATGGTGCATACACATCTATTACAACATTTATAGGTAGGTCTACGATGGTGTCATGCACATCAATTACAACATTTATAGGAAGGTCTACGATGGTGCCATGCAC
Organism: Paraescarpia echinospica; assembly: GCA_020002185.1. NCBI lineage: Eukaryota > Metazoa > Annelida > Polychaeta > Sabellida > Siboglinidae > Paraescarpia > Paraescarpia echinospica. The sequence goes on from CM034535.1 coordinate 61,721,640, forward strand.
ATCTATTACAACATTTTTAGGTAGGTCTACGATGGTATCATGCACATCTATTACAACATTTATAGGTAGGTCTACGATGGTGCCATGCACATCCATTACAACATTTATAGGTAGGTCTACGACGGTGCATACACATCTATTACAACATTTATAAGTAGGTCTATGATGGTGCCATGCACATCTAATACAACATTTATAGGTAGGTCTACGATGGTGCATACACATCTATTACAACATTTATAGGTAGATCTACAATGGTATCATGCACATCTATTACAACATTTATAGGTAGGTCTACGATGGTGCCATGCACATCTATTACAACATTTATAGGTAGGTCTACGACGGTGCATACACATCTATTACAACATTTATAGGGAGATCTACAATAGTGTCATGCACATATATTACAACATTTATAGGCAGGTCTACGATGGTGCCATGCACATCTATTACAACATTTATAGGTAGGTCTTCGATGGTGCATACACATATATTACAAAATTTATAGGTAGGTCTACGATGGTGTCATGTACATCAATTACAACATTTATAGGTAGGTCTACGATGGTGCCATGCACATCAATTACAACATTTATAGGTAGGTCTACGATGGTGCCATGCACATCTATTACAACATTTTTAGGTAGGTCTACGATGGTGCATACACATCTATTACAACATTTATAAGTAGGTCTACGATGGTGCCATGCACATCTATTACAACATTTTTAGGTAGGTCTACGATGGTGCATACACATCTATTACAACATTTATAAGTAGGTCTATGATGGTGCCATGCACATCTATTACAACATTTATAGGTAGGTCTACGATGGTGCATACACATCTATTACAACATTTATAGGTAGATCTACAATGGTGTCATGCACATCTATTACAACATTTATAGGTAGGTCTACGATGGTGCCATGCACATCTATTACAACATTTATATGTAGATCTACGACGGTGCATACACATCTATTACAACATTTATAGGTAGATCTTCAATAGTGCCATGCACATCTATTATAACATTTATAGGCAAGTCTACGATGGTGCCATGCACATCTATTGCAACATTTATAGGTTGGTCTACGATGGTGCATACACATCTATTACAACATTTATAGGTAGGTCTACGATGGTGTCATGCACATCAATTACAACATTTATAGGTAGGTCTACGATGGTGCCATGCACATCTATTACAACATTTTTAGGTAGGTCTACGATGGTGCATACACATCTATTACAACATTTATAGGTAGATCTAGGATGGTGTCATGCACATCTATTACAACATTTATAGGTAGGTCTACGTTGGTGCCATTCACATCTATTACAACATTTATAAGTAGGTCTATGATGGTGCCATGCACATCTATTACAACATTTATAGGTAGGTCTACGATGGTGCCATGCACATCTACTACAACATTTATATGTAGGTCTACGACGGTGCATACACATCTATTACAACATTTATAGGTAGATCTACAATAGTGCCATGCACATCTATTATAACATTTATAGGCAGGTCTACGATGGTGCCATGCACATCTATTACAACATTTATAGGTTGGTCTACGATGGTGCATACACATCTATTACAACATTTATAGGTAGGTCTACGATGGTGTCATGCACAACAATTACAACATTTATAGGTAGGTCTACGATGGTGCCATGCACATCTATTACAACATTTTTAGGTAGGTCTACGATGGTGTCATGCACATTAATTACAACATTTATAGGTAGGTCTACGATGGTGCCAAGCACATCTATTACAACATTTTTAGGTAGGTCTACGATGGTGCATACACATCTATTACAACATTTATAGGTAGATCTACAATGGTGTCATGCACATCTATTACAACATTTATAGGTAGGTCTACGTTGGTGCCATTCACATCTATTACAACATTTATAAGTAGGTCTATGATGGTGCCATGCACATCTATTACAACATTTATAGGTAGGTCTACGATGGTGCATACCCATCTATTACAACATATATAGGTAGATCTACAATGGTGTCATGCACATCTATTACAACATTTATAGGTAGGTCTACGATGGTGCATACACATCTATTACAACATTTATAGGTAGATCTACAATGGTGTCATGCACATCTATTATAACATTTATAGGTAGGTCTACGATGGTGCCATGCACATCTATTACAACATTTATAGGTAGGTCTACGACGGTGCATACACATCTATTACAACATTTATAAGTAGGTCTATGATGGTGCCATGCACATCTATTACAACATTTATAGGTAGGTCTACGATGGTGCATACACATCTATTACAACATTTATAGGTAGATCTACAATGGTGTCATGCACATCTATTACAACATTTATAGGTAGGTCTACGATGGTGCATACACATCTATTACAACATTTATAGGTAGATCTACAATGGTGTCATGCACATCTATTACAACATTTATAGGTAGGTCTACGATGGTGCCATGCACATTATTACAACATTTATAAGTAGGTCTACGATGGTGCCATGCACATCTATTACAACATTTATAGGTAGGTCTACGATGGTGCCATGCATATCTATTACAACATTTATAGGTAGGTCTACGACGGTGCATACACATCTATTACAACATTTATAGGTAGATCTACAATAGTGTCATGCACATCTATTACAACATTTATAGGCAGGTCTACGATGGTGCCATGCACATCTATTACAACATTTATAGGTAGGTCTACGATGGTGCATACGCATCTATTACAGCATTTATAGGAAGGTCTACGATGGTGTCATGCACATCAATTACAACATTTATAGGTAGGTCTACGATGGTGCCATGCACATCTATTACAATATTTATAGGTAGGTCTACGATGGTGCATACACATCTATTACAACATTTATAAGTAGGTCTACGATGGTGCCATGCACATCTATTACAACATTTTTAGGTAGGTCTACGATGGTGCATACACATCTATTACAACATTTATAAGTAGGTCTATGATGGTGCCATGCACATCTATTACAACATTTATAGGTAGGTCTACGATGGTGCATACACATCTATTACAACATTTATAGGTAGATCTACAATGGTGTCATGCACATCTATTACAACATTTATAGGTAGGTCTACGATGGTGCCATGCACATCTATTACAACATTTATATGTAGATCTACGACGGTGCATACACATCTATTACAACATTTATAGGTAGATCTTCAATAGTGCCATGCACATCTATTATAACATTTATAGGCAAGTCTACGATGGTGCCATGCACATCTATTACAACATTTATAGGTTGGTCTACGATGGTGCATACACATCTATTACAACATTTATAGGTAGGTCTACGATGGTGTCATGCACATCAATTACAACATTTATAGGTAGGTCTACGATGGTGCCATGCACATCTATTACAACATTTTTAGGTAGGTCTACGATGGTGCATACACATCTATTACAACATTTATAGGTAGATCTAGGATGGTGTCATGCACATCTATTACAACATTTATAGGTAGGTCTACGTTGGTGCCATTCACATCTATTACAACATTTATAAGTAGGTCTATGATGGTGCCATGCACATCTATTACAACATTTATAGGTAGGTCTACGATGGTGCCATGCACATCTATTACAACATTTATATGTAGGTCTACGACGGTGCATACACATCTATTACAACATTTATAGTTAGATCTACAATAGTGCCATGCACATCTATTATAACATTTATAGGCAGGTCTACGATGGTGCCATGCACATCTATTACAACATTTATAGGTTGGTCTAAGATGGTGCATACACATCTATTACAACATTTATAGGTAGGTCTACGATGGTGTCATGCACATCAATTACAACATTTATAGGTAGGTCTACGATGGTGCCATGCACATCTATTACAACATTTTTAGGTAGGTCTACGATGGTGCATACACATCTATTACAACATTTATAGGTAGATCTACAATGGTGTCATGCACATCTATTACAACATTTATAGGTAGGTCTACGTTGGTGCCATTCACATCTATTACAACATTTATAGGTAGATCTACAATGGTATCATGCACATCTATTACAACATTTATAGGTAGGTCTACGATGGTGCCATGCACATCTATTACAACATTTTTAGGAAGGTCTACGATGGTGCATACACATCTATTACAACATTTATAGGTAGATCTACAATGGTGTCATGCACATCTATTACAACATTTATAGGTAGGTCTACGTTGGTGCCATTCACATCTGTTACAACATTTATAAGTAGGTCTATGATGGTGCCATGCACATCTATTACAACATTTATAGGTAGGTCTACGATGGTGCATACACATCTATTACAACATTTATAGGTAGATCTACAATGGTGTCATGCACATCTATTACAACATTTATAGGTAGGTCTACGATGGTGCCATGCACATCTATTACAACATTTATAAGTAGGTCTACGATGGTGCCATGCCACCTATTACAACATTTATAGGGAGGTCTACGGTGGTGTCATGCACATCTATTACAATATTTATAAGTAGGTCTACGATGGTGCCATGCACATCTATTACAACATTTTTAGGTAGGTCTACGATGGTGCATACACATCTATTACAACATTTATAAGTAGGTCTATGATGGTGCCATGCACATCTATTACAACATTTATAGGTAGGTCTACGATGGTGCATACACATATATTACAACATTTATAGGTAGATCTACAATGGTGTCATGCACATCTATTATAACATTTATAGGTAGGTCTACGAAGGTGCCATGCACATCTATTACAACATTTATAGGTAGGTCTACGACGGTGCATACACATCTATTACAACATTTATAGGTAGATCTACAATGGTGTCATGCACATCTATTACAACATTTATAGGTAGGTCTACGATGGTGCATACACATCTATTACAACATTTATAGGTAGATCTACAATGGTGTCATGCACATCTATTACAACATTTATAGGTAGGTCTACGATGGTGCCATGCACATTTATTACAACATTTATAAGTAGGTCTACGATGGTGCCATGCACATCTATTACAACATTTATAGGTAGGTCTACGATGGTGCCATGCATATCTATTACAACATTTATAGGTAGGTCTACGACGGTGCATACACATCTATTACAACATTTATAGGTAGATCTACAATAGTGTCATGCACATCTATTACAACATTTATAGGCAGGTCTACGATGGTGCCATGCACATCTATTACAACATTTATAGGTAGGTCTACGATGGTGCATACGCATCTATTACAGCATTTATAGGAAGGTCTACGATGGTGTCATGCACATCAATTACAACATTTATAGGTAGGTCTACGATGGTGCCATGCACATCTATTACAATATTTATAGGTAGGTCTACGATGGTGCATACACATCTATTACAACATTTATAAGTAGGTCTACGATGGTGCCATGCACATCTATTACAACATTTTTAGGTAGGTCTACGATGGTGCATACACATCTATTACAACATTTATAAGTAGGTCTATGATGGTGCCATGCACATCTATTACAACATTTATAGGTAGGTCTACGATGGTGCATACACATCTATTACAACATTTATAGGTAGATCTACAATGGTGTCATGCACATCTATTACAACATTTATAGGTAGGTCTACGATGGTGCCATGCACATCTATTACAACATTTATATGTAGATCTACGACGGTGCATACACATCTATTACAACATTTATAGGTAGATCTTCAATAGTGCCATGCACATCTATTATAACATTTATAGGCAAGTCTACGATGGTGCCATGCACATCTATTACAACATTTATAGGTTGGTCTACGATGGTGCATACACATCTATTACAACATTTATAGGTAGGTCTACGATGGTGTCATGCACATCAATTACAACATTTATAGGTAGGTCTACGATGGTGCCATGCACATCTATTACAACATTTTTAGGTAGGTCTACGATGGTGCATACACATCTATTACAACATTTATAGGTAGATCTAGGATGGTGTCATGCACATCTATTACAACATTTGTAGGTAGGTCTACGTTGGTGCCATTCACATCTATTACAACATTTATAAGTAGGTCTATGATGGTGCCATGCACATCTATTACAACATTTATAGGTAGGTCTACGATGGTGCCATGCACATCTATTACAACATTTATATGTAGGTCTACGACGGTGCATACACATCTATTACAACATTTATAGGTAGATCTACAATAGTGCCATGCACATCTATTATAACATTTATAGGCAGGTCTACGATGGTGCCATGCACATCTATTACAACATTTATAGGTTGGTCTACGATGGTGCATACACATCTATTACAACATTTATAGGTAGGTCTACGATGGTGTCATGCACATCAATTACAACATTTATAGGTAGGTCTACGATGGTGCCATGCACATCTATTACAACATTTTTAGGTAGGTCTACGATGGTGCATACACATCTATTACAACATTTATAGGTAGGTCTACGATGGTGCCATGCACATCTATTACAACATTTTTAGGTAGGTCTACGTTGGTGCCATTCACATCTATTACAACATTTATAAGTAGGTCTATGATGGTGCCATGCATATCTATTACAACATTTATAGGTAGGTCTACGATGGTGCATACCCATCTATTACAACATTTATAGGTAGATCTACTATGGTGTCATGCACATCTATTACAACATTTATAGGTAGGTCTACGATGGTGCCATGCACATCTATTACAACATTTATAAGTAGGTCTATGATGGTGCCATGCCACCTATTACAACATTTATAGGCAGGTCTACGATGGTGTCATGCACATCTATTACAACATTTATAAGTAGGTCTATGATGGTGCCATGCCACCTATTACAACATTTATAGGCAGGTCTACGATGGTGTCATGCACATCTATTACAACATTTATAAGTAGGTCTACGATGGTGCCATGCACATCTATTACAACATTTTTAGGTAGGTCTACGATGGTGCATACACATCTATTACAACATTTATAAGTAGGTCTATGATGGTGCCATGCACATCTTTTACAACATTTATAGGTAGGTCTACGATGGTGCATACACATATATTACAACATTTATAGGTAGATCTACAATGGTGTCATGCACATCTATTACAGCATTTATAAGTAGGTCTATGATGGTGCCATGCACATCTATTACAGCATTTATAGGTAGGTCTACGATGGTGCATACACATCTATTACAACATTTATAGGTAGACCTACAATGGTATCATGCACATCTATTACAATATTTATAGGTAGGTCTACGATGGTGCCATGCACATCTATTACAACATTTATAGGTAGGTCTACGACGGTGCATACACATCTATTACAACATTTATACGTAGATCTACAATAGTGTCATGCACATCTATTACAACATTTATAGGCAGGTCTACGATGGTGCCATGCACATCTATTACAACATTTATAGGTAGGTCTACGATGGTGCATACACATCTATTACAACATTTATAGGTAGGTCTACGATGGTGTCATGCACATCAATTACAACATTTATAGGTAGGTCTACGATGGTGCCATGCACATCTATTACAAAATTTTTAGGTAGGTCTACAATGGTGTCATGCACATCTATTACAACATTTATAGGTAGGTCTACGATGGTGCCATGCACATCTATTACAACATTTATAAGTAGGTCTACAATAGTGTCATGCGCATCTATTACAACATTTATAGGCAGGTCTACGATGGTGCATACACATCTATTACAACATTTATAGGTAGATCTACGATGGTGTCATGCACATCTATTACAACATTTATAGGTAGGTCTACGATGGTGCATACACATCTATTACAACATTTATAGGTAGGTCTACGATGGTGTCATGCACATCAATTACAACATTTATAGGAAGGTCTACGATGGTGCCATGCACATCTATTACAACATTTTTAGGTAGGTCTACGATGGTATCATGCACATCTATTACAACATTTATAGGTAGGTCTACGATGGTGCCATGCACATCCATTACAACATTTATAGGTAGGTCTACGACGGTGCATACACATCTATTACAACATTTATAAGTAGGTCTATGATGGTGCCATGCACATCTAATACAACATTTATAGGTAGGTCTACGATGGTGCATACACATCTATTACAACATTTATAGGTAGATCTACAATGGTATCATGCACATCTATTACAACATTTATAGGTAGGTCTACGATGGTGCCATGCACATCTATTACAACATTTATAGGTAGGTCTACGACGGTGCATACACATCTATTACAACATTTATAGGGAGATCTACAATAGTGTCATGCACATATATTACAACATTTATAGGCAGGTCTACGATGGTGCCATGCACATCTATTACAACATTTGTAGGTAGGTCTTCGATGGTGCATACACATATATTACAAAATTTATAGGTAGGTCTACGATGGTGTCATGTACATCAATTACAACATTTATAGGTAGGTCTACGATGGTGCCATGCACATCTATTACAACATTTTTAGGTAGGTCTACGATGGAGCATACACATCTATCACAACATTTATAGGTAAATCTACAATGGTGTCATGCACATCTATTACAACATTTATAGGTAGGTCTACGATGGTGCCATGCACATCTATTACAACATTTATAGGTAGGTCTATGATGGTGCCATGCACATCTATTACAACATTAATAGGTAGGTCTACGATGGTGCTTACACATCTATTACAACATTTATAGGTAGATCTACAATGGTGTCATGCACATATATTACAACATTTATAGGTAGGTCTACGATGGTGCCATGCACATCTATTACAACATTTATAAGTAAGTCTATGATGGTGCCATGCACATATATTACAACATTTATAGGTAGGTCTACGATGGTGCCATGCACATCTATTACAACATTTATAAGTAGGTCTACGATGGTGCCATGCCATCTATTACAACATTTATAGGCAGGTCTAAGATGGTGTCATGCACATCTATTACAACATTTATAAGTAGGTCTACGATGGTGCCATGCACATCTATTACAACATTTTTAGGTAGGTCTACGATGGTGCATACACATCTATTACAACATTTATAAGTAGGTCTATGATGGTGCCATGCACATCTATTACAACATTTATAGGTAGGTCTACGATGGTGCATACACATCTATTACAACATTTATAGGTAGATCTACAATGGTGTCATGCACATCTATTACAACATTTATAGGTAGGTCTACGATGGTGCCATGCACATCTATTACAACATTTATAGGTAGGTCTACGACGGTGCATACACATCTATTACAACATTTATAGGTAGATCTACAATAGTGTCATGCACATCTATTACAACATTTATAGGCAGGTCTACGATGGTGCCATGCACATCTATTACAACATTTATAGGTAGTTCTACGATGGTGCATACACATCTATTACAACATTTATAGATAGGTCTACGATGGTGTCATGCACATCAATTACAACATTTATAGGTAGGTCTACGATGGTGCCATGCACATCTATTACAACATTTTTAGGTAGGTCTACGATGGTGCATACACATCTATTACAACATTTATAGGTAAATCTACAATGGTGTCATGCACATCTATTACAACATTTATAGGTAGGTCTACGATGGTGCCATGCACATCTATTACAACATTTATAGGTAGGTCTACGACGGTGCATACACATCTATTACAACATTTATAAGTAGGTCTATGATGGTGCCATGCACATATATTACAACATTTATAGGTAGGTCTACGATGGTGCCATGCACATCTATTACAACATTTATAAGTAGGTCTACGATGGTGCCATGCACACCTATTACAACATTTATAGGCAGGTTTACGATGGTGTCATGCACATCTATTACAACATTTATAAGTAGGTCTACGATGGTGCCATGCACATCTATTACAACATTTTTAGGTAGGTCTACGATGGTGCATACACATCTATTACAACATTTATAAGTAGGTCTATGATGGTGCCATGCACATCTATTACAACATTTATAGGTAGGTCTACGATGGTGCATACACATATATTACAACATTTATAGGTAGATCTACAATGGTGTCATGCACATCTATTATAACATTTATAGGTAGGTCTACGAAGGTGCCATGCACATCTATTACAACATTTATAGGTAGGTCTACGACGGTGCATACACATCTATTACAACATTTATAGGTAGATCTACAATGGTGTCATGCACATCTATTACAACATTTATAGGTAGGTCTACGATGGTGCATACACATCTATTACAACATTTATAAGTAGGTCTATGATGGTGCCATGCACATCTATTACAACATTTATAGGTAGGTCTACGATGGTGCATACAAATCTATTACAACATTTATAGGTAGATCTACAATGGTGTCATGCACATCTATTACAACATTTATAGGTAGGTCTACGATGGTGCCATGCACATCTATTACAACATTTATAGGTAGGTCTACGACGGTGCATACACATCTATTACAACATTTATAGGTAGATCTACAAAAGTGTCATGCACATCTATTACAACATTTATAGGCAGATCTACGATGGTGCCATGCACATCTATTACAACATTTATAGGTAGTTCTACGATGGTGCATACACATCTATTACAACATTTATAGATAGGTCTACGATGGTGTCATGCACATCAATTACAACATTTATAGGTAGGTCTACGATGGTGCCATGCACATCTATTACAACATTTATAGGTAGTTCTACGATGGTGCATACACATCTATTACAACATTTATAGATAGGTCTACGATGGTGTCATGCACATCAATTACAACATTTATAGGTAGGTCTACGATGGTGCCATGCACATCTATTACAACATTTTTAGGTAGGTCTACGATGGTGCATACACATCTATTACAACATTTATAGGTAGATCTACTATGGTGTCATGCACATCTATTACAACATTTATAGGTAGGTATACGATGGTGCCATGCACATATATTACAACATTTATAAGTAGGTCTACGATGGTGCCATGCACATCTATTATAACATTTATAGGTAGGTCTACGACGGTGCATACACATCTATTACAACATTTATAGGTAGGTCTACAATAGTGTCATGCACATCTATTACAACATTTATAGGCATGTCTACGATGGTGCCATGCACATCTATTACAACATTTATAGGTAGGTCTACGATGGTGCATACACATCTATTACAACATTTATAGGTAGGTCTACGATGGTGTCATGCACATCAATTACAACATTTATAGGTAGGTCTACGATGGTGCCATGCACATCTATTACAACATTTTTACTTAGGTCTACGATGGTGCATACACATCTATTACAACATTTATAAGTAGGTCTACGATGGTGCCATGCACATCTGTTACAACATTTTTAGGTAGGTCTACGATGGTGCATACACATCTATTACAACATTTATAAGTAGGACTATGATGGTGCCATGCACATCTATTACAACATTTATAGGTAGGTCTACGATGGTGCATACACATCTATTACAATATTTATAGGTAGATCTACAATGGTGTCATGCACATCTATTACAACATTTATAGGTAGGTCTACGATGGTGCATACACATCTATTGCAACATTTATAGGTAGATCTACAATGGTGTCATGCACATCTATTACAACATTTATAGGTAGGTCTACGATGGTGCCATGCACATCTATTACAACATTTATAAGTAGGTCTACGATGGTGCCATGCACATCTATTACAACATTTATAGGTAGGTCTACGATGGTGCCATGCATATCTATTACAACATTTATAGGTAGGTCTACGACGGTGCATACACATCTATTACAACATTTATAGGTAGATCTACAATAGTGTCATGCACATCTATTACAACATTTATAGGCAGGTCTACGATGGTGCCATGCACATCTATTACAACATTTATAGGTAGGTCTACGATGGTGCATACACATCTATTACAGCATTTATAGGTAGGTCTACGATGGTGTCATGCACATCAATTACAACATTTATAGGTAGGTCTACGATGGTGCCATGCACATCTATTACAATATTTATAGGTAGGTCTACGATGGTGCATACACATCTATTACAACATTTATAAGTAGGTCTACGATGGTGCCATGCACATCTATTACAACATTTTTAGGTAGGTCTACGATGGTGCATACACATCTATTACAACATTTATAAGTAGGTCTATGATGGTGCCATGCACATCTATTACAACATTTATAGGTAGGTCTACGATGGTGCATACACATCTATTACAACATTTATAGGTAGATCTACAATGGTGTCATGCACATCTATTACAACATTTATAGGTAGGTCTACGATGGTGCCATGCACATCTATTACAACATTTATATGTAGATCTACGACGGTGCATACACATCTATTACAACATTTATAGGTAGATCTTCAATAGTGCCATGCACATCTATTATAACATTTATAGGCAAGTCTACGATGGTGCCATGCACATCTATTACAACATTTATAGGTTGGTCTACGATGGTGCATACACATCTATTACAACATTTATAGGTAGGTCTACGATGGTGTCATGCACATCAATTACAACATTTATAGGTAGGTCTACGATGGTGCCATGCACATCTATTACAACATTTTTAGGTAGGTCTACGATGGTGCATACACATCTATTACAACATTTATAGGTAGATCTAGGATGGTGTCATGCACATCTATTACAACATTTGTAGGTAGGTCTACGTTGGTGCCATTCACATCTATTACAACATTTATAAGTAGGTCTATGATGGTGCCATGCACATCTATTACAACATTTATAGGTAGGTCTACGATGGTGCCATGCACATCTATTACAACATTTATATGTAGGTCTACGACGGTGCATACACATCTATTACAACATTTATAGGTAGATCTACAATAGTGCCATGCACATCTATTATAACATTTATAGGCAGGTCTACGATGGTGCCATGCACATCTATTACAACATTTATAGGTTGGTCTACGATGGTGCATACACATCTATTACAACATTTATAGGTAGGTCTACGATGGTGTCATGCACATCAATTACAACATTTATAGGTAGGTCTACGATGGTGCCATGCACATCTATTACAACATTTTTAGGTAGGTCTACGATGGTGCATACACATCTATTACAACATTTATAGGTAGATCTACAATGGTGTCATGCACATCTATTACAACATTTATAGGTAGGTCTACGTTGGTGCCATTCACATCTTTTACAACATTTATAGGTAGATCTACAATGGTATCATGCACATCTATTACAACATTTATAGGTAGGTCTACGATGGTGCCATGCACATCTATTACAACATTTTTAGGTAGGTCTACGATGGTGCATACACATCTATTACAACATTTATAGGTAGATCTACAATGGTGTCATGCACATCTATTACAACATTTATAGGTAGGTCTACGTTGGTGCCATTCACATCTGTTACAACATTTATAAGTAGGTCTATGATGGTGCCATGCACATCTATTACAACATTTATAGGTAGGTCTACGATGGTGCATACACATCTATTACAACATTTATAGGTAGATCTACAATGGTGTCATGCACATCTATTACAACATTTATAGGTAGGTCTACGATGGTGCCATGCACATCTATTACAACATTTATAAGTAGGTCTACGATGGTGCCATGCCACCTATTACAACATTTATAGGGAGGTCTACGGTGGTGTCATGCACATCTATTACAATATTTATAAGTAGGTCTACGATGGTGCCATGCACATCTATTACAACATTTTTAGGTAGGTCTACGATGGTGCATACACATCTATTACAACATTTATAAGTAGGTCTATGATGGTGCCATGCACATCTATTACAACATTTATAGGTAGGTCTACGATGGTGCATACACATCTATTACAACATTTATAGGTAGATCTACAATGGTGTCATGCACATCTATTATAACATTTATAGGTAGGTCTACGATGGTGCCATGCACATCTATTACAACATTTATAGGTAGGTCTACGACGGTGCATACACATCTATTACAACATTTATAAGTAGGTCTATGATGGTGCCATGCACATCTATTACAACATTTATAGGTAGGTCTACGATGGTGCATACACATCTATTACAACATTTATAGGTAGATCTACAATGGTGTCATGCACATCTATTACAACATTTATAGGTAGGTCTACGATGGTGCATACACATCTATTACAACATTTATAGGTAGATCTACAATGGTGTCATGCACATCTATTACAACATTTATAGGTAGGTCTACGATGGTGCCATGCACATTTATTACAACATTTATAAGTAGGTCTACGATGGTGCCATGCACATCTATTACAACATTTATAGGTAGGTCTACGATGGTGCCATGCATATCTATTACAACATTTATAGGTAGGTCTACGACGGTGCATACACATCTATTACAACATTTATAGGTAGATCTACAATAGTGTCATGCACATCTATTACAACATTTATAGGCAGGTCTACGATGGTGCCATGCACATCTATTACAACATTTATAGGTAGGTCTACGATGTTGCATACGCATCTATTACAGCATTTATAGGAAGGTCTACGATGGTGTCATGCACATCAATTACAACATTTATAGGTAGGTCTACGATGGTGCCATGCACATCTATTACAATATTTATAGGTAGGTCTACGATGGTGCATACACATCTATTACAACATTTATAAGTAGGTCTACGATGGTGCCATGCACATCTATTACAACATTTTTAGGTAGGTCTACGATGGTGCATACACATCTATTACAACATTTATAAGTAGGTCTATGATGGTGCCATGCACATCTATTACAACATTTATAGGTAGGTCTACGATGGTGCATACACATCTATTACAACATTTATAGGTAGATCTACAATGGTGTCATGCACATCTATTACAACATTTATAGGTAGGTCTACGATGGTGCCATGCACATCTATTACAACATTTATATGTAGATCTACGACGGTGCATACACATCTATTACAACATTTATAGGTAGATCTTCAATAGTGCCATGCACATCTATTATAACATTTATAGGCAAGTCTACGATGGTGCCATGCACATCTATTACAACATTTATAGGTTGGTCTACGATGGTGCATACACATCTATTACAACATTTATAGGTAGGTCTACGATGGTGTCATGCACATCAATTACAACATTTATAGGTAGGTCTACGATGGTGCCATGCACATCTATTACAACATTTTTAGGTAGGTCTACGATGGTGCATACACATCTATTACAACATTTATAGGTAGATCTAGGATGGTGTCATGCACATCTATTACAACATTTGTAGGTAGGTCTACGTTGGTGCCATTCACATCTATTACAACATTTATAAGTAGGTCTATGATGGTGCCATGCACATCTATTACAACATTTATAGGTAGGTCTACGATGGTGCCATGCACATCTATTACAACATTTATATGTAGGTCTACGACGGTGCATACACATCTATTACAACATTTATAGGTAGATCTACAATAGTGCCATGCACATCTATTATAACATTTATAGGCAGGTCTACGATGGTGCCATGCACATCTATTACAACATTTATAGGTTGGTCTACGATGGTGCATACACATCTATTACAACATTTATAGGTAGGTCTACGATGGTGTCATGCACAACAATTACAACATTTATAGGTAGGTCTACGATGGTGCCATGCACATCTATTACAACATTTTTAGGTAGGTCTACGATGGTGTCATGCACATTAATTACAACATTTATAGGTAGGTCTACGATGGTGCCAAGCACATCTATTACAACATTTTTAGGTAGGTCTACGATGGTGCATACACATCTATTACAACATTTATAGGTAGATCTACAATGGTGTCATGCACATCTATTACAACATTTATAGGTAGGTCTACGTTGGTGCCATTCACATCTATTACAACATTTATAAGTAGGTCTATGATGGTGCCATGCACATCTATTACAACATTTATAGGTAGGTCTACGATGGTGCATACCCATCTATTACAACATAT
>CM034535.1:61745328-61764512 GCA_020002185.1 Paraescarpia echinospica
TACTTATAAATGTTGTAATAGATGTGTATGCACCATCGTAGACCTACCTAAAAGTGTTGTAATAGATGTGCATGGCACCATCGTAGACCTACCTATAAATGTTGTAATTGATGTGCATGACACCATCGTAGACCTACCTATAAATGTTGTAATAGATGTGTATGCACCATCGTAGACCTACCTATAAATGTTTTAATAGAAATGCATGGCACCATCGTAGACCTGCCTATAAATGTTGTAATAGATGTGCATGACTCCATTGTAGATATACCTATAAATGTTGTAATAGATGTGTATGCACCATCGTAGACCTACCTATAAATGTTGTAATAGATGTGCATGGCAACATCATAGACCTACTTATAAATGTTGTAATAGATGTGCATGGCACCATCGTAGACCTACCTATAAATGTTGTAATGAATGTACTGGCACCATCCCTAGAACCACTACTATAAATGTTGTAATGGATGTGTATGCACCATCGTAGACCCTAAAATGTTGTAGCCGATGTGCATAACATCGTAGACCTACCTATAAATGTTGTAATTGATGTGCATGACACCATCGTAGACCTACCTATAAATGTTGTAATAGATGTGTATGCACCATCGTAGACCTACCTATAAATGTTTTAATAGAAATGCATGGCACCATCGTAGACCTGCCTATAAATGTTGTAATAGATGTGCATGACTCCATTGTAGATATACCTATAAATGTTGTAATAGATGTGTATGCACCATCGTAGACCTACCTATAAATGTTGTAATAGATGTGCATGGCAACATCATAGACCTACTTATAAATGTTGTAATAGATGTGCATGGCACCATCGTAGACCTACCTATAAATGTTGTAATAGATGTGCATGATACCATTGTAGATCTACTTATACATGTTGTAATTGATATGCATGACACCATCGTAGACCTACCTATAAATGTTGTAATAGATGTGTATGCACCATCGTAGACCTACCTATAAATGTTGTAATAGATGTGCATGGCACCATCGTAGACCTGCCTATAAATGTTGTAATAGATGTACATGACACTAATGTAGATCTACCTATAAATGTTGTAATAGATGTGTATGCACCATCGTAGACCTACCTATAAATGTTGTAATAGATGTGCATGGCACCATCATAGACCTACTTATAAATGTTGTAATAGATGTGCATGGCACCATCGTAGACCTACCTATAAATGTTGTAATAGATGTGCATGACACCATTGTAGATCTACCTATAAATGTTGTAATAGATGTGTATGCACCATCGTAGACCTACCTAAAAATGTTGTAATAGATGTGCATGGCACCATCGTAGACCTACCTATAAATTTTGTAATTGATGTGCATGACACCATCGTAGACCTATCTATATATGTTGTAATAAATGTGTATGCACCATCGTAGAACTACCTATCAATGTTGTAACAGATGTGCATGGCACCATCGTAGACCTGCCTATAAATGTTGTAATAGATGTGCATGACACTATTGTAGATCTACCTATAAATGTTGTAATAGATGTGTATGCACCGTCGTAGACCTACCTATAAATGTTGTAATAGATGTGCATGGCACCATCGTAGACCTACCTATAAATGTTGTAATAGATGTGCATGACACCACCGTAGAACTACCTATAAATGTTGTAATAGATGTGCATGATACCATTGTAGATCTACCTATAAATGTTGTAATAGATGTGTATGCACCATCGTAGACCTACCTATAAATGTTGTAATAGATGTGCATGGCACCATCATAGACCTACTTATAAATGTTGTAATATATGTGCATGGCACCATCGTAGACCTACCTATAAATATTGTAATAGATGTGCATGACACCATTGTAGATCTACCTATAAATGTTGTAATAGATGTATATGCACCATCGTAGACCTACCTAAAAATGTTGTAATAGATGTGCATGGCACCGTCGTAGACCTACCTATAAATGTTGTAATTGATGTGCATGACACCATCGTAGACCTACCTATAAATGTTGTAATAGATGTGTATGCACCATCGTAGACCTGCCTATAAATGTTGTAATAGATGTGCATGACACTATTGTAGATCTACCTATAAATGTTGTAATAGATGTGTATGCACCGTCGTAGACCTACCTATAAATGTTGTAATAGATGTGCATGGCACCATCGTAGACCTACCTATAAATGTTGTAATAGATGTGCATGACACCATTGTAGATCTACCTATAAATGTTGTAATAGATGTGTATGCACCATTGTAGACCTACCTATAAATGTTGTAATAGATGTGTATGCACCATCGTAGACCTACCTATAAATGTTGTAATATATGTGCATGGCACCATCATAGACCTACTTATAAATGTTGTAATAGATGTGTATGCACCATCGTAGACCTACCTAAAAATGTTGTAATAGATGTGCATGACACCATCTTAGACCTGCCTATAAATGTTGTAATAGGTGGCATGGCACCATCGTAGACCTACTTATAAATGTTGTAATAGATGTGCATGGCACCATCGTAGACCTACCTATAAATGTTGTAATATATGTGTATGGCACCATCATAGACTTACTTATAAATGTTGTAATAGATGTGCATGGCACCATCGTAGACCTACCTATAAATGTTGTAATAGATGTGCATGACACCATTGTAGATCTACCTATAAATGTTGTAATAGATGTGTAAGCACCATCGTAGACCTACCTATAAATGTTGTAATAGATGTGCATGGCACCATCATAGACTTACCTATAAATGTTGTAATAGATGTGCATGGCACCATCGTAGACCTACCTATAAATCTTGTAATAGATGTGCATGACACCATTGTAGATTTACCTATAAATGTTGTAATAGATGTGTATGCTCCATCGTAGACCTACCTAAAAATGTTGTAATAGATGTGCATGGCACCATCGTAGACCTACCTATAAATGTTGTAATTGATGTGCATGACACCATCGTAGACCTACCTATAAATGTTGTAATAGATGTGTATGCACCATCGTAGACCTACCTATAAATGTTGTAATAGATGTGCATGGCACCATCGTAGACCTGCCTATAAATGTTGTAATAGATGTGCATGACACTATTGTAGATCTACCTATAAATGTTGTAATAGATGTGTATGCACCGTCGTAGACCTACCTATAAATGTTGTAATAGATGTGCATGGCACCATCGTAGACCTACCTATAAATGTTGTAATAGATGTGCATGACACCACCGTAGAACTACCTATAAATGTTGTAATAGATGTGCATGATACCATTGTAGATCTACCTATAAATGTTGTAATAGATGTGTATGCACCATCGTAGACCTACCTATAAATGTTGTAATAGATGTGCATGGCACCATCATAGACCTACTTATAAATGTTGTAATATATGTGCATGGCACCATCGTAGACCTACCTATAAATGTTGTAATAGATGTGCATGACACCATTGTAGATCTACCTATAAATGTTGTAATAGATGTGCATGATACCATTGTAGGTCTACCTATAAATGTTGTAATAGATGTGTATGCACCATCGTAGACCTACCTATAAATGTTGTAATAGATGTGCATGGCACCATCGTAGACCTACCTATAAATGTTGTAATAGATGTGCATGATACCATTGTAGATCTACCTATAAATGTTGTAATAGATGTGTATGCACCATCGTAGACCTACCTATAAATGTTGTAATAGATGTGCATGGCACCATCATATACCTACTTATAAATGTTGTAATATATGTGTATGCACCATCGTAGACCTACCTAAAAATGTTGTAATAGATGTGCATGGCACCATCGTAGACCTACTTATAAATGTTGTAATAGATGTGTATGCACCATCGTAGACCTACCTAAAAATGTTGTAATAGATGTGCATGGCACCATCGTAGACCTACCTATAAATGTTGTAATTGATGTGCATGACACCATCGTAGACATACCTATAAATGTTGTAATAGATGTGTATGCACCATCGTAGACCTACCTGTAAATGTTGTAATAGATGTGCATGACACCATCGTAGACCTGCCTATAAATGTTGTAATAGATGTGCATGACACTATTGTAGATCTACCTATAAATGTTGTAATAGATGTGTATGCACCGTCGTAGACCTACCTATAAATGTTGTAATAGAAGTGCATGGCACCATCGTAGACCTACCTATAAATGTTGTAATAGATGTGCATGACACCATTGTAGATCTACCTATAAATATTGTAATAGATGTGTATGCACCACCGTAGACCTACCTATAAATGTTGTAATAGATGTGCATGGCACCATCATAGACCTACTTATAAATGTTGTAATAGATGTGTATGCACCATCGTAGACCTACCTATAAATGTTGTAATAGATGTGCATGGCACCATCGTAGAACTACCTATAAATGTTGTAATAGATGTGCATAATACCATTGTAGATCTACCTATAAATGTTGTAATAGATGTGTATGCACCATCGTAGACCTACCTATAAATGTTGTAATAGATGTGCATGGCACCATCATAGACCTACTTATAAATGTTGTAATATATGTGCATGGCACCATCGTAGACCTACCTATAAATGTTGTAATAGATGTGCATGACACCATTGTAGATCTACCTATAAATGTTGTAATAGATGTGTATGCACCACCGTAGACCTACCTAAAAATGTTGTAATAGATGTGCATGGCACCGTCGTAGACCTACCTATAAATGTTGTAATTGATGTGCATGACACCATCGTAGACCTACCTATAAATGTTGTAATAGATGTGTATGCACCATCGTAGACCTGCCTATAAATGTTGTAATAGATGTGCATGACACTATTGTAGATCTACCTATAAATGTTGTAATAGATGTGTATGCACCGTCGTAGACGTACCTATAAATGTTGTAATAGATGTGCATGGCACCATCGTAGACCTACCTATAAATGTTGTAATAGATGTGCATGACACCATTGTAGATCTACCTATAAATGTTGTAATAGATGTGTATGCACCATTGTAGACCTACCTATAAATGTTGTAATAGATGTGTATGCACCATCGTAGACCTACCTATAAATGTTGTAATATATGTGCATGGCACCATCATAGACCTACTTATAAATGTTGTAATAGATGTGTATGCACCATCGTAGACCTACCTAAAAATGTTGTAATAGATGTGCATGACACCATCTTAGACCTGCCTATAAATGTTGTAATAGGTGGCATGGCACCATCGTAGACCTACTTATAAATGTTGTAATAGATGTGCATGGCACCATCGTAGACCTACCTATAAATGTTGTAATATATGTGTATGGCACCATCATAGACTTACTTATAAATGTTGTAATAGATGTGCATGGCACCATCGTAGACCTACCTATAAATGTTGTAATAGATGTGCATGACACCATTGTAGATCTACCTATAAATGTTGTAATAGATGTGTAAGCACCATCGTAGACCTACCTATAAATGTTGTAATAGATGTGCATGGCACCATCATAGACCTACCTATAAATGTTGTAATAGATGTGCATGGCACCATCATATACCTACCTATAAATGTTGTAATAGATGTGCATGACACCATTGTAGATTTACCTATAAATGTTGTAATAGATGTGTATGCTCCATCGTAGACCTACCTAAAAATGTTGTAATAGATGTGCATGGCACCATCGTAGACCTACCTATAAATTTTGTAATTGATGTGCATGACACCATCGTAGACCTATCTATATATGTTGTAATAGATGTGTATGCACCATCGTAGAACTACCTATAAATGTTGTAATAGATGTGCATGGCACCATCGTAGACCTGCCTATAAATGTTGTAATAGATGTGCATGACACCATTGTAGATCTACCTATAAATGTTGTAATAGATGTGTATGCACCGTCGTAGACCTACCTATAAATGTTGTAATAGATGTGCATGGCACCATCGTAGACCTACCTATAAATGTTGTAATAGATGTGCAAGACACCATCGTAGAACTACCTATAAATGTTGTAATAGATGTGCATGATACCATTGTAGATCTACCTATAAATGTTGTAATAGATGTGTATGCACCATCGTAGACCTACCTATAAATGTTGTAATAGATGTGCATGGCACCATCATAGACCTACTTATAAATGTTGTAATATATGTGCATGGCACCATCGTAGACCTACCTATAAATGTTGTAATAGATGTGCATGACACCATTGTAGATCTACCTATAAATGTTGTAATAGATGTGCATGATACCATTGTAGGTCTACCTATAAATGTTGTAATAGATGTGTATGCACCATCGTAGACCTACCTATAAATGTTGTAATAGATGTGCATGGCACCATCGTAGACCTACCTATAAATGTTGTAATAGATGTGCATGATACCATTGTAGATCTACCTATAAATGTTGTAATAGATGTGTATGCACCATCGTAGACCTACCTATAAATGTTGTAATAGATGTGCATGGCACCATCATATACCTACTTATAAATGTTGTAATATATGTGTATGCACCATCGTAGACCTACCTAAAAATGTTGTAATAGATGTGCATGGCACCATCGTAGACCTACTTATAAATGTTGTAATAGATGTGTATGCACCATCGTAGACCTACCTAAAAATGTTGTAATAGATGTGCATGGCACCATCGTAGACCTACCTATAAATGTTGTAATTGATGTGCATGACACCATCGTAGACCTACGTATAAATGTTGTAATAGATGTGTATGCACCATCGTAGACCTACCTATAAATGGTGTAATAGATGTGCATGACACCATCGTAGACCTGCCTATAAATGTTGTAATAGATGTGCATGACACTATTGTAGATCTACCTATAAATGTTGTAATAGATGTGTATGCACCGTCGTAGACCTACCTATAAATGTTGTAATAGAAGTGCATGGCACCATCGTAGACCTACCTATAAATGTTGTAATAGATGTGCATGACACCATTGTAGATCTACCTATAAATATTGTAATAGATGTGTATGCACCACCGTAGACCTACCTATAAATGTTGTAATAGATGTGCATGGCACCATCATAGACCTACTTATAAATGTTGTAATAGATGTGTATGCACCGTCGTAGACCTACCTATAAATGTTGTAATAGATGTGCATGGCACCATCGTAGACCTACCTATAAATGTTGTAATAGATGTGCATGACACCATTGTAGATCTACCTATAAATGTTGTAATACATGTGTATGCACCATCGTAGACCTACCTATAAATGTTGTAATAGATGTGCATGGCACCATCATAGACCTACTTATAAATGTTGTAATAGATGTGCATGGCACCATCGTAGACATACCTATAAATGTTGTAATAGATGTGCATGACACCATTGTAGATCTACCTATAAATGTTGTAATAGATGTGTATGCACCATCGTAGACCTAACTAAAAATGTTGTAATTGATGTGCATGACACCATCGTAGACCTACCTATAAATGTTGTAATAGATGTGTATGCACCATCGTAGAACTACCTATAAATGTTGTAATAGATGTGCATGGCACCATCGTAGACCTGCCTATAAATGTTGTAATAGATGTGCATGACACTATTGTAGATCTACCTATAAATGTTGTAATAGATGTGTATGCACCGTCGTAGACCTACCTATAAATGTTGTAATTGATGTGCATGACACCATCGTAGACCTACCTATAAATGTTGTAATATATGTGTATGCACCATCGTAGACCTACCTATAAATGTTGTAATAGATGTGTATGCACCATCGTAGACCTACCTAAAAATGTTGTAATAGATGTGCATGGCACCATCGTAGACCTACTTATAAATGTTGTAATAGATGTGCATGACACCATCGTAGACCTGCCTATAAATGTTGTAATAGGTGGCATGGCACCATCGTAGACCTACCTATAAATGTTGTAATTGATGTGCATGACACCATCGTAGACCTACCTATAAATGTTGTAATATATGTGCATGGCACCATCATAGAACTACTTATAAATGTTGTAATAGATGTGCATGGCACCATCGTAGACCTACCTATAAATGTTGTAATAGATGTGCATGACACCATTGTAGATCTACCTATAAATGTTGTAATAGATGTGTATGCACCATCGTTGACCTACCTATAAATGTTGTAATAGATGTGCATGGCACCATCGCAGACCTACTTATAAATGTTGTAATAGACGTGCATGGCACCATCGTAGACCTACCTAAAAATATTGTAATAGATGTGCATGACACCATTGTAGATCTACCTATAAATGTTGTAATAGATGTGTATGCACCATCGTAGACCTACCTAAAAATGTTGTAATAGATGTGCATGGCACCATCGTAGACCTACCTATAAATGTTGTAATTGATGTGCATGACACCATCGTAGACCTACATATAAATGTTGTAATAGATGTGTATGCACCATCGTAGACCTACCTATAAATGTTGTAATAGATGTACATGGCACCATCGTAGACCTGCCTATAAATTTGTAATAGATGTGCATGACACTATTGTAGATCTACCTATAAATGTTGTAATAGATGTGTATGCACCGTCGTAGACCTACCTATAAATGTTGTAATAGATGTGCATGGCACCATCGTAGACCTACCTATAAATGTTGTAATAGATGTGCATGATACCATTGTAGATCTACCTATAAATGTTGTAATAGATATGTATGCACCATCGTAGACCTACCTATAAATGTTGTATTAGATGTGCATGGCACCATCATAGACCTACTTATAAATGTTGTAATATATGTGTATGCACCGTCGTAGACCTACCTATAAATGTTGTAATAGATGTGCATGGCACCATCGTAGACCTACCTATAAATGTTGTAATAGATGTGCATGATACCATCGTAGACTTACCTAAAAATGTTGTAATAGATGTGTATGGCAACATCGTAGACCTACCTATAAATGTTGTAATTGATGTGTATGCACCATCGTAGACCTACCTAAAAATGTTGTAATAGATGTGCATGGCACCATCGTAGACCTACTTATAAATGTTGTAATAGATGTGCATCACACCATCGTAGACCTGCCTATAAATGTTGTAATAGGTGGCATGGCACCATCGTAGACCTACTTATAAATGTTGTAATAGATGTGCATGTCACCA
Source organism: Paraescarpia echinospica (assembly GCA_020002185.1). Taxonomy (NCBI): domain Eukaryota; kingdom Metazoa; phylum Annelida; class Polychaeta; order Sabellida; family Siboglinidae; genus Paraescarpia; species Paraescarpia echinospica. Next base: position 61,754,516 of record CM034535.1, read on the forward strand.
TCGTAGACCTACCTATAAATGTTGTAATATATGTGCATGGCACCATCATAGACCTACTTATAAATGTTGTAATAGATGTGCATGGCACCATCGTAGACCTACCTATAAATGTTGTAATAGATGTGCACGACACCATTGTAGATCTACCTATAAATGTTGTAATAGATGTGTATGCACCATCGTAGACCTACCTATAAATGTTGTAATAGATGTGCATGGCACCATCGTAGACCTACCTATAAATGTTGTAATAGATGTGCATGATACCATTGTAGATCTACCTATAAATGTTGTAATACATGTGTATGCACCATCGTAGACCTACCTATAAATGTTGTAATAGATGTGCATGGCACCATCATAGACCTACTTATAAATGTTGTAATAGATGTGCATGGCACCATCGTAGACCTACCTATAAATGTTGTAATAGATGTGCATGACACCATTGTAGATCTACCTATAAATGTTGTAATAGATGTGTATGCACCATCGTTGACCTACCTATAAATGTTGTAATAGATGTGCATGGCACCATCGCAGACCTACTTATAAATGTTGTAATAGACGTGCATGGCACCATCGTAGACCTACCTATAAATGTTGTAATAGATGTGCATGACACCATTGTAGATCTACCTATAAATGTTGTAATAGATGTGTATGCACCGTCGTAGACCTACCTATAAATGTTGTAATAGATGTGCATGGCACCATCGTAGACCTACCTAAAAATGTTGTAATAGATGTGCATGGCACCGTCGTAGACCTACCTATAAATGTTGTAATTGATGTGCATGACACCATCGTAGACCTACCTATAAATGTTGTAATAGATGTGTATGCACCATCGTAGACCTACCTATAAATGTTGTAATAGATGTGCATGGCACCATTGTAGACCTGCCTATAAATGTTGTAATAGATGTGCATGACACTATTGTAGATCTACTTATAAATGTTGTAATAGATGTGTATGCACCGTCGTAGACCTACCTATAAATGTTGTAATAGATGTGCATGGCACCATCGTAGACCTACCTATAAATGTTGTAATAGATGTGCATGACACCATTGTAGATCTACCTATAAATGTTGTAATAGATGTGTATGCACCATCGTAGACCTACCTATAAATGTTGTAATAGATGTGTATGCACCATCGTAGACCTACCTATAAATGTTGTAATATATGTGCATGGCACCATCATAGACCTACTTATAAATGTTGTAATAGATGTGTATGCACCATCGTAGACCTACCTAAAAATGTTGTAATAGATGTGCATGGCACCATCGTAGACCTACTAATAAATGTTGTAATAGATGTGCATGACACCATCTTAGACCTGCCTATAAATGTTGTAATAGGTGGCATGGCACCATCGTAGACCTACTTATAAATGTTGTAATAGATGTGCATGGCACCATCGTAGACCTACCTATAAATGTTGTAATATATGTGTATGGCACCATCATAGACTTACTTATAAATGTTGTAATAGATGTGCATGGCACCATCGTAGACCTACCTATAAATGTTGTAATAGATGTGCATGACACCATTGTAGATCTACCTATAAATGTTGTAATAGATGTGTAAGCACCATCGTAGACCTACCTATAAATGTTGTAATAGATGTGCATGGCACCATCATAGACTTACCTATAAATGTTGTAATAGATGTGCATGGCACCATCGTAGACCTACCTATAAATCTTGTAATAGATGTGCATGACACCATTGTAGATCTACCTATAAATGTTGTAATAGATGTGTATGCTCCATCGTAGACCTACCTAAAAATGTTGTAATAGATGTGCATGGCACCATCGTAGACCTACCTATAAATTTTGTAATTGATGTGCATGACACCATCGTAGACCTATCTATATATGTTGTAATAGATGTGTATGCACCATCGTAGAACTACCTATAAATGTTGTAATAGATGTGCATGGCACCATCGTAGACCTGCCTATAAATGTTGTAATAGATGTGCATGACACTATTGTAGATCTACCTATAAATGTTGTAATAGATGTGTATGCACCGTCGTAGACCTACCTATAAATGTTGTAATAGATGTGCATGGCACCATCGTAGACCTACCTATAAATGTTGTAATAGATGTGCAAGACACCATCGTAGAACTACCTATAAATGTTGTAATATATGTGTATGCACCATCGTAGACCTACCTATAAATGTTGTAATAGATGTGCATGACACCATTGTAGATCTACCTATAAATGTTGTAATAGATGTGTATGCACCATCGTAGACCTGCCTATAAATGTTGTAATAGATGTGCATGACACTATTGTAGACCTACTTATAAATGTTGTAATAGATGTGCATGGCACCATAGTAGACCTACCTATAAATGTTGTAATAGATGTGAATGACACCATTGTAGATCTACCTATAAATGTTGTAATAGATGTGTATGCACCATCGTAGACCTACCTAAAAATTTTGTAATAGATGTGCATGGCACCATCTTAGACCTACCTATAAATGTTGTAATTGATGTGCATGACACCATCGTAGACCTACCTATACATGTTGTAATAGATGTGTATGCACCATCGTAGACCTACCTATAAATGTTGTAATAGATGTGCATGGCACCATCGTAGACCTGACTATAAATGTTGTAATAGATGTGCATGACACTATTGTAGATCTACCTATAAATGTTGTAATAGATGTGTATGCACCGTCGTAGACCTACCTATAAATGTTGTAATAGATGAGCATGGCACCATCGTAGACCTACCTATAAATGTTGTAATAGATGTGCATGATACCATTGTAGATCTACCTATAAATGTTGTAATAGATATGTATGCACCATCGTAGACCTACCTATAAATGTTGTAATAGATGTGCATGGCACCATCATAGACCTACTTATAAATGTTGTAATAGATGTGTATGCACCATCGTAGACCTACCTATAAATGTTGTAATAGATGTGCATGGCACCATCATAGACCTACTTATAAATGTTGTAATAGATGTGCATGACACCATCGTAGACCTACCTATAAATGTTGTAATAGATGTGTATGCACCATCGTAGACCTACCTATAAATGTTGTAATAGATGTGCATGGCACCATCGTAGACCTGCCTATAAATGTTGTAATAGATGTGCATGACACTATTGTAGATCTACCTATAAATGTTGTAATAGATGTGTATGCACCGTCGTAGACCTACCTATAAATGTTGTAATAGATGTGCCTGGCACCATCGTAGACCTACCTATAAATGTTGTAATAGATGTGCATGACACCATTGTAGATCTACCTATAAATGTTGTAATAGATGTGTATGCACCATCGTAGACCTACCTATAAATGTTGTAATAGATGTGCATGGCACCATCATAGACCTACTTATAAATGTTGTAATAGATGTGCATGGCACCATCGTAGACCTACCTATAAATGTTGTAATAGATGTGCATGACACCATTGTAGATCTACCTATAAATGTTGTAATAGATGTGTATGCACCATCGTAGACCTACCTAAAAATGTTGTAATAGATGTGCATGGCACCATCGTAGACCTACCTATAAATTTTGTAATTGATGTGCATGACACCATCGTAGACCTATCTATATATGTTGTAATAAATGTGTATGCACCATCGTAGATCTACCTATCAATGTTGTAATAGATGTGCATGGCACCATCGTAGACCTGCCTATAAATGTTGTAATAGATGTGCATGACACTATTGTAGATCTACCTATAAATGTTGTAATAGATGTGTATGCACCGTCGTAGACCTACCTATAAATGTTGTAATAGATGTGCATGGCACCATCGTAGACCTACCTATAAATGTTGTAATAGATGTGCATGACACCACCGTAGAACTACCTATAAATGTTGAAATAGATGTGCATGATACCATTGTAGATCTACCTATAAATGTTGTAATAGATGTGTATGCACCATCGTAGACCTACCTATAAATGTTGTAATAGATGTGCATGGCACCATCATAGACCTACTTATAAATGTTGTAATATATGTGCATGGCACCATCGTAGACCTACCTATAAATATTGTAATAGATGTGCATGACACCATTGTAGATCTACCTATAAATGTTGTAATAGATGTATATGCACCATCGTAGACCTACCTAAAAATGTTGTAATAGATGTGCATGGCACCGTCGTAGACCTACCTATAAATGTTGTAATTGATGTGCATGACACCATCGTAGACCTACCTATAAATGTTGTAATAGATGTGTATGCACCATCGTAGACCTGCCTATAAATGTTGTAATAGATGTGCATGACACTATTGTAGATCTACCTATAAATGTTGTAATAGATGTGTATGCACCGTCGTAGACGTACCTATAAATGTTGTAATAGATGTGCATGGCACCATCGTAGACCTACCTATAAATGTTGTAATAGATGTGCATGACACCATTGTAGATCTACCTATAAATGTTGTAATAGATGTGTATGCACCATTGTAGACCTACCTATAAATGTTGTAATAGATGTGTATGCACCATCGTAGACCTACCTATAAATGTTGTAATATATGTGCATGGCACCATCATAGACCTACTTATAAATGTTGTAATAGATGTGTATGCACCATCGTAGACCTACCTAAAAATGTTGTAATAGATGTGCATGACACCATCTTAGACCTGCCTATAAATGTTGTAATAGGTGGCATGGCACCATCGTAGACCTACTTATAAATGTTGTAATAGATGTGCATGGCACCATCGTAGACCTACCTATAAATGTTGTAATATATGTGTATGGCACCATCATAGACTTACTTATAAATGTTGTAATAGATGTGCATGGCACCATCGTAGACCTACCTATAAATGTTGTAATAGATGTGCATGACACCATTGTAGATCTACCTATAAATGTTGTAATAGATGTGTAAGCACCATCGTAGACCTACCTATAAATGTTGTAATAGATGTGCATGGCACCATCATAGACTTACCTATAAATGTTGTAATAGATGTGCATGGCACCATCGTAGACCTACCTATAAATCTTGTAATAGATGTGCATGACACCATTGTAGATTTACCTATAAATGTTGTAATAGATGTGTATGCTCCATCGTAGACCTACCTAAAAATGTTGTAATAGATGTGCATGGCACCATCGTAGACCTACCTATACATTTTGTAATTGATGTGCATGACACCATCGTAGACCTATCTATATATGTTGTAATAGATGTGTATGCACCATCGTAGAACTACCTATAAATGTTGTAATAGATGTGCATGGCACCATCGTAGACCTGCCTATAAATGTTGTAATAGATGTGCATGACACTATTGTAGATCTACCTATAAATGTTGTAATAGATGTGTATGCACCGTCGTAGACCTACCTATAAATGTTGTAATAGATGTGCATGGCACCATCGTAGACCTACCTATAAATGTTGTAATAGATGTGCAAGACACCATCGTAGAACTACCTATAAATGTTGTAATAGATGTGCATGATACCATTGTAGATCTACCTATAAATGTTGTAATAGATGTGTATGCACCATCGTAGACCTACCTATAAATGTTGTAATAGATGTGCATGGCACCATCATAGACCTACTTATAAATGTTGTAATATATGTGCATGGCACCATCGTAGACCTACCTATAAATGTTGTAATAGATGTGCATGACACCATTGTAGATCTACCTATAAATGTTGTAATAGATGTGCATGATACCATTGTAGGTCTACCTATAAATGTTGTAATAGATGTGTATGCACCATCGTAGACCTACCTATAAATGTTGTAATAGATGTGCATGGCACCATCGTAGACCTACCTATAAATGTTGTAATAGATGTGCATGATACCATTGTAGATCTACCTATAAATGTTGTAATAGATGTGTATGCACCATCGTAGACCTACCTATAAATGTTGTAATAGATGTGCATGGCACCATCATATACCTACTTATAAATGTTGTAATATATGTGTATGCACCATCGTAGACCTACCTAAAAATGTTGTAATAGATGTGCATGGCACCATCGTAGACCTACTTATAAATGTTGTAATAGATGTGTATGCACCATCGTAGACCTACCTAAAAATGTTGTAATAGATGTGCATGGCACCATCGTAGACCTACCTATAAATGTTGTAATTGATGTGCATGACACCATCGTAGACCTACGTATAAATGTTGTAATAGATGTGTATGCACCATCGTAGACCTACCTATAAATGGTGTAATAGATGTGCATGACACCATCGTAGACCTGCCTATAAATGTTGTAATAGATGTGCATGACACTATTGTAGATCTACCTATAAATGTTGTAATAGATGTGTATGCACCGTCGTAGACCTACCTATAAATGTTGTAATAGAAGTGCATGGCACCATCGTAGACCTACCTATAAATGTTGTAATAGATGTGCATGACACCATTGTAGATCTACCTATAAATATTGTAATAGATGTGTATGCACCACCGTAGACCTACCTATAAATGTTGTAATAGATGTGCATGGCACCATCATAGACCTACTTATAAATGTTGTAATAGATGTGTATGCACCGTCGTAGACCTACCTATAAATGTTGTAATAGATGTGCATGGCACCATCGTAGACCTACCTATAAATGTTGTAATAGATGTGCATGACACCATTGTAGATCTACCTATAAATGTTGTAATAGATGTGTATGCACCATCGTAGACCTACCTATAAATGTTGTAATAGATGTGCATGGCACCATCATAGACCTACTTATAAATGTTGTAATAGATGTGCATGGCACCATCGTAGACCTACCTATAAATGTTGTAATAGATGTGCATGACACCATTGTAGATCTACCTATAAATGTTGTAATAGATGTGTATGCACCATCGTAGAGCTACCTAAAAATTTTGTAATAGATGTGCATGGCACCATCTTAGACCTACCTATAAATGTTGTAATTGATGTGCATGACACCATCGTAGACCTACCTATACATGTTGTAATAGATGTGTATGCACCATCGTAGACCTACCTATAAATGTTGTAATAGATGTGCATGGCACCATCGTAGACCTGACTATAAATGTTGTAATAGATGTGCATGACACTATTGTAGATCTACCTATAAATGTTGTAATAGATGTGTATGCACCGTCGTAGACCTACCTATAAATGTTGTAATAGATGAGCATGGCACCATCGTAGACCTACCTATAAATGTTGTAATAGATGTGCATGATACCATTGTAGATCTACCTATAAATGTTGTAATAGATGTGTATGCACCATCGTAGACCTACCTATAAATGTTGTAATAGATGTGCATGGCACCATCATAGACCTACTTATAAATGTTGTAATAGATGTGTATGCACCATCGTAGACCTACCTATAAATGTTGTAATAGATGTGCATGGCACCATCATAGACCTACTTATAAATGTTGTAATAGATGTGCATGACACCATCGTAGACCTACCTATAAATGTTGTAATAGATGTGTATGCACCATCGTAGACCTACCTATAAATGTTGTAATAGATGTGCATGGCACCATCGTAGACCTGCCTATAAATGTTGTAATAGATGTGCATGACACTATTGTAGATCTACCTATAAATGTTGTAATAGATGTGTATGCACCGTCGTAGACCTACCTATAAATGTTGTAATAGATGTGCATGGCACCATCGTAGACCTACCTATAAATATTGTAATAGATGTGCATGACACCATTGTAGATCTACCTATAAATGTTGTAGTAGATGTGTATGCACCATCGTAGACCTACCTATACATGTTGTAATAGATGTGCATGGCACCATCATAGACCTACTTATAAATGTTGCAATAGATGTGCATGGCATCATCGTAGACCTACCTATAAATGTTGTAATAGATGTGCATGACACCATTGTAGATCTACCTATAAATGTTGTAATAGATGTGTATGCACCATCGTAGACCTACCTAAAAATGTTGTAATAGATGTGCATGGCACCATCGTAGACCTACCTATAAATTTTGTAATTGATGTGCATGACACCATCGTAGACCTATCTATATATGTTGTAATAAATGTGTATGCACCATCGTAGATCTACCTATCAATGTTGTAATAGATGTGCATGGCACCATCGTAGACCTGCCTATAAATGTTGTAATAGATGTGCATGACACTATTGTAGATCTACCTATAAATGTTGTAATAGATGTGTATGCACAGTCGTAGACCTACCTATAAATGTTGTAATAGATGTGCATGGCACCATCGTAGACCTACCTATAAATGTTGTAATAGATGTGCATGACACCACCGTAGAACTACCTATAAATGTTGTAATAGATGTGCATGATACCATTGTAGATCTACCTATAAATGTTGTAATAGATGTGTATGCACCATCGTAGACCTACCTATAAATGTTGTAATAGATGTGCATGGCACCATCATAGACCTACTTATTAATGTTGTAATATATGTGCATGGCACCATCGTAGACCTACCTATAAATGTTGTAATACATGTGCATGACACCATTGTAGATCTACCTATAAATGTTGTAATAGATGTGTATGCACCATCGTAGACCTACCTAAAAATGTTGTAATAGATGTGCATGGCACCGTCGTAGACCTACCTATAAATGTTGTAATTGATGTGCATGACACCATCGTAGACCTACCTATAAATGTTGTAATAGATGTGTATGCACCATCGTAGACCTACCTATAAATGTTGTAATAGATGTGCATGACACCATCGTAGATCTACCTATAAATGTTGTAATAGATGTGTATGCACCATCGTAGACCTGCCTATAAATGTTGTAATACGTGCATGGCAACTACCGGTATCCCGTCTGGCAAACGTTGTAGGATGTACATGAATAACTACTGTAGATCTACCTATAAATGTTGTAATATATGTGTATGCACCATCGTAGACCTACCTATAAATGTTGTAATAGATGTGCATGGCACCATCATAGACCTACTTATAAATGTTGTAATAGATGTGTATGCACCATCGTAGACCTACCTAAAAATGTTGTAATAGATGTGCATGGCACCATCGTAGACCTACTTATAAATGTTGTAATAGATGTGCATGACACCATCTTAGACCTGCCTATAAATGTTGTAATAGATGGCATGGCACCATCGTAGACCTACTTATAAATGTTGTAATAGATGTGCATGGCACCATCGTAGACCTACCTATAAATGTTGTAATATATGTGCATGGCACCATCATAGACTTACTTATAAATGTTGTAATAGATGTGCATGGCACCATCGTAGACCTACCTATAAATGTTGTAATATATGTGCATGACACCATTGTAGATCTACCTATAAATGTTGTAATAGATGTGTAAGCACCATCGTAGACCTACCTATTAATGTTGTAATAGATGTGCATGGCACCATCATAGACCTACCTATAAATGTTGTAATAGATGTGCATGGCACCATCGTAGACCTACCTATAAATGTTGTAATAGATGTGCATGACACCATTGTAGATTTACCTATAAATGTTGTGATAGATGTGTATGCTCCATCGTAGACCTACCTAAAAATGTTGTAATAGATGTGCATGGCACCATCGTAGACCTACCTATAAATGTTGTAATTGATGTACATGACACCATCGTAGACCTACCTATAAATTTTGTAATATATGTGTATGCACCATCGAAGACCTACCTACAAATGTTGTAATAGATGTGCATGGCACCATCGTAGACCTGCCTATAAATGTTGTAATATATGTGCATGACACTATTGTAGATCTCCCTATAAATGTTGTAATAGATGTGTATGCACCGTCGTAGACCTACCTATAAATGTTGTAATAGATGTGCATGGCACCATCGTAGACCTACCTATAAATGTTGTAATAGATGTGCATGATACCATTGTAGATCTACCTATAAATGTTGTAATAGATG